>CM055900.1:8692415-8901606 GCA_029582155.1 Panopea generosa
CAATCGTATAACAAGTATGAAGATATATAAAACACTTTAGGGTTGGGAAATAGATATACATGCCTGTACTGATATTAATACATAAAATGCCCATACACGTACAATGTCCGTGTGACATGCGCATCTTCTCAACGTGTTAATAAAGAAGTAAAATTGCTAATCTGTGTGTAAAAGTTACTGTAAAAACTAAATTTATTTGATAATTGGAATGTGATTGGGTTTTTAGAATTACACCACGTTTTAATAAAATAATAAATAAAATAAAACCCCATCCAGTGGATTTCAAATTCAATATTACCAACCAAAACAATATATACATATAGATATGTCTATTACGGAATATCGAAATACGAAACACGAGTAGCATCTTCATTCTGTAATATACATAGGTTAATTTGGTTTCCCAGCGGACATTTGATTTCAAATTTCAACCCCCCGCAATTGCCTTGTGTTTTTTTTAAAAAGCGGGTGTGATGATACACCCAAAGAAAGATGTCCTCAAATGCTCATAAATACACACATCTGCTGGTAGAATGAAAAAAAATCATTCTGCTATTCTGCCATTTTGCTAACTTGACCGACTTCTGCTGATCCACATCACGAAATTATTACCGCTATGAATCAATTTGAAAATATATCAAACCAAACCACATATGACTTTTTAAACGTAAGAATAATGTTACCATGGGGAACTGTGCAGTGAGACGTTAATGATAACAGTCAGATTATAATTTAAATTGATAGCATGTTTATCTTCATAACATTAGTCGATTTCAGTGACAAATGGTGCATCCGTCGGCACATCAGTCGATTTATGTGACAATTGGTGCATCCGTCGACAAATCACATCTGGCGATTTGAGTGACAAATGGTGCATCCGTCGGCACATCGGTCGAGTTACAAATGGTGCATCCGTCAGCACATCAGTCGATTTGAGTGACAAATGGTGCATCCGTCGGCACATCGGTCGAGTTACAAATGGTGCATCCGTCAGCACATCAGTCGATTTGAGTGACATTTGGTGCATCCGTTGGCACATCAGTCGATTTCAGTGACAAATGGTGCATCCGTCGGTACATCAGTCTAGTGACAAATGGTGCATCCGTCGGCACATCAGTCGATTTGAGTGACAATTGGTGCATCCGTCGGCACATCAGTCGATTTGAGTGACAAATAGTGCATCTGTCGGCACATCAGTCGAGTGACAAATGGTGCATTTGTCGGCACATCACATCAGTCGATTTGAGTGACAAATGGTGCACCCGTCAGCACATCAGTCGATTTGAGTGACAATTGGTGCATCCGTCGGCACATCAGTCGATTTGAGTGACAAACGGTGTATCCGTCGGCACATCACATCAGTCGATTTGAGTGACAAATGGTGCATCCGTCGGCACATCAGTCGATTTGAGTGACAAATGGTGCATCCATCGGCACATCAGTCGAGTGACAAATGGTGCATTTGTCGGCACATCAGTCAATTTGAGTGACAATTGGTGCATCCGTCGGATCATCAGTCGATTTGAGTGACAAATGGTGCATCCGTCGGCACATCAGTCGAGTGACAAATGGTGCATCCGTAGGCACATCAGTCGCTTTGAGTGAAGATGGTGCATTTGTAGGCACATCAGTCGAGTGACAAATGGTGCATTTGTCGGCACATCAGTCGATTTGAGTGACAATTGGTGCATCCGTCGGCACCATCAGTCGATTTGAGTGACAATTGGTGCATCCGTCGGATCATCAGTCGATTTGAGTGACAAATGGTGCATCCGTCGGCACATCAGTCGAGTTACAAATGGTGCATCCGTCGGCACATCAGTCGATTTGAGTGACAATTGGTGCATCCGTCGGCACATCAGTCGAGTGACAAATGGTGCATTCGTCGGCACATCAGTCGATTTGAGTGACAAATGGTGCATCCGTGGACACATCAATCGAGTGACAAATGGTGCATTCGTCGGCACATCAGTCGATTTGAGTGACAATTGGTGCATCCGTCGGCACCATCAGTCGATTTGAGTGAAAATTGGTGCATCCGTCGGATCATCAGTCGATTTGAGTGACAAATGGTGCATCCGTCGGCACATCAGTCAAGTTGCAAATGGTGCATCCGTTGGCATATCAGTCGATTTGAGTGACAAATGGTGCATCCGTCGGCACGTCAGTCGAGTTACAAATGGTGCATCCGCCGGCACACCAGTCGATTTGAGTGACAATTGGTGCATCCTTCGGCACAACAATCGAGTTAAGTGACAAATGGTGCATCCGTCGGCACATCAGTCGATTTGAGTGACAAATGGTGCATCCGTCGGCACATCAGTCGATTCGAGTGACAAATAGTGACAAATGGTGCATCCGTTGGCACATCAGTCGATTCGAGTGACAAATGGTGCATCCGTCGGCACATCACATCATTCGATTTGAGTGACAAATGGTGCATCCGTCGACACAACAATCGAGTTAAGTGACAAATGGTGCATCCGTCGGCACATCAGTCGATTTGAGTGACAAATGGTGCATCCGTCGGCACATGAAGTCTATTTGATCGTCTTTTTTGCTGGCTGCCGAGTTGTTGACTTTTGTCGAGCGCTGCATACGTCGGCACATGCAGTCTTTTTGATCGTCTTACTTAGTGGCTGCCGAGTTGTTGACTTTTGTATCGCGCTAGCGGTGAGTTCGACCTTTTCGTCACAACGTTTGTTAGGTGTACGTGCATTCGTCCGCCAGTGCGTCCGAACATCCATCCTATCCATGCACTAAGGGATTTTGAAGTGACCTGGCACTTATGTTTACCAAAATGAAACGAAGTGTCGCGCGCAAGACACTGGTCCGTCACTTAAAGTCACGGTCACACTCAGAGGTTAAATGTCAGAAATGCATACAGTAATTTCGTGTCCACTCCAAACCTTATAAACCACCTGACAAATTTTGAAATGACATGTCACATGAAAAACCCAGGCCCATAGCTCAAAGGTTATTTTAGAGTGATTATATCGACAACTTTGTTTAATTATTAGTAACGGTACGCAGATGTTTTTGAAAAATAACAGGTGACATATATTGTGTTCGGAACTACATCTTCCATGGTAGTGTCCGGAACCAGCTGACTACATCTTCTGTAATAGAGTTCGAAACCAGCTGACTACATCTTCTGTAGCAGAGTTCGGTACCAGCTGACTACATAATCTTCCATGGTAGTGTTCGGAACGAGCTGACTACATATTTTAAGATAGTGTTCGGAACCAACTGACTACATCTTCTGTAACAGAGTTCGGAACCAGCTGACTACATAATCTTTCATGATAGTGTTCGGAACCAGCTGACTACATATTTTAAGAAAGTGTTCGGAACCAACTGACTACATCTTCTTTAATAGAGTTCGGAACCAGCTGACTACATAATCTTCCATGGTAGTGTTCGGAACCAGCTGCCTTTCTTCTCCCATGGTAGTGTTTGGAACTAGCTGACTTTTTTCTTCCATGACAGTGTTCGGACCTAGCTAACTACATATTCTTCCATGGCCGTGTTCGGACCCAGCTGACTATATATTCTTCTATTGTAGTGTTCGGAACCAGCTGACTACATATTCTTCTATGTTTGTGTTCGGAACCAGCTGACTACATCTTCTTCAATGGAAGTGTTCGGACTTAACTGACTACATATTCGTCCATAGTAGTGTTCGGAACCAGCTGACTACATCTTCTTCTATGGAAGTGTTCGGAACCAGCTGACTACATCTTCTTCTATGTTTGTGTTCGGAACCAGCTGACTACATCTTCTTCCATGGAAGTGTTCGGACTCAACTGACTATCTATTCGTCCATAGTAGTGTTCGGAACCAGCTGACTACATCTTCTTCAATGGAAGTGTTCGGACTCAACTGACTACATATTCGTCCATAGTAGTGTTAGGAACCAGCTGACTACATCTTCTTCCGTGGTAGTGTTCGGAACCAACTGACTACATATCCTCAGTGGTAGTGTTTGGAGGCAGCTGACTACATATTCTTCCATGGTAGTGTTCGGACCCCGCTGACTACATCTTCTTCCATGATAGCGTTCGGATCCAGCTGACTATATCTTCTTCTATAGTAGTGTTCGGGACCAGCTGACTGCATCTTCCATGGAAGTGTTCGGAACCAACAGTTGACTTCATCTTCCATGGTAGTGTTCGGAACCAGCTGACTACATATTCCATGGTAGTATTCGGAATCAGCTGACTACATATTCTTCCATGGTAGTGTTCGAAACCAACTTACTTTCTTCTTCCATAGTAGTGTTGGGAACCAGCTGACTTTTTTCTTCCATGGTACTATTCGGAACCAGCCGACTATAATTTCGTCATGGTAGTGCCCGGAACCAGCTGACTACATATTATTCTCTGGTGATGTTCGAAACTAGCTGACTGCAAAATATTTCCATGGTAGTGTTCGGAACCAGATGACTTTTCTTCCATGGTAGTATTCGGAACCAGCTGACTATATATTCTATGGTAGTGTTAGGAACCAGCTGACTTCATATTATTCTATGGTGATGCTCGAAACTAGCTGACTGCAAAATATTCCCATGGTAGTGTTTGGAACCTTCTGACTTTTTTCTTTCATGGTAGTATTTGGAACCAGCTGACAATATATTCTTCCATGGTAATGTTTGGAACCAGCTGACTACATATTCTTCCAGGATAGTATTCGGAACCAGCTGACTACATATTCTTCCATGGTAGTTTTCGGAACCAGCTGACTACATATTATTCCATGGTAATGTTTGGAACCAGCTGACTACATATTCTTCCAGGGTAGTATTCGGAACCAGCTGACTACATATTCTTCCATGGTAGTTTTTGGAACCAGCTGACTACATCTTTTTCCGCGGTAGAAAATGTTACCTATATCATACTTTCACCTTACAGAAAAAAAACGTAAGTATATGATAAATATGATTTCTTGTGTACTGCTGTCTATCATTTTGTGTCAGGTTCATTCTAAATTGTCTCGTGAATAACAATTAAAAGAGGTTGAGGTGAATGTCGTAATTAAACAGTGCATGTCAATGCCATCTCATGCGCATGTGTACCATCTCTAGTACAACTCACATGTGTTTCAGGTATAAACAGAAACACCGTAAACCGTGTTCAGCGGTATAAACACATTGCAATTTTGTTTATAACGTCAAGGTAATAAATCGTATTATGATTTCGCTCATACAAGTAGCACCTATATTTTGCGTGTATTCACGCACACTAACAACACTATCTCTGTACCCACTCATGCATGTATGTTAAAACTCTTTTTATACATAACATAGCTAAAAATATTATGGCTTATAACGTCCTTCACAGCCGATTTGTCAAAAGGGCCGTCTCAATATCATTTATTACCTCTCACTGCTAAGGTCGTAGGTGCGAGTCTCTCTATCTCCTAAAACTTTAAACGAGAAATTTACAATTCACTTGCGGAAGGACGGTGGGTCTACTCAGATTCATTCGATGTCTTCCTAGATCAATATGCCATATGTAACCTAAAATGTGTTGAAAATGGCGTATACCCATTCAATAAAACATATACAAGAGCTTTTTAAGCTATATATGAGATTTTTTTATAAACAGTATCACATATATTGATACAGATTACAAGCAGTATGTCTTTGCTACTGGTTATAACAATGATTGACCTTTGACCTTTGTTTTATGAATTCACTGTCGATCTCTGCAGAGGGTAGGAGTCATTCAAAGAGGTGTCATATGTGTCTATTTTATCATTCTTTGTTATGCACAGAAACTTGTGTGTTGGTCCAGGGTGACATATGAGTGATGGCAAGAACATATTCGTTATAGCTCTTGCATGTCGTGTGAGTAGGGTATTTAACATGCATTTAATACTCTACCGGTTTGTAAACATATCCGAAATGTCAGTTTCCAAATGATTGACAACGTTTTGTGTTTTCTCAATAATTGGATATTTACCACAAGAATGCACCAGAACATTGGCGTATCAAGAAGGGAAGGGGTACAGGCCCAATTCTCTGATATATTCTCAAATAATTAAAAAAGGTACCCAACACCTACTGTAAAATGTCCAATAACTTTATAGTGCACCGGGGTATATACGGCCGACGGACACACCACAGCGCCATCGCGTCTCGGAATGAATATTATGGTAAATGATTATAAAATGACGACAAACCCTTCAACACTCCCCCTATCCCCACCTTCTCCCCCCACCCAAACCCCTCCCCCTCCCCAATCGAATTCTTCTCATGTGTGTGTTTAGGTTTAATGGTATTCTCATACGGTCGTTTAATATTAATGGCAACAGCGCGCGTTAATTACTCAAAACATATAAATAAAATGGATAACGATAACACTACGAAGTCGTGGCGTTCGTAACTCGCTATGAAACTGCCCCGCTCTGTAATTATTGTCCAGGAATCCCCAATATACACGGGAACGCGACAAGTTCAAGCGGCTGACAATGATTTAAGGTATACTATAAATTATTCATCTCCCGTTTGAACACTGAGGGTATCATACCAGAATCAATGTAAACGAAATCTGCTTGCAAGCTTTCCGCGTACTTAGCGCCGTCTTTCCCGATACCACGGTTGAATTTGCCAATCGACTTACCATAATGCATAAATATCGAACTTTCTCTACATAGCACGAGCGTGTGTTGATACGATGAAAAACAGAAAGCATTTCACTATTTCGCATTGAGCATTGGAGATGTATGTCTATTATTCCTACTAACGGGATTATTACGTCGTAGCTATAATTTTGGATTAGTGTGACCTTAGAACAGTGTAAATCTACTCGGTGATTGTCTACAGCGGTACCGGTGTTGTTATATATCTGCGAAACGCTCACTTACCTCTGCTTGAAGCGCCAATAGAATCTCCCCGCCTTATATGGAAAACCGACCTCACGGTAACGCTAGCAAGCTACATAGACGTATGGCTGTGTTTCGCATAATTTATTCGGCCTGAAGTGTTATTTTCGCTGTGCTCTGTTCTCAAAATTTTGTATAGGATATGCTTGCTGTCAAAACCCCTTCAGATGTGTTGACAAAGAATCGCTCCCCTGCCTAGGGGCGAAGGAATCCTAGGGTAAGGGGCGGAAAAACGGATCAGTGTGTAACGCGGTGTGAAACGACCTTCGGCTGATAGCGCTCATCTTTTGTATACATCGCTTATTCTTTTCGCTTAAATACCTTACCAAGTGGTATACCTTTTAAGTTTAACACTGTTAAGCATTGACTGGATTAACGGTAGTTGTTTTTATAATCTATACAATTAAAACATCTTTTTTTTTGCTTTCAATCGAAATTGTATTTTACATAATGATAATAGTTTGTTAAAAGTTTCGTTTATCGGATTACATGTGATTTAGCTCGGATTATTTTACCTCTCACGGAAATAGATACATGCATGTGGATTTCATTTGTTTATATACGCGTACAGCAGTCGTCTAGCCCCACCCTTTTGCCTTTATTACGTTTCTTGCTCCAATGTGTTGTGGTTTAGATTCGGATATTGTAAGACTGCCGTGCAGGTCTCGTGTTCGAACCGGCTTCTAGCGACCTACCCCAATGACGCAGGGCGGCGGTCGCTTCGATTTTGACGACGGCGGGACCTACTGCGGTGGTTGGGAGGAAGGCAAGGCCCACGGGAATGGAGTCTGCACCGGTCCGAAGGGTCAAGGTGAATATTCTGGGGCCTGGCAGTACGGTTTCGAAATATCTGGCGTTTACACGTGGCCTAGCGGTAATACATACAGGGGTCAGTGGTTTCAGGGGAAGAGGCACGGCTTAGGGGTTGAGACTAAAGGGCGATGGGTCTACAGAGGGGAATGGACACAAGGATTTAAGGGCCGTTATGGGGTCAGGCAGAGCGTCTCCTCGGGGGCACGGTATGAAGGTACTTGGACTACCGGACTTCAGGACGGATATGGGTGCGAAACGTACGCTGACGGAGGTAGGAATATTTTGCTTTATTACCCCGATTTTTACTAGGTATGCTACCATAGTATGTATGATCGTACATATAATGTAAATATGTGTTGTGGTTTTATTTTCTCCATTTCTCCATCAATAAGTGTTAATTGCAATGCCATCATAGACAGATACTACAGCAGGTATACGCACATGTACATTATAAGACGCGTGTAGGATTCAGTTATTTATGTAAATTATTTTTCATAATTATGTCGAGCCTGTCATACATTAACGTGTAGTTTATGTCATGTGTCATAAATCCTATGTTCACGTCACATGCATGTTTACATACGTTTGTATATATACATTATTGTACGTTTGCTGAGATACATAACCGTCGGTATTTTTTCTGTACATATTAAGTTCTAAATATTCGATACTGTATACAACTAACATGCGCTTAAAAACTGGAATATCAAATTAATTCAATAAACAGCCAATTTCTTGATTATGTGTATGTGTTATAAATAAACAACTTGACACAACTGACCACATTAGACTGAGCATACTTTGTGAAATGTACAATTCATTCACTCATTCATCCATCCATTCGTTCATTAAATCTTGCATTCATTACCTGGTTAATTAATTAATTAATTCATTCATTCATTCATTCATTCATTCATTCATTCATTCATTCATTCATTCATTCATTCAATTATTTATTAATTCACAGAAGTCGTATATAAAAGTATGGGGTATTTGTCAAATAATAAATACTTTGTGTTATAAACAATGAATGAATAAATTGAAGACATGCCGTAAAATATATTTCATTCACTCGTTCACTCACTTGTTCATTCGCTCAGTTAGTAATTGTAATACATGTATCACATGCACGTGAGCTTGTCACTGCTATATCACACATGCTACCTCTAAAACAGTGACCAATGAGTACACAGCGAAGCAGTGGTGTTGTGGATAGAGTGTTGGCTACTCATGCAAGATATCGCGGATTCCATGCCAATCTCGACCCGGTAGCCGTTTAGGAATAAACCTCAGTTCTGGCTCTACCCAGGAAACTCGAGAACGAAAGCAATCCTCTGAGACTGGATTATTTCGCAATCGAGCTGAAATAAATTTGTATATATTGGCATGTACAACTCGTGTACCTTTTAAAACTGCAGCGTACACTCTTTAGAAAATAACAACGCTAGCTCGAACCCTACCCCTCCACACACACACAAAACCCCCCAGAAAAAAGCTAGCGATTTGACATCAGCGTTATAACAGCTGTTTAGATGAGTAGCATGCGAGTATATTGTCATCATTTGCTGTGACCGATAGACTAATTTAACAACAGAGTCGTCGCTGTATTGATCGATAAATAACGATGATTTTCTAGGTACACGATCGATAAAATAATATACAGTGTCATTTCTCATGACGCTATCTTCAGATAACACACATCGCTTTGCTGGCAAGTCTGTGATACGTTGATATTGTATTGGGAGAATATGCCAGTTGAAATGTGTCGCAGAGATGGATGATGACAGATAAAAAATAATAGATAGAATGTACAAACGTTGGCAGATACGTCAACCTCGTCCTTGTACAGAGAAGTATCAATGGCCTACACATTGATTAGTGAACGGAATTTTAAGCTCATATAAAATATATAAGCACATATAGTTGTGTTTTATGTATACACAACTTATGTGATATGCATTTAACATATTTGATACAAAACTAATCACCTTTGTTTAACATATATCGCGGTCTGGTCGTACTCATAATGACATATGTGTTTCGAAATTTGTTCACACTTTTTGTGGGCTGCATGTAGTACAGCCTAATCGTACTATCTTTGTATTCTATCAGAATCTGGTCTTTTTCTTGATAATATATACATAAAATCACAGTCGGATCGTACCCTGTATGACCTAAAGGAATCACTGCTAAATCATCCTCTATATACCCTATAACCTCACAGCCAGATTGTATTCTATATCATCTACTGTATACAAATCACAGCCTGACAGTACTATGTATGACCTACTGTATACAAATCACAGCCTGACCGTACTATGTATGACCTACTGTATACAAATCACAGCCAGACCGTACTCTGTATGAACTCATGTATATAAATCACAGCCTGACAGTACTATGTATGACCTACTGTATACAAATCACAGCCAGACCGTACTCTGTATGACCTACTGTATACAAATCACAGCCAGATCGAACTCTGTATGACCTTCTGTATACAAATCACAGCCAGATCGAACTCTGTATGACCTACTGTATACAAATCACAGCAAGATCGTACTCAGACCGTACTCTGTATAACCTACTGTATACAAATCACAACAACACCGCACTCTGTATGACATACTGTATCGAACACTGTATGACTTTCTGCATACAAATCACAGCAAGATCGTACTCTGTATGGCCTACTGTATACAAATCACAGCAACACCGTACTCTGTATGACCTACTGTATAAAAATCACAGCCAGATTGACCTCTGTATGACTTACTGTATACAAATCACAGCCAAACCGTACTCTGTATAAACTACTGTATACAAATCATAGCCAGTCCGTACTCTGTATGACCTACTGTATACAAATCACAGCCTGACCGTACTCTGTATGACCTACTGTATACAAATCACAGCCAGACCGTACTCTGTATAACCTACTGTATTCAAATCACAGCAACACCACACTCTGTATGACATACTGTATACAAATCTCAGCCAGATCGAACTCTGTATGACTTACTGTATACAAATCACAGCCAGTCCGTACTCAGACCGTACTTTGTATAACCTACTGTATATAAATCACAGCCAGACCGTACTCTGTATGACTTACTATATACAAATCACAGCCTGACCGTACTCTGTATGATCTACTGTTTACAAATCACAGCCTGACCGTACTCTGTATGACCTACTTTATACAAATCACAGCCTGGCCGTACTCTGTATGACCTACTGTTTACAAATCACAGCCTGACCGTACTCTGTATGACCTACTGTATACAAATCACAGCCTGGCCGTACTCTGTATGACCTACTGTATACAAATCACAGCAAGACCGTACTCTGTATGACCTACTGTATACAAATCACAGCCTGACCGTACTCAGTATGACCTACTGTATACAGATCACAGCCTGACCGTACTCTGTATGACCTACTGTATACAAATCACAGCCTGACAGTACTCTGTATGAACTCATGTATACAAATCACAGCCTGACCGTTCTCTGTATGATTTAATGTATACAAATCACAGCCAGACCGTAACCAGTGACAGTATAAGATTTTTTTTCCAAAACTATCATCAAATTAATGATCCAACTTGACGATTTAGTTTCTAAGATTAAATTACCCTACATGGTTACATTGTACACCACTACTAGGACGGTTTATGGAAGTATTGTTTCATAATTCTTTGCGAAGTTTCGTCTATATATCAGCACGTGACCGATAGTTGGTAGTCAAGGTTACACATTTTATAAATTGTATCGATTACGAGACATGTTGCATATATTTTGTACAAGTATCAATCGATGACTTGAACAAGCGTACAAAGGTTAGCCTGCACTATCTCGATACACATGTTTGAATATTAAATATTCTATCATTATGCTGTGGGCAAAGGGTCTATGCCTGTGTTAAGATGACTTACTTGTACCTCTGACCTCTGAGGTGGTTGGTTCGAGCCGAGATTGATCCATAAACTGTATGAGAAAAGTTTTTCCAGTTTCTTGCAGAAGGACGGTTGTTCTTCTCGGAGTCATTCTGAGGTCTTCCTCCACTAATACATTTGGTATTTGTTTAGTGGTACCATGAATTCAGAGTTTTTTTAAACTTTACAATTGTTAAAATAATAAAGTAACTTGAGGTACTCGGTATGGACGACCTTCTTATTAATCTTTACTTGTATAGTGTACGCGTATGGTATGATTCGACAATCTCGTATTTCTCAGAGTATATTGCGGCGCCATTGTCTGAGTGTTTTCTTTTGTTCGCAGTATAAATATATATATATATAATAATGAACCAAAACTAAGCTAGTTCACCTGGTACATCAGTACATATACATATTGAAATAAAATACATATTCACATACATATATACATATATATATATGCATTAGCATTATAGTACATATGCATACTGCAATAAAATACCTGGACATATAGATATGCATACTGCAATAAAATATCTGTACATATAGATATGCATACTGCAATAAAATATATGTACATATAGATATGCATACTGCAAAAAATATATGTACATATAGATATGCATACTGCGATAAAATACCTGTACATATAGATATGCATACTGCGATAAAATTCCTGTTCATATATATATGCATACTGCAATAAGATATCTGTACATATAGATATGCATACTGCAATAAAATATCTGTACATATAGATATGCATACTGTAATAAAATATCTGTACATATAGATATGCATACTGCAATAAAATATATGTACATATATATATGCATACTTCACCAAATTATCTGTACATATAGATATGCATACTGCAAAAAATATATGTACATATAAATATGCATACTGCGATAAAATACCTGTACATATAGATATGCATACTGCAAAAAATATATGTACATATAGATATGCATACTGCAAAAAATATATATACATATAGATATGCATACTTCACCAAAATATCTGTACATATAGATATGCATACTGCAATAAAATACCTGTACATATAGAAATGCATACTGCAATAAAATACCTGTACATATAGAAATTCATACTGAAATAAAATGTCTGCACATATATATATGCATACTGCAATAAAATACATGTACATATAGCTATGCATACTGCATTAAAATACCTGAACATATAGATATGCATACTGCAATAAAATATCTGTACATATAGATATGCATATTGCAATAAAATATCTGTACATATAGATATGCATTCTGCCATAAAATATATGTACACTTAGATATGTATACGGCAATAAAATATTGCAATAAAATACCTGAACATATAGATATGCATATTGAAATAATATACCTGTACATATAGATATGCATTCTGCCATAAAATATATGTACATATAGATATGCATACTGAAATAAAATACCTGTACATTGCGATACAATACTATTTTACATATACAATACATCACTTCTATATATACATATGCAATAAAATACATATTCATATTGCATACTAGTGCATATATACTATGGCAGATTTCCAGCAACTGGAGATTTGATGTTGGTGGCTGATGGTAAAGTAAAAATGATTTGGCATGTGTGTATTCTGGTTTATGTGCGTGTTATCGTCAAACCTGTTACAGTAATCATATATAAGTACACTTAATACCACACACTGACGTGTGTTCACCTATAATTATATCATTTACCGGTAACTATAATTAACCATGTTTCTTAAGCTGTCTTTTTACTGATAATGAAAACGTGTTTTCTTTTCAAACGTGTATTAAACTATAAGAAAAGTACACCTCAACCAAAAGGTGTGCATACAAAAAGCTGTATTGCAGATATTTCGTGAAAAAAAATCACAAATATCTTTATAATTTTACTTTTATAAGGGTCGTTCATCCTCCGGCATTTCGCACACTTCGCACACTTCGCACTGCATGCCTTCATTTGGAAGATATCGGCTTTTATCGGTATAGTCTTTGGAAGAACCTATAATGTTGAGAATGGTTAAAGTCTATTAACGAGATGCCACCGTCACACTTATCTGATTTCGATGGATTATCCGATCAAGGGCCTCTAAAACCGTATTAGTTAGCTTCTTTTTAATAAACATGGTCGCGGGTTAAGTCATTTGGATTATCACTTTAAGTATTCTTTAATCACATTATTTGTTTCGAGATGGAGCTTGCTAGAAACAATCAAGCTAAGTAATACTTTTATCAGATGACCGTTAATATTTAGCTGATTTTCAAATTGGCATCTGAATTCAAATTAACATCTCGGCAAACTATCTCAAATCGATAACCCCATTACAGATCTCAAAATGATTTTAAAACACTGTTCATTGTTCTCTCTGGAATGGCTGCGTCAAGTGGGCGTCAAAACTTTTAACTATCTCAAATCGTAACTCAAAGGAGCATAAATGACCTTTTAAGACAGGTTGTTGTTTAAGACAGGATAGGATAATTTGCTCTGAAAGTATATAAATTGGCAATAACAAATGTGGTTGATTATGAAAAGTGGTTGCTTAATAGATGTGACGGCTTACACATGTTTGGCCGTAATTTCAATCTGGAACCCCGAAACTGACGTTACATGCTCACCCGTGATTTCGTTTAAACTGTCAATTATTTCCTATGTATTTTTCCTTATATCCTAATTCTACGTTTAGGAACAGTCATCAGTATACGGTACAAACATACATGCACGCATGGTTATTTAGTAGGTGACTATGCCGTATTTCTGGTTCAATATGATATAAAACATAACACATGCAACGCAACATAATCGTAATGTTTTTATCTCATTATGAGTTTATAATTAACAAATACCAGGTGCCTTTGTTTATCGGTTATGCGCTCATTAATGCATTGTTACATCCGGTATCTGTTATTCAGATTAGTTATACAGAAAGATTCAACCGTTAATTTCGGACATGTGCGCATTAACGTTAAACGCAATATCGAATCGATAAACATCTTATGGCGATCAAAGTATTGATAAACAAACATCTGATGGCGATCAAAGTATTGATAAACAAACATCTGATGGAGGTCAAAGAACTATGCATACTGGTATAAAGCTGGTTAACATTGATAAAAATCATATGAACCCAAACTCCCCCCTCATTCTGCGCTATGTTCTTTATATACATGTTTGAGGGTTTTGATATAATTGTTATGAACGATCACATGTTAACTTGCGCATGCGTGATCAACCCTTTTTAGTTACGGTCAAAAGTCTATATGATAAGAAATCTAGGGTGTGTTAACAATTATTTTATGATTGATAGTGCATGCAGTAGGAACATATTTTTTTAGGTCAAATAAGTATAAATAACATTTACAGAGTATAAATGGTAACATATGACAGTGTATAAAACACGTACTGCGACATGAAAGATTCCAATACAAATTTCATTTAGAAACACGATAGTTAAGTCGACACTGTATGAAAAGACAATCAACAGAAACAAGGAGAAAGTCGACACTGTATGAAAAAGACACTAAACAAAAACAAGTGTATGAGCAAGACAGTACACAAAGACAATAAAACAGACATAGGTATACTATACTTTTTTATACATGCCTATATATGCACAAATATATAACATGTACGAAATCCGGCATACTAAAGTAATTGAGAAAATACACATGTATTTTGTAGAAGGATATATTTGTTAAAATTCACAACGATGTTTTACATATTAAATGGATATGAAACTTTATTTGTATGATAAAGAACAAACAAACAAACAAACAAACAAACAAACAAACAAACAAACAAACAAACAAACAAACAAACAAACAAACAAACAAACAAACAAACAAACAAACAATATATCTAACAAAGAGACAAAATAGCACTAATAAATATCCATACAAATAGCAGACGACAAAAAACTAAACACGAAACTGGACTTCTGATACAGATGATAAATAGCATGACAGAAGATTGGCATGACTCAGTGCTTTAAAAAAACAACATGTAAATAATATAGCATCTGGATGTGATGGCAACAGCTTTCTAGTTAGACATACGCGTCTGTCATCGTGTGTATATGGACGAGAAAATTTGTGTTTTTTATATAGGAACGTATGCGCTAAAGTTAATGCCGATTTTCACGAAAATGGTAGATTGCGTATTTAATTCTTGGTGTAAGATGTAAATTTCACTTCAATGCTGTAAAACAACCTCTAGTACAAACAAATTATTTTGTTTATACAGTCAAAATGATAATATTAACAGCATCGTTTGAAATTTACATGAGTGAATATGGCATTGGAGAAGTCCAAAACGTGGACAAATTTGTTACTGGGATGTTGAACAGGTGGTCCTGCTTTATGCGTTTTTAATTTAATTACCGGCGGTTTAATATGTTCGGTTATCTTTATATTTATTATATATTAATTCTTCTAGACTCGAATGAAATAAGAATCGAGAATACATTTTGGAAATGTTATTATCGTCTGCGCCCGTTAAAGAATAGCAAATTTAGTTTACTCTTCATATGGGCATCTGCTGTAGCAAGGTTATGTCTCTCAAGTAAGTTTCCTCTTTTTGTAAAAAAAGTCCCCGTTACATTAAGATACATATTGAAAATAATAACAGCAACAATATCGACGTAGATTACGACGACAACAACATTGACGAAGAAATTCTTTCTAAATCTCAGTTTGTCGTTTTAGGCAGGTGTAAGTTAGAGTGTTTTAATTCGTCTTCATTCAGTTAGCACCCAGAAACCACTCAGAGGTTGACACAGCATTGCTGTTTGGTGTTTATTTCATCATAATTCGACGGTGTCTACTTGAGACAGTATTCTAAGCGCCGCCACACTGGAGTACCATGCCGCAGATACATTGTATGATACCCCACCCAGTCACATTATACTGACACCGAGCCGAACTGACCAAGTACTATCCCCTAAATGCTGAGCGACAAGCGAAGAAGCTTCTAGTACCATCATGCATTTGGTATTACCCGGCCGGGGATCGAACCAACGAACTTCCGCATGTGAGGCGGACGCTCTAAGTACTAAACGTGCCGATAACCGGGCTTTAAAAATATTCATACGCCCTTTTTATTTCATTGATATTATTGCTGTGTTTGGTTTATTTTACGCAACACCTTATGAATGACATAATACAATGTCTGCAATATATTTTGTTGCTGCTTCATAAATAAAACACATGGGGGAAAAAAGAAATTCGAGGTAAAAAAAGTAGTTCTTGTCGCGTATGATTATTTTGGCGGTTATCAACACTGCAAAACATGATCATGACGACACAAGCAGGGCTATGCAATTGGCATAAAACCCGACTAAAATGTACTCTATACAACTTTTTGAGGAGTCTACCCACCAGCAGACACCGAACCTCACATGTTCTCTCATGTGATATAGCTGTGAATTGTTGAATTTGACTATTTTAATTCGGGTGTAAGTTGAAAGTTCGAAATATTACTTCAAAAGGTTAATGCGATTTAAAGTAGTTTTAACTGTTTTAAAAGGATATGTAGTTTGACGTCACGTCTGTCAGGTAGTTTGACGTAACGGCTGTCGGGTAATTTGACGGAACGGTTGTCGAGTAGTTAGACGTAACGGTTGTCGGGTAGTTTGACGTAACGGCTGTCGAGTAAGATATAATATGTAACTCTTTTTAAATATTGGTAATGTAGTTTAATGTCTGCGTTTGATAAAGTTGCATATTGTTTTATCTTCTTCGGTGGGTTGTTAAGTTGAAAGTCAATTGTCCAATTTAAATCAACTGTTTCAAATGAGCATGTTCGTATATACGATCATAGCAGTTGGACTGATACACTCAAATGTGAGTTTTTTTATGCACTGTGAAGTGGAACAGACAGACTACACATGGATGTTCATTTTTCGGTTGTATTTCAATAATTAGGTGTGTAGCTCTTAAATATTTGAGGCAAATAACGATAATATCGAACTAACTTCAACCATAAACTAAGGATAGAAAAATATCTCAAAAATAGTGACGCTTTCCTCATCGTCATTTCTATAACTACATTCACAACTAAGCATTTGTAAGGAGACCGAAATTAGCTTTACTGCGAAATTTGTATTTCGGTGGGTTATTCAACTAAAAACTTACCTAAACCTGTTTTAGCCTCCAATATTGAAGCGTTACACATTCCAATATCGAAAGTGAAGCGAGTGGTTCAGTGATTGAGTATCGAGCCAGGGTTCGATCCCCCATCCCCATGGCTATGTGTGGTGTTCTTGAGCAAGACACTTTTCCGCACACGCTTAGTACTGGTTCTACCCAGGAAGACTTCTAGCGTGATTTGTCTAAATACATTTAAACTAAATATCAAAAGACAAAAAGAACAACGGAATACCAAAACTTCTGATTGCTGCCTTTGGATATGTCTTCAATTATGAATTTAATGGAATAAAAGTGTGAACATAATAGATTTACTTTGTATTGAAATAAAGAAAATGTTTCGTTAAATAGTATCTCAAAGTTCAAGAGAATAAATAAAGAGACCCCCCACGAAAAAAAATATGTGTAGAATAATTTTGGTGCGTTTTGGCTGATATGATTTATATAAATTGGAAAATTGTTAAAACAATTGGCTTCTGAAAATAATGTACAGGTTCCTATTTCTATATTTTTGTGTATTCAGGTCGAAAAGACGACGTATTATGCACGGCAGTACAAAACACTTATCAATCATATCGACCTCTCTGCTTTTATTTCGCACAACCATCGTGCCTAAAATTAGCCACCATCCGTTACAAATGCTGTACATGGCGCGCCGGAGTCTTTTATTCCAGATAGCATGACCCTGATGGTACACCATAGCATACGTCTATTCGCGGTTTACTGCTACGTTTGATAAAGCACCTTTTGCATAGAAGTGTCGCCAAACGAGTAAATTTTCTAAAGTATCTGCACGTCTGGGGTAGAGTATACATATAACACATGTGACTATATCGATCGTCATCACTTGGACGCCGGTTCTGCCGTTACATCCGACTTTAGAGAAACATCAACAAATCGATTGATAACAATTACAAAATAAATACAAACGTATGTCGATTATCATAATGGTTATCCGCTGTGTTATGTCGGTCACACAATATAATTGCGATGCTGCGCTGTACTTGTCGTCTGCTGTAAACAGTTGCACATGCCTGGCAGCACGTGTCGATGTGAGGCCATATACTATAAATAAACGAATACCGAAACGAATATATAGAAGCATGTATTTATAAAGAGCGGTTTAGGGGAACGATCATAGGCAGGGAATGAAAGATCTCCTTATACTTATGATTAATTTATAGGATAGATACATAATGCAATTCACTGTATCAAACATTAGAGGGTATAAGACCCCTTATATCGAGGGTAGTATTGGATCTCTAGTATCGAAGTTATTCACTGTATCAAACTAGAGAAGGGCTATGGCCCCTTATATCGAGGGTAGTATTGGGTATATTGTATCGAGGTAATTGCAGTTCCCTGTATTAAACAAGAGAGAGTCTATGACCCATTATATCGAGGGTAGTATTGGGTATCTTGTATCGAGGTAATTCACTGTATCAAACAAGAGAAAGTCTATGACACCTTATATCGAGGGTAGTATTGGATCTCTTGTATCGAAGTAATTCACTGTATCAAACAAGAGAAGGCCTATAGCCCCTTATATCGAGGGTAGTATCGGATTCCTTGTATCGATGTAATTGCAGTTCCCTGTATTAAACAAGAGAGGATCTATGGCCCCTTATATCGAGGGTAGTATCAGCTCTCTTGTATCGAGGTAATTGCAATTCACTGTATCAAACAAGGGAGGGTCTATGGACCCTTATATCGAGGGTAGTGTCGAATTCCTTGTATCGAGGTAATGCAATTCACTGTAATAAACTATAGAGGGTATATGGTCCCTTATATCGAGGGTAGTATTTGAACTTTTGTATCGAGGGTATTGCAATTCACTGTATCAAACAAGAGAGGGTATATGACCCCTTATATCGAGGGTAGTATCGGGTCGTTTGTAGCGAAGGTAAAGGGAAATGATCTCTAGTATAAAGGGTGGTAAAGTAAATGTGGTTCCTTGTATCGGGGGTAAAGTGAACTTGAACTCTGGTTTCGGGGTTAAGAAGGACCAAAATGCGTAAATGGGAACACTGGCATGAAGGAAGACAGTGAAAGGGGAACTGTTGTATGAAGGAATGGCGTCATGGGAACGCATGCATGGGAGGACTATTGTTTTGAAGGCAATGGGGCGTGGGAACGAATTAGGAACGCTTGCATTGGAGGATTATTGTTTTGAAGGCAATGGGACATGGGAACGAATTAGGAACGCTCGCATGGGATGACTATTGTTTTGAAGGCAATGGGGCATGGGAACGAATTAGGAACGCTTGCATTGGAGGATTATTGTTTTGAAGGCAATGGGACATGGGAACGAATTAGGAACGCTCGCATGGGAGGATTATTGTTTTGAAGGCAATGGGACATGGGAACGAATTAGGAACGCTCGCATGGGAGGACTATTGTTTTGAAGGCAATGGGGCATGGGAACGAATTAGGAACGCTTGCATGGGATGACTATTGTTTTGAAGGCAATGGGGCATGGGAACGAATTAGGAACGCTTGCATGGGAGGACTATTGTTTTGAAGGCAATGGGACATGGGAACGAATTAGGAACGCTTACATGGGAGGACTATTGTTTTGAAGGCAATGGGGCATGGGAACGAATTAGGAACGCTCGCATGGGAGGATTATTGTTTTGAAGGCAATGGGGCATGGGAACGAATTAGGAACGCTCGCATGGGAGGACTATTGTTTTGAAGGCAATGGGGCATGGGAACGAATTAGGAACGCTCGCATGGGAGGACTATTGTTTTGAAGGCAATGGGGCATGGGAACGAATTAGGAACGCTTGCATGGGAGGACTATTGTTTTGAAGGCAATGGGACATGGGAACGAATTAGGAAAGCTTACATGGGAGGACTATTGTTTTGAAGGCAATGGGGCATGGGAACGAATTAGGAATGCTTGCATGGGAGGATTATTGTTTTGGAGGCAATGGGGCATGGGAACGAATTAGGAACGCTTGCATGGGAGGACTATTGTTTTGAAGGCAATGGGACATGGGAACGAATTAGGAACGCTCGCATGGGAGGACTATTGTTTTGAAGGCAATGGGGCGTGGGAACGAATTAGGAACGCTCGCATGGGAGGACTATTGTTTTGGAGGCAATGGGACATGGGAACGAATTAGGAACGCTTGCATGGGAGGATTATTGTTTTGGAGGCAATGGGACATGGGAACGAATTAGGAACGCTTACATCGAAAGTAAAATAGTGAACTCTTACAGGAAAGTTAAACATTGTTTAAAAGGCATAAAACACATACAATATGCAGTATATGCAATATAAAGAACGTGCAATAAATGCAACACTATGTGTAAACTTAATATTACACGTGTTAGTTACTAATATGTATAATTAGGTTAAACAATAAGGTGGTCAACGGATTAGACGCACAATTAAGCTTTTTACCTGTGACAGAAGGTTGATATTTATAAAGTGAAATACATGTTTACTAGCGTACTAAATTTTCTTTATACAAGAGGCTGATATTATATCTAATAAATATGACATCTGCTTGTTTTACTGGAACAGCTGTGTGAGGTTCTCATACTTATTTATGGTGGTGATATACAGGGGCCGGATTATATTCAGATATCAAGCTGAGATTTTCCTCAGCTAAAAATCTCATTTTCTCTTAATGATTTATTTGAAATCATTACATATAAAATGACCCCTCAGAAATTACGAATTGACGTTGGAACATTTTCTTACTCATTTGCAAAGGTTACATGCATAATGAACAACGTAAACAAACTAATAGCATTTCAAATAGATGAGTTGAGAAAAATCTCAAGTTTGGGGAGAAAATCTCAAGTTTGGGGTTTAGTTAACAGGTTTCAGTGTCACTAAACATCTCAACTTGAGATTTTCCTCAACTCAGATTTTTGAAAAGCTATAACTTTGTTTACGTTGTTCATTATGCATCATTTTGCATGTTGTCCTTGACCAATGCAGATGTGATCAAACTTCAATTATGTGTTGTCATTTAATGTTTATTGAGTTAGTTAAAGGAATCATTTAGAGAAATTGAAATTTTTGAGTTGAGGAAAATCTCAGCCTGAGATGTTTAGTGAAACCTGGGAACAGGCGTACATTTATTTTTAAGTGTTCCAAGAAGACCATAGACGAATGCATCTGAGTAAAACTATCGTCTTTACGCAAGTAACTGCCATAATGTTATACATAAAATGTTTTATATTTCTAAATGAAGGTCGATTGTCATTTTCCCTGTCATTTGATTGTTGTGTTATCTTGGCGATGAATCGGAAATGTTGGTCTAGATCAAACTTTTGAACTAATTAACTATGTGATATACATGTAAACCCCCGTACCACACATCGTAAAAATATTTTAAACAGTTTGTTCAATTTAAATAAAACGTAAATACTCACGGAACTCAACATTTATGCAATATCGTTTAGCCCAATGCAAACATTCACTTCGTTAACACGGCGTATCCGTGCGCTAGATCTGTGATGACTACAATCAAAGACAGACAACAGCCTCGTGCTGACAGTATAGTTTATAATGTTTGCTTTTTTTTAAACCATATTTTTGTCCGTTCTTAAAATGTCTTCTCGAAGAAAAGCACTGAAAACTTACCTCAAATTAGGCATTGGAAGAGGCAATGGGTAGAGAGCAAACAAATTCATTTACATAATCTTTCTGGGATGAATACATGTGTTAATGAGTGAGTGAATGAATATATGAATGAATGGATATATCAATGGGTGAATGAAAGAAGGAATGGATTAATGAATATATTCATGAATGAATGGAAGAATGAATGAATTAATAAATGAACGAGGGAAAGAGGTGATATATTAATGAATGAATGAATAAATGAATAAATAAATATAAAATATTTATACATGAATACAGAATGAGAATTCTAACACAGAAAGTAAGCAAATTAATCAATCATATACCTAAATCGAGAGAGAGAGAGAGACTATTTATAAATAGAAAAAAAAATTATATTAAATTCGGATACAAATATAGATTTACAATTCCTAAGACATCGAATGTCTGTACCAACGACCCTTCCAGAAGCATGCATGCATAAATTCTTCCAATGCGATCTGGTTGTTAATTTTCCGGAATCGATGAAGTTTCGTCTCGTGAATCCCCGGCGAATCTCCCTCATTACTTAACAGTTGCTTACGATGATCCTCGTATCCAGCGACTACCGCATAATTACACTTCCTAATTAAATTACTTCTCCGGTTAATTGCAAATTGTTCTCAATATTAGCGGATGATTTCAGTATTCTGTTCAATAAGTTTTGTGTTTCTTGATTTTTATGCTGCTGTGGTGCTTTCTAGAATTACTTCCATCGAGTTTATTGTCAAAACTTGGATTTGAAATTGTTTTTGTCTCGGTGACAATTCAGGGACGCATGGTTGAAAGTGTATTTTTTCACATTTTTGAGTTGATACAATCAGAGACTTATGAACAAAGTAATTAAGTCTCTGATACAATAAAATGGATTTAAAAAAATCGAAACCGTTAACTTTGCTGTGCATAGAGAGCTGCGTGCCTGCTTGTCACATGATCATACTTTAGAAAAGTACTAAAATACACATGTAAAGCATAAAGTTATTTCGAAATTGTGACTATTGATTTTTTTCTACTGAAAGTAATAAAATCAAACCAATTAAAAATGTATGTGCTTTCCAAATGTAGTAATAAGTTAATGTAACTGATCACGTGACATCACACGTTGGTCCACTTTTTCTAGATCTGCCATATTGCAATATTGTCTTATCATTTAAGTAATTCACAGCATAATTAATATTCAGTTCTTCTCGAATTTAATATAAAACTTTTATTTTACGAAATAGAAATTCCCAACTGGCACTTGACTACTATGCGTTCTGGTATACTTAATACGAAACTTCGACCAGATGTAGCTTTGTTAATACCATATACGAACATTCGAACAGATGTAGCCGTGTTTACACTAATACGAATATTTGACCCGATGTTGCCGTGCTAACACCAAATACGAATATTCGGCCAGATGTAGCCGTTTTAACACCAAAAACGAGTATTCGACACGATGGATTCACAGTAGTTTACTGATACAGGGCTAACCAAACCTAGAATAATCATCGAAATGCTGACCGCCAAGCGAGGAGCTTTTAATTCCATTTTGCAATTCTTGGTATGGCCCGGTTATAGGACATTGCGGTGGTGTAGTGGGTAGGGTGTTGGCCGCTCGTGCCGGAGGTTTCATATTCGATCACAGACTCGGTCCAATGGCTCCTAAACAAGCAGAACAAAAAATACCACACAGCTCTGGCTTACAAGACTGCAATCGACCTAAAATAAATTAGTATAACCAAAACACATAACACTGACACCAAACTAACCTGTCCTAGAAAGCTTGGCAAGAAAGTAATTGGCACCATTTTAAAAGCTTTGACAAGAACGTTCGAAAGTATATTTTTAGTAACAGTTGAATCACCGATGTCTTGAATTGTATATTGAAAAGTCAGATATGACTTATTCGATCTGACTATATCAAAGCATATAGAACAAGCGAACTCAATTGATTCGGAATGTTGATTCAGAATGAGTAAGCACCTACTACATACCTGGCAGCAGTCGTTTGGTAAAAGACGTCTGCTGCGAACACATTGGGACGAAGCAAACGCAGAAATCCCGCATATTACATCTATACTACAGGTATTGTATATGAACGAATATTGCCTCATTGCAAGAACATTGGAAATGTTGCAATTTTTAGCACGACTTTAGCACGTTCTGGAGTCGTTTGACAGGAGCGTGCGCTTCGTCTACATGTGCGAGCCTACGATCAGTATGCTAGGAGCGCGTGCCACTGTTTAGATTATCACGGCAGTTCTGGAGATACCGTGTTTATAATTAGTACCAGACACGGTATCTATGTATATTCTTTATAGATTCGTCTGTTTTTTGCGCAAAAGTTTTTTGCAACATTATGTTCCAGCAAATAGAATAAAATACATTCATGACCCTTTTTTTATCAAGAAGAAACGTCAAAGTGCACGTGATGTTTACAGCAGAAGGACATAGATATTGTTCAGCAGATGAGCCTGATTGCCGTTCTAGTCAAATTACTCTCCCGAAGCTTTGGTTGAACAGTGATGTAAACGTTGAGGAAAACGTCCGCTCACTAGGGAACGTATTGTCGAATTTACTACATATGTTCGAATTGCCAATAATCGAACTTCAACTTTGTCTCTAACATGGTGTCACATTTCCGGTCATATCTCTACCAAGTTTGTTCAAGCAATCTTGATTCGTCAAAAAACATGACAGCCAGGGGGTAGGGTTTGTTTTAGGTCAAATTACTTCCCTTATTTTATAGCATAAATGTCTGTATATAGCAGTCATTATAAGAAGAGGTAATACACTCTTTAAATAAACTTTCTTTTGCTATTATTATACAATATTATACCAGATATAAGTTTTAAAAGATAATTCATCATAGAAAGATGAATGATACAATTATAATCAATGATTAAAATATTATTCATATATCATGAACCATTTCAAAATAGGTGTTTTTCTGAATATAAAAGTCTATGAGTTTGTATGGTTCAGACAGGGATGATTTACTGTTTCATAATAAAGTAATACCATATTTTTTAGCTAGTTTCATCACAGCAAGAAGTCTGCTTGAGATTTTCAGTGTCAAAGTGTACTTGAAACCTTGGAGGAGGAGCTAAATTGTTTTTTGGGGAGATTGTTCTGGGACAAAGTTTCTTTCAAGCGATATACTTTGAGAAGGCTTGTGTTTGAAACTCATAGGAATAATTGTGCTGGAACTGTGGATTGTTTCATGCACAATAGTTTAGTCTGATGCTTTAGTTTGAAACCGTTCTCAAACATAACAGGTTAGTTTTGTGCTGGAACTGGATTTTTATCTTAGTTCGAAGACTTAGCAGCTATAGTAAAAACTTCAAAAGCCTTCTTGTCATAATCTACTGAACTGATTTTGGATGTTATTTCACTGACATTTACAATGGGTGAACCTCTACCAAGTTTGAATTCTTCTACGCATCTGTTACATCTTCAAAACAAATTAATATTCTAACTACATGCTCATCTCGTCTTTCTGGAATTTTGAGTGTACATGTATCATATAATCTACTTATGTTGGGTGACTCAAGGTTAGTCAGGTGAGCGATATAGGGCCATCTTAGCCCTCTTGTTTTTCTTCGGGTTTTCAATATTTAGGTGCGTACCTCGGCAATATATGAGGCAGAGACGGTTAGATGAATATTTTACCATTTTATTCAGTAGTGAGTCGTCATTACCTGATAGAAAATCATTTTGTGACACGCAAACCGGTCCACTTCGGATTAACTCGGTTCTTATCGATCGTCAAAACAATATGATTTTCAGTACCAGCTTAATCATTAAGATAATTAAGAATGTCTCGAAACTGAATTCACTGAACTTTTTAAAGTAACCTTCTCAGCCTCCGATATTGAAGAGCTACGCACTTTAACATCGAAAGAAAAAACAAGACGATCAAAGTAACTTCAGTCAGCTCAGACTCTGTGTGTGTCCTTTGAAAGCATCGGAGCTAGATATTTTATGATCGGTTCGTCCAAGGAAGACACCAAACGAGATCTGGGCTGCAGTCCACAAACACATTTTGCTGCCTAATTCACTAAAATTATCGTGTACTATGGGCACATTTGATGTTGAGTCAATGCCTAGGAAACATGTTTGCTAACGCTAGCAAACGTTTAACCGAACCACAAACCAGTTTACTCTGAAAAATCGTTTCACAATCGATGTAAAGTAAATAGGATTTAACTAAATAGTGGTATACGACACGTACAGATGGTATTACCTTAGACAAAATTGCCTTGGCTTCGCAGTGTGGTAATTGCTCTACTTTTGACGGTTAATGAATGTTTTATTATAGTGACAGGAACATGCAGGGAAAAGTTTCGTGTTCTGAAGTCATTAAAAAGAAATAAATCTTGAAATTCCGCATACCTCCAAGGAAAAACAAAACCACTGCAAAAGACAAGAAATCAGAAATCCACGCACACACGCGTCGCTTTAAAGATGCATCTCCAATAACGTTCTGTTCAGTAAATGATGGAAAGTTTATTGAATAATTAATACGAAGATAATGCTTGATTCCGTCCTTGTAGTTTATTTTTTTTATAAAAAATTCGTTAATACACAGTTCGGCATTTTCCGTTTGATTCGACCAATCCTGTTTTAGCATAACCCTGTACTGGCCAGTGCATGACTTTTGTCGCGGTTCGCGATTTAGTACTTGGTCGACAAAATTAAAGAATTGTACAATGCAGAGACAAAATACAAAATAAGCTATTAAATAGAATATCCATAACATATGTTAAGATTTATTGCTAAGATAGAAAAAATATCGACGATTTAGGCGAGGCCTCTTTAAGCAAATACACGTTCGCGAGTCTCAACACGAGTTATATGAACATTATGTTCTTAGCTTTTTTTGATGATGTTAATTGTTTACTCATAAGTTGCCCATAAAACACCAGTGGAAACACGTGCCGGGTGTAGCGCATCAGGACAGATTGACATTTTCGTAATTAGTTGATATTGTAGACAAAATAAGGCCGAAACAATAATGTACGCCATTACGAAAATGTAGAGTGCTCTCGAATTCGACGGGTTTTATGTAGCAGATGTTACCGTGATCGTACCGAGACCGCACTTATTTATAAATATTGACTATTTCTTCAATGAAATGAGCATACATCTCGTTCGTGTAATTACGCGTACGCTTAATCGTTTTAGATGTCATAAGAATATGTTTTTTCAATGTTCGAACATTTGTGCATTCAGTTAAATGTGCGTGTCCTCACGCTATATTTCCGTCCCTATCTTTTACCAAGTTTGACGAACAGTCTGTCCATTGTATCGCGATAACTTTATACTTATTGTAACAGTTGATGTGATTTATCATTTTCTTTATATTTCGATATTTAAATAACTCTTCAATATTGGAGGCTATGTTATGATTATAATTAATGTTGACTATCGAAAGACAAACAACGAATATCAAACTACTTTCTACATGCTCTTGATATGTGTAAATGTGCTCGTATATGTATATCTCGACAAAGAGCTCTTATATGTATATATATACTAAGACGTCGTATATGTATATCTAGACTAAGATCTGTATATGTATATCTAGACTAAGAACTCGTATATGTATATCTAGACTAAGAACTCGTATATGCATAGCAAGACTAAGAACTCGTATATGTATATCTAGACTTAGAACTCGTATATGTTTATATAGACTAAGAACTCGAATATGTATATATAGTCTAATAATTCGTATATGTATATCTAGATTAAGAACTCGTATATGTATATATATATATATATATAGTCTAAGAAATCGTATATGTATATCTAGGCTAAGAACTCTTATATGTATATATAGACTAAGAACTCGTATATGTATACATAGACTAAGAATTCGTATATGTATATCTAGACTAAGACCTCGTATATGTATATCTAGACTAAGAACTTGTATATGTATATCTAGACTAAGAACTTGCATATGTATATATAGACTAAGACCTCGTATATGTATATATAGACTAAGAACTCGTATATGTATATCTAGACTAAGAACTTGTATATGTATATATAGACTAAGACCTCGTATATGTATATCTAGGCTAAGACCTCGTATATGTATATCTAGACTAAGAACTTGTATATGTATATATAGACTAAGACTTCGTATATGTATATCTAGGCTAAGAACTCGTATATGTATATCTAGACTAAGAACTCGTATATGTATATCTAGGCTAAGACCTCGTATATGTATATCTAGACTAAGACCTCGTATATGTATATCTAGACTAAGACCTCGTATATGTATATCTAGACTAAGAACTCGTATATGTATATCTAGGCTAAGAACTCGTATATGTATATCTAGGCTAAGACCTCGTATATGTATATCTAGACTAAGACCTCGTATATGTATATCTAGACTAAGACCTCGTATATGTATATCTAGACTAAGACCTCGTATATGTATATCTAGGCTAAGAACTCGTATATGTATATCTAGACTAAGAACTCGTATATGTATATCTAGGCTAAGACCTCGTATATGTATATCTAGACTAAGAACTCGTATATGTATATCTAGGCTAAGACCTCGTATATGTATATCTAGACTAAGACTTCGTATATGTATATCTAGGCTAAGACCTCGTATATGTATATATAGACTAAGAACTTGTATATGTATATCTAGACTAAGACTAGAACTCGTATATGTATATCTAGGCTAAGACTAGAACTCGTATATGTATATCTAGGCTAAGACTAGAACTCGTATATGTATATCTAGACTAAGAACTCGTATATGTATATCTAGGCTAAGACCTCGTATATGTATATATAGACTAAGAACTTGTTTATGTATATCTAGACTAAGACTAGAACTCGTATATGTATATCTAGGCTAAGAACTCGTATATGTATATCTAGACTAAGAACTCGTATATGTATATCTAGGCTAAGACCTCGTATATGTATATCTAGACTAAGACCTCGTATATGTATATCTAGACTAAGACCTCGTATATGTATATCTAGACTAAGAACTCGTATATGTATATCTAGGCTAAGAACTCGTATATGTATATCTAGGCTAAGACCTCGTATATGTATATCTAGACTAAGACCTCGTATATGTATATCTAGGCTAAGACCTCGTATATGTATATCTAGACTAAGAACTCGTATATGTATATCTAGGCTAAGACCTCGTATATGTATATCTAGACTAAGACTTCGTATATGTATATCTAGGCTAAGACCTCGTATATGTATATATAGACTAAGAACTTGTATATGTATATCTAGACTAAGACTAGAACTCGTATATGTATATCTAGGCTAAGACTAGAACTCGTATATGTATATCTAGGCTAAGACTAGAACTCGTATATGTATATCTAGACTAAGAACTCGTATATGTATATCTAGGCTAAGACTAGAACTCGTATATGTATATCTAGGCTAAGACTAGAACTCGTATATGTATATCTAGACTAAGAACTCGTATATGTATATCTAGGCTAAGACCTCGTATATGTATATATAGACTAAGAACTTGTATATGTATATCTAGGCTAAGACTAGAACTCGTATATGTATATCTAGGCTAAGACTAGAACTCGTATATGTATATCTAGGCTAAGACTAGAACTCGTATATGTATATCTAGACTAAGAACTCGTATATGTATATCTAGGCTAAGACTAGAACTCGTATATGTATATCTAGGCTAAGACTAGAACTCGTATATGTATATCTAGACTAAGAACTCGTATATGTATATCTAGGCTAAGACTAGAACTCGTATATGTATATCTAGGCTAAGACTAGAACTCGTATATGTATATCTAGACTAAGAACTCGTATATGTATATCTAGGCTAAGACTAGAACTCGTATATGTATATCTAGACTAAGACTTCGTATATGTATATCTAGGCTAAGACCTCGTATATGTATATATAGACTAAGAACTTGTATATGTATATCTAGACTAAGACTAGAACTCGTATATGTATATCTAGGCTAAGACTAGAACTCGTATATGTATATCTAGGCTAAGACTAGAACTCGTATATGTATATCTAGACTAAGAACTCGTATATGTATATCTAGGCTAAGACTAGAACTCGTATATGTATATCTAGGCTAAGACTAGAACTCGTATATGTATATCTAGACTAAGAACTCGTATATGTATATCTAGGCTAAGACCTCGTATATGTATATATAGACTAAGAACTTGTATATGTATATCTAGACTAAGACTAGAACTCGTATATATATATCTAGGCTAAGACTAGAACTCGTATATGTATATCTAGGCTAAGACTAGAACTCGTATATGTATATCTAGACTAAGAACTCGTATATGTATATCTAGGCTAAGACTAGAACTCGTATATGTATATCTAGGCTAAGACTAGAACTCGTATATGTATATCTAGACTAAGAACTCGTATATGTATATCTAGGCTAAGACCTCGTATATGTATATCTAGACTAAGAACTTGTATATGTATATCTAGGCTAAGACTTCGTATATGTATATCTAGACTAAGAACTTGTATATGTATATCTAGGCTAAGACTTGAACTCGTATATGTATATCTAGGCTAAGACTAGAACTCGTATATGTATATCTAGACTAAGAACTCGTATATGTATATCTAGGCTAAGACCTCGTATATGTATATCTAGACTAAGAACTTGTATATGTATATCTAGGCTAAGACTTCGTATATGTATATCTAGACTAAGAACTTGTATATGTATATCTAGACTAAGAACTTGTATATGTATATCTAGACTAAGAACTTGTATATGCATATCTAGACTAAGAACTTGTATATGTATATCTAGGCTAAGACTAGAACTCGTATATGTATATCTAGGCTAAGACTAGAACTCGTATATGTATATCTAGGCTAAGACTAGAACTCGTATATGTATATCTAGGCTAAGACTTGAACTCGTATATGTATATCTAGGCTAAGACTAGAACTCGTATATGTATATCTAGGCTAAGACTTGAACTCGTATATGTATATCTAGGCTAAGACTAGAACTCGTATATGTATATCTAGGCTAAGACTAGAACTCGTATATGTATATCTAGACTAAGACTTGAACTCGTATATGTATATCTAGGCTAAGACTTGAACTCGTATATGTATATCTAGGCTAAGACTAGAACTCGTATATGTATATCTAGGCTAAGACTTGAACTCGTATATGTATATCTAGGCTAAGACTAGAACTCGTATATGTATATCTAGGCTAAGACTAGAACTCGTATATGTATATCTAGACTAAGACTTGAACTCGTATATGTATATCTAGGCTAAGACTAGAACTCGTATATGTATATCTAGGCTAAGACTTGAACTCGTATATGTATATCTAGGCTAAGACTTGAACTCGTATATGTATATCTAGGCTAAGACTAGAACTCGTATATGTATATCTAGGCTAAGACTTGAACTCGTATATGTATATCTAGGCTAAGACTAGAACTCGTATATGTTTATTTATACTTAGAACACGTATATGTATAGCTATACTAAAACCTCGTTTATGTATATTTGGACTTAGAGCTCGTATATGTATATCTAGGCTAAGAACGTTTTATTATATTTTGAGACAAATTTGTATGTATACACTTATATATCAAATGGAATATGTATCTGTTTGAATCAAATACTTTGTTTTCAAATTTGATCCTCGTGTATCGTACGTTGTTTATCCAGACGTGACAGTACCCGGTTACACACCCTTTGAATTTACGATTGTTTGAAAACTATACATTGCCACTAATACTGCTATTCTTATATTTCTTCTATTGCACAACAAATCACGTTTATCTGCAAGTTTCATGCTGTTTGGGTTTTAAACTTAATATCATACATGTAATATTACATTGTCGGTACAGCAGACGTCAGTGTCAGCAACCGACACACCCTTTGAATTTACGATTGTAAGAAAGCTATACATTGCCATCAACGTGTTATTATTTATTGTGTCTACTGTTACATATTAAACAAACCGCGATCTACTGGAAACGTGCAGACGATCTCCATATCATCACCCGCCTTAGAACTTTATACTCGTTTCATCTTCTGCAAATATTTTCTTCGTTGATTTATGCATATAAACTTATATAGGTGCGTATATTAGACTAGTAAAACGAAACATCATGAAACTGACTCAAGTCTACATAATGGCGGTTATAAATAATCCTTATTTCTTATTCTTTAAAAATATATTTTCCTTATCTTAATGCTCATTTTGTTTATTTGAATGGCTTTATTGGTATATTTTAAAAATGTTGTAAACATTGTCACGTTTGATTTGGGAATTTAGAAAAAAATATGTTTGGCAATGTGGGTATGGATACATGATTTCAGAAGTCTATTTTCACTTTTCCAACAATGTACACGTTGAACAGGAAAAAGAGCTCTTATATGTTACATAACCACTTCCTATCATATTTTGGTTGTGCAGAGGTTGACATACAGTTAAATGTAAGTTTCACTTCTTTTATTTGGGTTTCTCTATGAATGACAATCATGCAAACTTTTTTTATTTACTAAACAATATAGAACAAGAATCAATGGTGGGTTTACACCTTAATATAAGCAATAACATAACCCGTGCATTCGTAATGGATGCTGTGTCTAGTTTATTATAAATATACTTACATCTATTGTATATATTCATGTGCAGGGACATAGCTAGCCTAAAAGGTATGTGCAGGCCCAAACTGGAGGAGGGGTAGGTGGAGTTTACCTCCCTGAAACATTTTTGTGTGTAAAGTTACTCTAGTGCGTTTTGATGTATATTTGAGACAAAGTTAAACACATTTTGTACCTAGTTTTTTAATGTATTAAAAAAATATTTTGCCTCTGAAAATTATGTCCAGGCCTGGACCTTTGGACTTATGAGGTAACTACGCTATTGCTGTGCTTTTCTGAAATAAAACGTGCTGGTGATTTTCATGTTATTAATCGCCCAATAGATTTATGCACATTCCAGCTTCTGCAACAATGTTCCCCCAATTTCTGTAGGTATAATATGTTATATAGCCTGTACTTTAAAATGTTTGTATGTTATACCTTTTAATAGGTCATGTATGTATAAATACACACCAAGTTTTATATATACCTCTGAATTCGTATTTATAACATCAAACAATATAGACCCTGCCAATTTTGTGAATGAAAATCAAACGCCACGTGCTGGAGAACCATTTCTTCCCGTGCCCAATCAGCACTTTCAAATTAACAGTTTTATTACTTGGTATTTAATAGCGCTATTTCGTCATGACATGAAAGCCACTTTCGCAACGCTTGTTCCTCAAGAAACGACTTAACATTCCTTTAGAATGAAAACGTAAACCTTTGACTCCTGTATACATGTAACACGTGCTTTTTAGCTTGCGTGTAAGAGCGCAATTGGATTCTCTTGTCTGTAGATTTTTGATTTGGTTCCAAACAATCTGCATCATAACTACTTGGTTGTATTGAAAGAAAATTGATAGTATATGCCTGCGATCAGTAACCTTGGTATAAAAAGTTTTGTTGTATAGCTTTTCTTTCTTTCTATTTTCATCAAGTATATTAAGTATCCAGTTCTGTCTGAAATCACATTTTAGTTGATTTTATTTTGTTTTACATCGATTGTGAAACAACAAGTATACACAGCTTAGACAAATCACGCTCGAAGACTTCCTGGGTAGACGCAGTACATTAATTAAGCATATTTGAATATAATGTATTTCACTACAGCACCATTCACGGCCGTGGTCGGGCATCGAACCCACGACACTCTACTCACAGGGATTATGATCCACTTCCTGCCCACGTGCTTAATATATATCATGTATGTGAGCAGATCCATATTTGGCGTGTTTCTTCGTGTCAATTATGCTAAACCTCTCATCACGGAGGTCACGGGTCCAAGCCGAAGTTTCTTCCGAAATATAGAAATATTGAGTGTTAAAGCGATTTCTCCTTTGCGCTGGTCCTTGATGGAAACTGTGCTATCGGCAGTAATAAACTCTACCAGTTCGCGGCCTTTTAAGACGAAACAAATCATGAACACGACAGTTGCTACATGGAACTCGATGTCTTTCTATGTAGAATCTTTATTAACCTGCACAATTTTGAGCAGATAGAAATTAGTTTTGTATTTGTGTCTTTCGATATGAAAGTATGTAGATTTTTTATATTGAAGGCTTTCTATGAAGTAGGTATCTTTAAAAATTGTATTGGAATTCAATTTCGGGACATTCTTAAGATAATTTAATCAGACCAGCAAGAGTCATCTCATTCTAAGAAACAGCTAGTTTTGGAGATCGATAAGAACCAAGTTAATCCGAAATGGACTTAGGTCAAACTTCCTGTCTGAAAACTAATCTGGTAAAATGAAGTTAGTTCCTTATTCGTGTTTCACGTAACCTTAACAGCATTTCATATTGGAAAGTACATACATGTCTTTAAATATTGAAAAACGAAAATCAAATATCAAACTAACTTTTAGCTGATGGTAAAACACGTGTTCATAATTATATCATTTACGGAGGGAGATTAACTTAATTAAAACATTTACAAACACGTCAGACGTACAGAAAATCGGGATTTTTAAAAAAAAACAAAACTAATATATTCATTAATTAAGAATACCAGTTTTAGTCTAAAAAAAGAAATTTAACATGACAGTGTGACTTTAAATTAAAAGTATTCAATAATACATTGATTAATTATACTACTGAGTTTGAGTCCGAAAAAAGAAGTTTAGCATGACAGTGTGACTTTAAATTAAAAATATTTAACCATGTTACAGCCATATTTTACACTCATATGCAGATGTCTGAAATTATGCTTAAAAGCTTGGCCACATAAATCCTTATAACTCTATACCACTAGTCCGAGATACGAACATTTATGTTGGTGTATTGCAATATTTGCGAAAACAAGTGGTATAAAACAATTTGATCAATATCTAGCCGGTCTTAAGGGGTTTTGATAGTTTTGATATCCCTGCCAGAAGTACTTATTAATTGATTATGCACTTGCTTCGCCGAGCATAGCTGACTTGATAAAATCGCACAACTAATCGTAAAGTACGGAATCTTATTTATACGTAAACATGTAAGGCGCATAGCTGAGACTCACTAATGCTTATCTTTATGAGAACCTTGATAACAGTTTCACAGGTTATCGTCCAAAGTTGCCAATAAATTTCATATCTGAGGAATTCTACAAACTATACGGCAGATAGCATCCAGCTAGGCAAGATCGACTCATCTTGGGATTTTAAACGCGCCATTATCCTGCGAATAACACGTTTTGTGGGAAACGCAGGGTCCAACGTGAACCCTTATTTAAAGACATGAACCCTTATTTAAGGGTTCCTTGAATTCCGGAGGAGCAAGAAATGATACAACGAAAAAGTGTATGTTAGTATGTTATGTTGTCCAGCACTGACTGGACCCCCGGGCGAAGGGGGATCAGTTCAATTCTTGTAAGTGTTGGACATGAGTCCGAGTGCTCTTAGTTTTTGTTCGCCATCGTTCATGGTATACCTGATGCTTCCTCGCTTGGCGCTCAGAATTTAGAGGAAAGTTCTAGGCCCACTTGACCCATTGTCAGTATAATGTGTCAGGGTAGGGAATCACACCATGTGTTTGCGGCATAATACTCCAGCGTGGTAGCGCTTAGACTACTGTCTCAAATAGACGCCATCGCGATATGACTGAACAACATTTAACACCATACAATAAAAAAACGCATCGTTTAGATCGGCTTTACTAAAGTTGAAATAAAGAAATAGCGACCATGGTCTACGTATACACGTGATATAATAACATTTGTGTTCTGGCGTAATCACCTATCTTCATTATCGCGGTATATACTGGTGTTTATTATCCTGTATACAATCATTTACGTCATATTGTACATAATAATGTCCATTAATAGCTGGTAAAACTATTACCATTGGTCGGTATGTACTGATCTCGTGAGAGGACGCTGTGCTTGTTTAATGCTGGAACATGTGGCCGCCAAACGTACTTACCAGGTAACGTTCAGTGTAAAAACAATATGTGAATTTATCAAACTGACAATCAGCAAGTTTTAATACCTATTTATCTCAAAATATGTATGTATGTATGTATGTATGTATGTATGTATGTATGTATGTATGTATGTATGTATGTATGTGTATGTGTGTGTGTGTGTGTGTGTGTGTGTGTGTGTGTGTGTGTGTGCTTGCGTGCGTACGTGCGTGCGTGCGTGCGTGCGTGCGTGCGTGCGTGCGTGTATACATAGGTATAGTATGTGTGCATATGTATGTGGGTACGTATATGAGCAGGTTTTGAATACCAATAATTTTCAACCAGTTGTTGCAACAATTCAGGTAAACGAAGTTTATGTTGCGTAAACGAATTTTTTACTAATGTATGAATGAATGAATGAATGAATGAATGAATGAATGAATCACATGGTTTTAACAATATACTATGCTATGTTAAATCCAGAAAAAACAACACATAGTACAGATGCCGTCTTCCATACATAGAGTACACAGTAAAACAACAACAAAAAAACCCCCCACAAATTATCTCATCATACGTCATCAGTTATAAATGTCCGTATGTATGTTGATGTTCTATAACATTAACAAGGTTAACTATTCATCATACGTCATCAGTTATAAATGTCTGTATGTATGTTGATATTCTATAACATAAACAAGGTTAACTATTCGTTTTATACTTTTAAACGCGGAATCAAAGCCTGGTAATAAGTCAGTTGATGAACTGGAACTAAAACAAGTCAATTTTATATTTAGAGTCTTTGTTATAGTCCAGAAAAAAGGATTCTTCATCGTCGATATAAATACAAAATTGGTACAATCTTTGTGTATGGGGTTTGTATTTGCAATAACTTCTATTTTCTATTGGTAAACCATGTGCACTCGCTCTCAATTTCGAGAATTCTTTTGTTGTTTTCTTTGTTAGGCCAAATGTTAAGTATGGTTGCATATGGAAATCATTATATTTTCAAGCAAAAAAAATCAATTTGTTTTCATTCTTTTCATTTTCTGATTTTTGTCTGATTAACGTACGCTGTGTTATTATTGTGCAATGTGTTACGTTAAGTGTTTCACTTAAAGATTTTTTTGTTATGAGCTTTGTATAAAGGAATGTAATGAGTTGTATAAAAATCTACATATATTTTTTTTCTGAAAAGGGAATGGTGAAACAATAGTTCTATAAGATTTGCTTCCTCCTGATTGTGTTTTAACGTTGAAGTAGCGTAACCGACATGTTTCATACCATTATTATATAATACTTTCTGTGACGTCATAGTTTGAAAATCGTGCATATTTGAACTTCTATATTGCCACTAATGAGGCGTTTTAAGAGAATTTCAAACAGAGCAGGTTGTCTAATGTCTCCTGGTATCTTCATAATTACGTTCTTCGTCAACTAAATAGAGAGACAGTATCGATTGACTCGTTGTGGCAATGCTGTATGCATACCATCAGTATAGATGAATGAAGATTTGAAATTCATGAATGAATAAATCAACAGCCATTTATCTAAAGTCTAGGCTGAGGAATATTTTGGCTTTATTTATTGTTGATCTAGACATTTGCAAGGGCATTTCAATTTAGTGACGGTTCAGTAAAAGAATAACACTAGTTGTCTGACCGGGCCCGCCTACTGAGTTGATCTTCGGTTTGTGTGGCAATATCTTCAAAGAATGCGTTTAGGTGATGACGTGCATACCAACATGAAACGCCGTTTTATTTTGTATCGCACGACACGTCTTGAACACACGCCGTTCAGATTGATTAATCAGTGCACGTTAACCAACCGAGCTATTGCGCCATTTTGACGTTAACGTTGTATTTTAAGATATTTATTTGCTTTTTTTTTCAAATGTAGGTCGCTATACAGCTGCTTCCCTTGATTTGTTTACATAAGAAACAAAATGGAAATAATAAATTAATTTACACAAACACTTAATACCATATCAATGATTTTCTTTAAAGAAGAACACTTATTTTCTATCCGTAAAAGAATATACCGACATGTTGAAAACGAACTGACAATGATAACGTTTTACGTGGCCATTGGTTTTTTACTCGCACGCGTTCACCGGGTTGATTATGATTATAAGTTTTCGGCCCGGGCCGATAAGTGATAATCAGCGCGTGAAGGCAATAACTGGCTTAAAACATGCTCATTTTTGTTACTATATATAGTAACATGTGTATTTAACGTCATTTTACACCACCGAGGGCTAGCAGATGATCAGTTAACCTAACCGCTCTTTTTTTGAAATCCTGGAAGGTTAAACAGTATTCGAGTACACCCCATCTCCGCAACTACCTGATAACTTACCCACTGTGAATCAGCGGTGAGAGACAAATGATAATGAGACACAATGTCGTATATCAATCATCACGGAGATTGTGACCTAGCAGGGATTCGCACTCACGATCCCTGGATTGAATGTCAGACGTGCTGCCGATTGAGCTAACAGGACCCGGCTCTGAAAATGTCATACCAAGTTTTGTATTTTTCGGTAATACGTTAATGCATACGGACTAAATTCCAGGGGACACTCATCAGTTACTTCACGTATCTCTCAGAAGCGCATGGTCCAGCGGTAAAGCATCGAACCCAGGGAAGGAGGGTCCTGGGTTCGATCCACACCCACGGTTGTGTGTGGTGTTCTTGACCAAGACACTTTATTTGCTTATGATTGGTACTATTTTTACCCAGGAAGACTTCGAGCGTGTTTTATATTAGTTGTGGGAACTTCTTTCACAATCGATGAAAAATAAGTCAGTTTGAACTAACGAAATAACCTAGACCGGATTAGATCGAAAAGTGAAATACAACATGCTATATTAGCATTTTATGTGGCAAGTTCTACGGAAATTGGTTGAAACAATGAAAGTATGATTACATTGTACATGAACTATTTTTCTGAAACTTTCTGTTACAAGTTCAGATTCAATCACGTGGTAAACCAGTTGCAAAATCGGCGCCTCAACAATTGGACAAATCCGGACCAGCACCGGTTAAAACGATTCCTGTAAAGTTTTTGGCGGATGTTTCGATTATCTGTAACATCAGCTGCTGGGTTAATAGGTGTAGGAAGACTGCTTTCCCCCCACACTGTTACAACTATTGTCAGAGTGTAGTACTTACCTGTTTGTGGTTAAGATATTCACCACATACTGCGCCCATCTTTTTCAGTATATAGAAAATAAAAACAAAGCGGGAACCGTGGCGGAAGCAGACGTGAATGCCACGATGACACGTAATGATTTACACAAAGTGTACAAACAATATACAAAGGCGTTAAAATCATGTTAACAAAACGGTCGTGAGGCAAACGAACAGTATTTTCCATTCTATCACTGGTGCCGGTTTTATTCCAAGCAGTCTATCATGTATAAACTATTCCGTTACTATGGTAACCTCATAGAGATGAATACAAAACTATCTTATTGTTGTACATATCTTAACAGTTAACTGCTTATCTTTAGACGTATAAACATGTATTTTATAGATGTTTTTCTCCCGATGTTTATAAATATACAGTAGAGACGCACCACTTGCATTAAAAAGGATTATATATAAGAGGAAAAAACGCTATAAATGTCTTAAAAATAAAATAATTTTCAAAATTGATAAAAAGGATCTCATTATCATAAAAAAATAAAATCCGAAAGTTTTTGTATATAAAATCCACCAAAATCGTTGTTTAATGAAACGTAATCACCATTCTAAAAACAGACTGTACTTAGATACTGCTTGACGACCGTCACATCATCATTCGGGCTTTTCTAAGGTGAAACCAGTTTTACGTGTAAACCTATATAGCGGATCAGTATGATCTCATGAAATGAAAACTCTGTAGATATTTTGATCTCATGAAGTTGAAACTCTGTAGAAAATTTGATCCCATAAAGAGTGATATCTACAAAAATTGATATCATGATGTGTACAACCTGTAGAAAACGTGATCTCTCATAAAGTGTAAAATATGTAGAAAATCTGATCTCATGATGTGTAAACTCTGTAGAAATTTTGATCTCATGAAGTTGAAATTTTATAGAAAATTTGAGCTCATAAAGAGTGATATATGTACCAAATTTGATCTCATAATGTGTACAACCTGTAGAAAAATTTGATCTCACATAAAGTGTAAAATATATAGAAATTTTGAACTTATGAAGTTGAACTCTGTAGAAAATTTGATTTCATGATGTGTAAAACCTGCACAAATTTTGATCTCATTAAGAGTGAAATCTGTAGAACATTTGATCTTATAAAGTGTAAAGCTTATAGTAAAAATATCTCATAAAGGGTTAAGTCTATATAAAATATCATAAAGTGTATATTTTATATATTTCTTCAACTAGTATCTCGAAAACATTGGCAAAAAACGATGAATTGCGATATTTGATGGTTGCATCGGCTTCACCATACACTGGAAAGGTCTATTCAAGCGGTATCGAGTATGTTAATACAGTTAATGGGAAACATATTAAATTATCAGAAAATCAGCAAACACCAGGAAGCGCAAATTGATCACATGCGGCAACAATCTATATGCTAATTATAGAATAAACATTCACAAATCAAGGAATATGTTTAAACTAGACGCCGTAAAGTTATGTAAACAAATACGTCGGGCTAGATTCTGGCACGAACTGAATATAGAGTATTCAAGAACTGAATGAAGGAAATTTAAGAAATGAATAAAGGGGAATTTAAGGACTGAATATAGGAAATTTGGAACCGAATATAGGGTATTTAAGAACTGAATATAGGAATTTGGGATTGAATTTAGGTAATAAATAACTAAATATAGGGCATGTAGGGATTTAACAGGGAACTTGAAAACTGAATATAGAGAATTTGGGACTTAATATAGGGTATTTAAGAACTTAACATAGAGCATAAAAGGATTGGATAAATGACACTTAAAGATTGAATACAACCAAAGACTCAATTTAGAAATAGTGTAATTGGGCAATTTTAAACAGAATGTATGGTTAACTTAGAATTGAATATATTGCTGTTTAGGACTGTATATAGGACATTTTAGAGCTGGAAACCGGGTATTAAAGGACTGGACATATGACAATTTAGGACTAAATTCAGTGTATTTTAATGACTTATAAGGTCTTAGAATCAAATGTTAAGGATATTGAATCTGAACATACCATATGCAGACAGAAATATATTTAAGTATATTTTTAGAAATTAACAGTAAAGAAGGTTGCTTTAATTTAGTTTGGTGAATATATTGATATCGTTGTACTTTGTTTGAACTAGTTCAAAGGGACAGACCCCACTATACTGTTTGGTAGGACTGCTAACCTTTACACGACAGTACAAAGTTATGTTTTATACCACAGTAGCATTGGGGTCTCTTGTCTACACTGACCACCTTTCAACTTCTACACTGACCGCAATATCTGTGCAGTGAGCTGCTGTTTTATCCTTTATATAAAATGTCGTCTGGTTTTCCAGATGAAAATGACACGTACAATGTTGATGCCTTTCACACAGAACCATTTTATCAGACACATAAAAAATATATTCATGAAGGACGATTACAAAAAACACAACCTCTATCCGGAAACCGTCAGCTAGGATTAAATGATTTGCTTATTTCTGATATTGTTATACCCGGGCTCGCCGCGGATTAAGAGTCTGAATATATATAAAAAGTATATCAAATACAAAAAAGGGGTTCTGCATTGCTGGTTAGACTGAGGCGCTATCCCAAGCTCACTTAACACTTACCGCTGAGGACGTGGGGGTTGAAGCCCACATTGGCCAGTTTCTTGCCAAAGAACGAGTGTTTCCTCTCAAATTTATTCTGAGGTCTTCGTGGAACATATTGCCATTTTGGGTAATGCTAGTTGGTATAAGCAATGGTATTATTTAATGATTCTCTGGTGAAAGCACGTGGTACTCAAGAAATACACTTTTGGAAAACCCAGTCTAATTCTTCTTAATTACTTCTGGTAGTTCACACCATTGATAAAACTGTTCCTGTCTTTATTCACTTTTGATGAGCTAATACTTACAAATAGCGGAAATTAAAATTGTACTGAAAAGATCAAGGCTCGATTAAACGAACACGAATATAAAAATATGCTCTTTCTGTAATTGTCTTATTCGTAACCGCAAAAACGGGGTTAATAAGTAGTAAAGCAGATATCACTGAAGACGCAACTTTATGGTGGTGAGTATTGATCTCAATTCTCAACTGTTATATAGTTTGGTTTCTATACGTGAACAAAATAATTTTCTAGGCAGACGAGTCAACTATACGAAGTTGCGTCATGAATTATATATTTGAACTATAGACCGAATAAACGATTCCGCACGCTATAAGAAAATATATACCGGCCATTTATATGCTCTATTGAGAATTTCTTGATGTAGGACAAATTTCATTTAGGGCAGACACCACCATTGAAATGGGATTGCTGATTCAATTAATTAAGTGTATGAGCGAACATATGGGTGTTTATTTGCCTGCAGACTGACATACGGCTTGGTAGTAAAAAATATAAATGCATAATATACAGAGAATAAAACGAAAGAATTCTCATGGCTGGAATTTCAAATATAAAGATAAATTATACGTTTTGTTTATCAAGAACATGCGCGGTATTTACAGCCCCCCCCCCCCCCCACCCCTAATGTTTCAAGAATGCTAGTTGATATAAGATATTACCATCCGGGTAATATAAATACCGTACCATAAGCTTGTTTGTTTGTTTGAATATTTAGTGTCGTTTTATGCCATCGAAGGCTAGCAGATTACCAGTTAACCTAACCACTGTTTCCTGGGATCCTGGAAGATTAATCAGTACTCGAGCACACCCAACTCTGCAAGTAACTGATAAATTTCTCACTTTAATCAGCGGTGAGAGACGAATGACAATGTCGTATATCGTATTATGTCGAATGTGACTTGGTGGGAATTCGAACTCACGACCCCTGGAGTGATAGTCAGACGCGTTACGGACTGAGATAACCGTGCCTGGTCCGCACCATTTATTCTAAATGAATGTCACGGATTTGTATTTGTTAGAATTCAGTTGTGCCAGTCGCAGTTGGACATCGCTCTGAAATAGAAACAAAATTGATTTACCAGCACGTTTCTACATTCGATTTTTCTAACTCATCTTGAATCGGATGGGAATCGAACCCATTTCCTGGTAAGAACCAGTGGGCTTGTCAGTGAGTGCTGTTCAGTCTGGGATGGAATCAGCGACATCGTGTATACTAATCACAGAGTCGGTCCAGGCTAGCCCGGTCGATAACGCACATGACTCCCACTCCAGGGGTCGTCATTGTGAATAAACGTTCAGTTACAGTATCTCTGATTAGTGATCATGAACTTTGTTCCACCCCTGAATATGAAGGGAAGTAGTCGGTGATTTGTTTCTAGTTCTAACTAGCCTTGCAATGATCAATGATTTGAGCAATGATTGAGTGCGCTGAGTGCTGTCAGAAATACAGAGAAGAAATACAACAATGAAATAAGTCACAAAACCTTATTATTCACACACACACACACACACACACACACACACACACACACACACACACACACACACACACACACACACACACACTCACACTCACACTCACACTCACTCACTCACTCACTCACTCACTCACTCACTCACTCACTCACTCACGCACGCACGCACGCACGCACGCACGCACACACAAATTAAACCAGTCTCATCTTGAACCATGCAATACTGACAAGAAATGACACATTTAACTAGAATTTTATCATATATTACGATTTGCCAACAAAAGCATTTTTACATTTTTTTGTTAATTGATGGTTTTATTGGATTAGTAATTAATGGTACAGCGTTGGGAAACGTATGTTACTTGGTTGGCACCACGCTGATTATAATTATATTGGCGTGGCGGTACGGCCGAATTGTAGTTAGTGCATCATTAATGTAGTATCTTTTGGGTAATTGTCGTAATGGGGACCAGTTTTGATTAGACATTTCTTCTGTTCAATAAAGCATAGCCGATACAGGCGTTGACGTGATCGGCGGACCTTATATTGACCAGTTTATGTGACAGAAAAACGGTGTAAAGCCGTCATGGTTTTCGTCTACTGTATAAACGAGCTTCGCCAAGTCGTCTGTATTTTTTTGTTGGAACGACAAACAAACGTTTCACGGTTTAGCTCATTTGGTTTAGGATCAAATATATTTGAGAATATTCTGCAAGTAGAAAGATTGCATCGTCGCCATCTAATTATGTTCACTTTCTTGTCCGTAGTAATACGTCGTTTCTTGGAAAGACGATGTAAATAAAACTATTTTTTATGTAGAATAATCCTGATGAATTAAACAGAAACATGTCTCAATCTTTTGGTATACGGTGAGTCATTTCTTTTGTTTATTTCAGTTTTGTCCCATTAAGCGCTTGTGGGTATTATGAACAAACATTAACATATCCGGGCTGCGTTCAGTTCGGTTAAACATTTGCTAACATAATTCCCTAACCCTACACTCATATTAGCAAGGAACCAGGCATTAAACGTGTTTGCTGTTTAACGGTGCTGAACGGAGCCCAGTTTATAAATAGACATCATTATAGACTGTCCCAGAAACTGATATCTATCGAATCAGATCTATTAACCCCCAACGAAAAAAACATGCGATGCTCTGCCTGTCCCACAACTCATAGCAAGTGAAGGCTTTCTAAACTCTGACGTCATTCAAACTTTCAGTTGATACAACTGACCAATCAAATCACGGCTTTCCCAACTTTGTTATTTAACGGAGCCAATCGGGAGAGCATGATCCGTTTTACAGACTACGAAATAAACTAGTCTATAGGTCAGTATGTTTGTCTAATTAAAACACATCGATTACTTAGGGGAGTTTCAATTAAATCAGACTGTTTTTCTTTTTCTGGGAATAAGTGTATGCCCGGACTGCAGACCCAGAGCTGCAGTGCAATCGTGTAACTACGCCGATGTCCACCTTTGAAATGAACTCGCGGTCATGTATAACAAAATGTGTTTTGACTATTTATAAATCAAGAAATTGATTCGTGAATTTGTGTTAATTTCGATTTCGGCATTGCCGTGTGTGGCTTTAATAATCAGTACGGCAGTGTCGTATAACTATATGTATCAAGGGGATTATGAAAGATGATATTATACAGTCTTTACATAAAACTGAATTGATATCAATAGTATGAAGAGGTCCGCGCCAACCGGCACTATTCAGCATATGAATATACAAATAATGATGAATGCAAGCAAATGCAGCATATTCCAATAAGAAGAGATGGAAGAATTGCTATCTAACACAGCACAACAAAAACCACCATTGAGGCATATTTTTCTGGCTCTCCGCTGACGTGATTAACAGATTGAGCATTCTGGTATGAAAATGGAAGAGAGTTTAAATTCTATATCCAAATTTTAGAACCAGAATAAAGAAATGAAACAAACAACCAAAAAACCTCACTACTTGACATGATCGAATGAGAGTGTAGAATAATACGACTTTTATATTATGGATCACAAGACTATAAAAAACTACACACAATAAATGTACTTTTTAAACAATAGTACTTATGATGGCAAATGAAATTAAGTTAATTAATTAATACTTTGATCCCTATAATTATATAATCATTTATTTCACCGCAAATATAGATTTTTAAAATGATTAACTGAATTTGCACTTTAATGCTTAAAGGAAGAGCATTCCATATCTAATTTTGATACTGAATATTCGAGGGAATGTTTTATTAATCACGATTTTGATAGGGCAATCTGTAATATTTTAATTTCACGTATATACAATGTATTACAATTTTTGATAAATATAAGTTTTTAGAAATTAACGAGTCTCTAAGCTTCGAGTAATCGTATGCATCGAAATATCAAAGCTGCATTCCATTTAACGCGTCGACGTCTGGCTAATGACCCAATTCTTCAAACCGTAGTGTGCGTGTGTTTTGTTTTATTTATCACAATCTCGTTTGGTTCCATATTGATCTGTGAAAATTGCTGATACGTCTTGAAAACCGTTTGCAGACGACACTTAGTTCGTATCACAATCGCTAGATATCGTAACTTTAACTATTGTGTTTTAACTGAACAGCTTGAATATGTTGCCATAGTAACAGAAGCCATATTGCAAGCGCCAGCTGATATTGATCGTTTACATATTGTGTAGACACAGTCAGAGAGAACGTATTTTTCGCATCATTTAACAGATAATTTGTCGTGGCCATTTGCAATCTGACTTATATTGATTGATTGACCTGTGCCAGAATACGCATTATAAACTGATCAATAAGCGAATATTCGTACATTGTATTGCAACGTCATTTCCGGTTTAATAATCGGTGTCGGTAACAAGGCTATCTGCAGACGAGAACGCAAAGTTTGGATTTATTTAATATTATAAATATTATAAATATTATAATAGAATCGATATATTACAATACATCTAGTATATATCAGAATAAGTAAAGATTAAGTCACATGTAAAATGCAGATCAGCATCCTAAAATAAGCAAGCGTAGTCAAAACGCACAGACTAAAATAGATAGGTCTATATATAAACTCAGTGATTTAATTACATATATACGTCTTTAGTGGACTGAAATGAGATGCGGATGGAATTTAATACTTGTATATAGACAGATAACAGAAGATAATTGCAAGCATTAGCATACAGGTCGTATTTCAGAATATGTCGTACACATGTTGTCAAACAGGTTATTGGGAAATGATAATGTGGTGGGGAGCACATGATATAATATAAGTTTTTACATAAGTAAACGTCTGAAAATAATCTGTACGAGTTGAAAGTAATACATTTAACCTGTATTATATCATACTATCGACCCTGTACTAAGCAGACACTTAAAGGATTGAATAAAATGGCCACTTAAGGCATATGGCTGCTTAAAATAGGTTAATTATAATAATTATTAAAATTATAAAGAAATGGAAAATATATTTTTTTGCTGTTTAAGACAAGTGGTTGCTTAACAGAGGCGAATATACTGTGACATGTTGAAACAAAGGGGTTCAAGTGCAAAATGGTCGTTGTATTTAAATACATATCTCGTAAACAATTAGCAAATAAAATAACTATTCGTTATATATTTTAATGCACTTAATTTATAACTGTCATGGTCGCATTTTATTTTTGTGAATCTAAGGTTGTATTTTTAACATGGTAATTCCGAGAAAGAATCATGATTATCAATATTTATTGTTAATCCTTAAAAAGAAGCGTTCGCTGGTTCTGGCGTAGAATTTAACCATATTTCGCCTCATTTGGGCAAAAAGGTACTAAGTGCCTTCCTTTGTCATATACACTTGGTACCTTATTGCACTAATGGGACGATTTGCTAGTTTTTAGGTGAGTGCGTGTCAGGTGCACGAACCCAGGAACTGATAGTGCTCTTTATGCCATCTCCATTACAAAGTGCACTTTAATCACATGCGTTCTTACTCTTGCCGTTTTTGCTTTGTGACAATGAACCAATTAACGCTGTAATTCTCGCGTCTATAAACACTTGCATTCAGAAAGGAATTTTCTAACGATTTGCACCGATAGTCCGTAACTCTTTCAACGAAGCACGAGCAACAATTGCACATTTATATACTGAAACACATCAAATGCTAAATGAAAACAGATGAGACACTGATATATTATTGACATTAGAGGAATTTCTCTCGTTCGGAATTACATAAAACTAAAAGGAAAGACGCAAGATGCAAGATGCGTAACATGTTGTTAATATTTACTTCTTTTATGGTGTTATAGGGGAGGGGATTACATCGTCTATTTTTGTATAAATATAGAATTTTGTAAGCATCTTAAATTTATTTGATTATTTACCTTTATTCAAAAATAATAAAAGTTTAGTCGGTAGATGTTTCTTTTTTTCATAATCTGTTTAAAAATTGCAACATTTAATTGAAAAATATAATGAGGGATTATTCTTGTAAATTTGAGAAAAATGAGTTATTTGCAGCGGTAAATGACATTAGATAAATCAGTATAATATCATCTATATAATTTATTATTATTAGATAGAAATTCCGCCCAGTTTTTACAGAAATGTGGCCTACGTCTGAGTATAATATAGATTATATATGATGTGTCAAAACTGACTGCGGACTTTCCCTAAACTTAAAACACATTTGGAATGATGCTACACGGGATATTGGCTGTAAATTATGCGACGTTATCGTTATAAGTAATTTCATTTTTAACGTGTCTGCAAGTTACTAACAAATTGTGTTTCTTTAGGACATGTATTAAGCAACAATCTGTTTTTAAAGGGCCTCTTTTGTTAATTCCCTTTATCGCACACCGGATAAAAATATCTGCATTTTCACTGGGGTTAGATTACTTCATAACCAACCACTAAGGGGAGGTAATTGCTTAGTTTTTTTACCCAGTTACCTTGTTGCGCCAGGATGGAAACACTTCAGACGTTCAATGATCGACACATCCCTCTCCTATACTTATCGAATTAACATATGGATGTGTTCAGGCGCCTTTTTTCTATGAGATACCATTAAGCGTATGTTTAAGGCATGTGCATATTTGATCTCATGTTCAAAGGGACATTCGACACCAATTATATCATGTTCGGTCAGTAAATACACATGTTATGTATTAGTTTGCGTTTCATTGATCAGTTTTAGTTGTTGTTTCGTCCGTGCCTTTGGGTCATCTTCGGCGACGGCTGTTTTCCAATGGACAAGCGTCTTCACATGTCCTTCTCCTTAAGAGATGTAATGGGATTCTGATAATATTTCTTCTATTTTTTAAACAATTAGACTATCTAGCACAATGCCATTGTAATGGCAACAGCAACGGCAAAACAACAATTACGAAGGCGACGACAATGACAACAAAATCATCATCATTATCATTATCATCAACAACAACACCAACAACAGTAACAACATCAGCAACAGCAGCAGCAGCAGCAGCAGCAGAAGCAGCAGCAGCAGCAGCAGCAACAGCAACAGCAACAGCAGCAACAGCAACAGCAGCAGCAACAACAGCAAAATCAACAACAGTAACAATAGTAACAGCAACACAGCAACACAGCAACAACACAATTGAAATTAAAACCATTTAGCAACGGCTATATCCAGTCAATAAAACAACTGCAGCAAGACAGACTTTAGAAAGCAATAAAGCCACAAAGATACCATGAAAATCTAAGACATTTACGGTTAGAAGATACGAACGGCTAATTTAAACTGTCAAACACGCGTTCGCAAACATATTGAAATAATGCCATTTGTTTTTGAGATACATGATACGTGTTTTCTGACATTTACGAAACGTCTGAGTTCTCAATTCGGCTCATCAGTGGCAGTTTAAGTATAATCCGCGATTCTTTTATTTGCTTGCATGCCTCTTCCGCTGGAACAGTCGTTTAAAGCAATTTAACTGTGGCGTGTTTGCCAAATACTTGTGTTCCTCGACCGACTGTTTATTTGCATAACATTAAGACACGTTATTTAAGAGATAAGTAATTGAGCGAAAAGATAAGACGATCCCAGATGAACGTGATTCGGAATCAGAAGGGTCAATTCACGGCAATGTGTTGAAATTCAATGTCACGAAATAGTAGATAGCGGCAATCATTCAACGTAAATGTTAATTGGGGTTTATTTTGACGGAGAAAATGATATTGGAATAAAGCTTATCGTGCTGGTAAGGCGAAAGGTGCATTCTGGGATAGTTGTTATTTTTGTGAAATAATTGTTTAAACTTAATTAATTAACATCAAATTTGAAATACGTTCATGTAATTTGGACAAATCACGCTTGAAGTATTTCTGCCATGGTATGGATGTCAGATTAAGCGTCATTCTCGAGGTCGTTGTCACACATGGCCCGTGACGGGGGATCCAAACCACGGCCCTCCGTTCTGACCTGACACTCTGCCACTGGGTCAAGTATTGATTCCAATATTGCGAAAGGAGTAATTACGTCAGCAGTTAGAAGTTAGTTTGATATTTTTTTTGTCTTTTGATATTTAAACTGAGACGTAACTCCCAGAATTCCCTAGAACCTGATAGTCGTGCACATCATTTTAAGATGACCTTACCCTAGGTAAAGTTTGCAGCGCTGTTCTGTAGTCCATGCTCTCCTTGTATGGGTAAATATAACACCCCACCCTATGCTCATAACAAATGGTTCATAACTATTTGATAGACCACTGTTATTAAAAAACGCATTGTTATGATTCAATTCATTGTCTTGAACCCATATATTGATGAATATCTTATATATTCATATACTAGTAGTAGTAGTAGTAGTAGTAGTAGTAGTAGTAGTAGTAGTAGTAGTAGTAGTAGGACTAGTAGTAGTAGTATTAGTAGTAGTGTAGTAGTAGTAGTAGTAGTAGTAGTAGTAGTAGTAGTAGTAGTAGTAGTAGTAGCAGCAGTAGAAGTAGTAGTAGTAGTAGTAGTAGTAGTAGTAGTAGTAGTAGTAGTAGTAGTAGTAGTAGTAGTAGTAGTAGTAGTAGTAGTAGTAGTAGTAGTAGTAGCAGCAGTAGAAGTAGTAGTGATAGTTATAGTAGTTATAGTAGTAGTAGTAGTAGTAGTAGTAGTAGTAGTAGTAGTAGTAGTAGTAGTAGTAGAAGTAGTAGTGATAGTTATAGTAGTAATAGTAGTAGTAGTAGTAGCAGCAGTAGTAGTAGTAGTAGCAGCAGCAGCAGCGCAGCAGCAGCAGCAGCAGCAGAAGCAGTAGTAGCAGTAGCAGTAGCAGTAACAGTAACAGTAACAGTAGTAGTAGTAGTAGTAGTAGTAGTAGTAGTAGTAATGATAATAATATTATTACTATAAGTCCGTATACTGACGTTGGTGTATTGCGAGTGAAACCGCTACATTCTCATACAAAACTACCGGAAGTGGTTATATGCAAAAGACGAATCAAACATTAAATTCTTATCATTGTCAGATAAAAAAAGGTTTTGGAGTTCAAATGCACAATTTATTACCCTATACCAATCGAAATAAAACCATCAACGATACCACACCGACTCGTAATCGAGCAGAGAACTGCACCGTGTTGAAGGTGCTTTGATATAGCATCACGTCAAGTGCCAAATAAACCAAGAATATGAAATAGTTTCTGATAAACGAATTCGTTGTCTCGAAATCATGGATGAAGATGGGCAGGTTGCCTTTTCTCGATAAAGACACACATTTTCATGGATATTTCGATAGGCATTCTGCCACAATATATAAACATGACACACTCATAATAGTCAGTGATACAGTAGTAAGATAAGTTTTTAACTGTTTTCAATTCACTGTTCTGTAGGAACAATAAACCTGTGAGATTTGTCAAGACTGACAGTTCTCGTGAAATCTCGTAAGATCGCGTCGACATTTTAAAATTCGATGTAAACGGAAGTATTTTGTTCATAAATTGAAGGAATGGAAGATTTGCGAAGACATAGAATCAGGTTTTTTAAATGGCACAACGACTCCGTTAAAAGATTTCAAGATCTTTAAAAGTGCATTTCAATTTCTGCACATTTCTTCCCCACCCCCTTCTAATTGTCCCGCAATTATTGAAAATGTGATTTAAGCAAAATGATTGCTCTTTATATAACAACAACCTTTGTTAGATAGTTTCGTATATGCAACAAGGTATATGGCAGGACAATGTTTACACTTGTACTCTGTTTGTATTCAGTTTGTACTCAGTTTGTATCTAGTTGTATTCAGTTAAACTCAAGTACATTCAGTTGTACTCAGTTGTACTCGAGTGAATTCGGTTTGTACTCAGTTGTACTTAATTATATTCAGCTCTTATCAATTTGTACTCAGTTATATTCAGTTATATTCAGCTCTTATCAGTCTGTACTCAGTTATATTCAACTATACTCAGTTGTACTCATGTGTACTCCGTTAAACTAAGCTATATTAATACAGATTAAACTTTTAACTGGATTAATTGGCGTATAGATAGTCTATTTGATATCTGTAACACTTTAAAGACAAAATGTGTATCAGATGTCACATTTGAAGAGTTCTCTACCGTCTAGCGTAGTAAATGCTACTTAATTTCTGGTCAGATCCAAGAAAAAACTGAATAGTTTACATCACCATATCGTCAAAATAAAAACAAAAAGAAAACAATTGGTTGTATTTAATTCAGGAAACAAAAAAATATTTAATGCATTCTTTTATGTCAGCATTTCTGAACAAAGATATAGCTGTCTCAATTTATTGGCAACAAATCAGAAGCTACTCTCTATGCTAATTCACTGACGATGATACTGTACCCAGAAGTTAAATTCGTGGTATTCGTTTTTCCTCTTTTGATTTAATGTGTAACTCTTCAACACTGAAGGCTGAGAAGGTTTGAATCAGGGTAAGTAGCATGTATGATATGGAAAAACGAACCACGAATATCAAACTGACTTCAGTCTGTCGAAATGAATTTAGTTTTCATTGATCAATTTTGTTTATAATATAAATATTAAATCACGGTTAACAGGCATTTTAATCAATACTACGAGTTTGAAAATTCTTATTAGTAAATAAAAGCTTTACTACAAAATTTGTCAATTTTTGTACTTTTCTTTTTTTGTTCCTGTTAATAATTAACATTTATCAACCTATCAATCTCTCCTTCGATGTGTTTTTCGATATCGAAATAATACGCTGTGGTTTAAGGAATGGCTTTTTAGTAAATAAGTTTTTTGATTACGAAATGGTACATTGTAGTTTTAATGAATTGCTTTTTTAGTGTATGAAATTGATTTTTAGTAAATAAGTTTGTACTTTTAAAGATTTGGTTTTATTAAATAAGTGTAAATGTCAGTTTGTAACAATCCAGTGGTTTTGATAATATTTAGATATTCTGAGTTGGTATCCTCGTCTGGAACCTTGCTAGTAATGTAGTCATATCTAGAAAGACAGAAAACGTGTTTCAACAGTTTTGTAATATGCCTTCTCTATGTGTGTAGGATCCATGATTATTGCATTTTCGTCCCCTTTCTAAGTCGCCGATGAACTATACTTACATCTTACGTACGTGGAATGAAACTGGAATCCCCGTGCATTGTTGTGCGGCATCGAGTATCTTATTTATTGGTCGTAACAAAGTTTAAGAGAGTGACACTTACATCACTTTACGGTTGTCGTAAACAATCCGAGTGAAACATCTCCCATCATTTTCAAGTCACCGGGGATTAGCGCTACATCTATTCGCTCACTTCTTGAAATGAATGTCATTTCATAAATGATGAAATTACCAGAGATGTCAATCATTGCGCTCCGATCTGGCTCCATTCGGATGGTTTAATTGTCAGTAGTGTTGCCTGGGCTTTAAATATGTAAATGTTTTATATTATAACGTAATGCCTCATAAAGTAATCAAGTATACGTGTGCACCGCGTGATAACTCAGCAGCAAATATTAGACCTTTTGTTGAATGTCTTTGTTCTTTAATTTTAACAACAAAACCAACACACACACCAAGACATAAGAGAAGCTTCATCTATACAAATATATGCTATTAGTTTGTTACTGAACCTCCGTCGGGTATCTACCCGACCCCAACTATGTCCGTATGGGGGTCAGTAGCAAACCAAATAAATGATTTGATAATTTGATAAAAATACAACATCGGACCTCATTTAGATAAGGTCGTTTTTTAAGAGTAACGTTTTATGTTTATGTTACACCGTTGATCGCTAGGAACAAGTGTTGCCATATATGTATATGTTTCTTCATATAACCTAATATCTGCTGCTTTTTATTGATTCATTTAACTGTGAGGATATTGCTCGAATTCAAGGCGGATACTAGAATGGTAGTCTAATGTGCATCTGATTTTTTTAAAAAAACACACACAACTTCTTGGTTTTGGATTTTTAATTTTAAATTTATAAGTATTAACTTCCGAAAAGAACACATATTACAGGTCAATAAAAATAAGCAACGATGAAAACTGCAGTAGAATATTGCACTTTTTTTTATACATAGTGTACTCTGCACTTAATAGAGCAGTTAACAGGTCGACTTTATTGTTTTGCCCGTTTTCAGTATTTAAAACCCGCATTATCAAACGTACGGAACACAATGCGGCAGCCAAAATTTGGCCCCCCTAGAAAGCATTTCATGGTTTTTCTAATGTCTGAGAGACATTTGTTACGCCTTTCGAATCGATAACACAATTGTCCGACATGTTTCCAACACCAACATATTGAATATACATTTGTAGCTTTTTAGACATACAGTAGGCCACATGACAGCTCTTAGTAATAAGACTGTTGACTTTGTACTGCGATGTATATATTGATAATAGAAATATAATACATGCTATCAAAGATTTGTATATAATTCCTTGATGCAATATCGCTACATTTTGGAGATAATTATCTCTTTTTACAAATATACTAATAAAATTTGAACCTCCGCATATTCTACTGGAGGCACGTATCTCCGTTTGCCTCAGTGTGGCTACGGTCCTGGAACATATTAAAGTTTTCAGTTTGTGGAATAAAGTATACGATTCTTTTAACAGTCGAAATTGCTGTTTAACGGCATGTTGTTTTGTTCTTCCATGAAATTCTACTGACCGCCTATAGAATAATAGAGGGTCACCATGGCCACTCTCATCCAATGAAAAGGCAGGATACTTGTTGCAGGTGAACTATCACAGACTCATATACAGGGCTACCAAAAACCGAATGGACTTTTATTCATCTACAGTTAAAATGTTCGAATCAAAACATGTGACAGACTCAAAATATTTAGTATATTTGTACAGAGCCATCGTTTCGTATTTTCATGCTGTCGTCCCGAGATCGTTTGTAACAAATAACAATTCTAAATAATAACAAAACAAATTCACGTATTTATAAATAAAAACACACTGACCATAAGACGTACAATACTTATTAGTTCGATAAGTTTAACTGACTTTTAGATATATAATATAACATAAACGTCAATCATACCAAGTTACTGTGTTGATTTTTTCTCATCTTTCCTTTTTCTTTTCACGCTTTGTCGAACCAGGAAACTCCCCGTACAGCAGGGGTGTCGGTGGTGAGTCTCAACATTTTATTAGTTTGTATTTATAAAATACTTGCGACTTTGTTCTTCACTACTCTTGTGATGTCACGTTGTAGGAATGGTTGTCTATATTTTACAAAATAATGGCGTGCACTTTACTTCATTCGGAATACTTTGTTGACTTTTTCATTAAACAAATGTCCGATGTATTCCGAATGCTCTACACCTTTATCCTCTGAAAATGAACACCAACCAAAGCGCATGTGCACCGATCATGTTGTTTTGTTCTTTCTTATTTCCGTTTTGTAAGTTTTTCTACCATAATTATCTTATTACAGTATGTTTATATCTGCCGCGATGTTGTCGTGAAGCGCTTTTGTGTACGTCTGTCTGTCTTTTAGCATATTCTGGTCAATAACCGGTGAGATGCAGTCGTTTTTTCCGTGTATGTCGTTTGTCTTGAAAGTTACGTTACACACCATCAGTTTATCTTAATTTTGTATGTCTTAAAGATACGTATTTACATCAGTTTATATCAAAAGTTACGCATTCTCATGTCTTAAGATACGCGTCATTGTTCGTAATCAAATATTTAACCTTCATACTTTATTCTGTTCTTGACGTTGACTGCATACGTCAAACGTTGTGATCGTTTATTATGTATATTGCGTAATATGCGGTACTGACCGTTATATTTACATACAGAAATATTGTTTGTGTTTTCTAGAGAATATACCTTTAGTTCATGTGCCCTTTCTTTCATGCAATTTTCTATTTATTCACTGTCATGCAGCAAATTTTCTATATGAAAACATTAGTGACGCATTTTATACTTAAAATATCGCGGATTATTTCGATAAATAATGAGTCATCGATTTTTTCAATGAAAAATTAAAGTGTTTTTAAAGAAAAGTTTGGCTCATTGTTTTGCAACTCCTTTTTTGTGTCTTTATGTTTTTAGCAATGGTGAGTTTGTATTAAGTTAGTTACAACTCTTATGTGGATATTATTACAAGTTACCTGTAGAATAAATCAAGTAAGCAACTTAAATCGTTTTGAAAATACACCGATATGATATTCGTTGAACAGTACACTTTTTAAGAAGTATTTTATCTCTGTCTGTCTGTCTGTCTGTCTGTCTGTCTGTCTGTCTGTCTGTCTGTCTGTCTGTCTGTCTGTCTGTCTGTCTGTCTGTCTGTCTGTCTGTCTGTCTGTCTGTCTGTCTGTCTGTCTCCCTCCCTCCCCCCCCTCTCTCTCTCTCTCTCTCTCTCTCTCTCTCTCTGTTTCTCTCTCTCTCTTTATCTCTCTCTTACTCTCAATAAATGTGCAGTAGTGTTACGACTGATCAGAAAGATTTCCCTCATGATCTCTACACTATTTCGTTTCTTTAGCCCTATGGCAGAATCATTTTCAGTAATGATTTAATAATACCATAAATCAAGTAACACGTTTTATATAAGAAGCAACGCTCCACGGGACGTTTTGATAGATAACACGGTAGTTTTGCCATCCTATTGTTTATGCTATTTATGCGTATTCAGTAAATCTCTCGGATGTACTTGTTAAACAATTAAAAAAAAAATCAATTATCCGTACCACTGCTGTTTTTCATGTAGAAAAGGTTACCGGTATATCCATGTGGCATAGATATTACCTTCGTACGAAATTAACTGAGCTGCACCAGTAATCTAGAGCCTCGTTAACGAACTCTTGTACACCTTTTTCTGCTGTAAAGAATAGCCATTAAAATGTTTGCTATGGCAGTTTTATAACAGTCACTTAATATAATTATGATTATAATTTGTTTTATTATTAATCGCTTTTTCGTGAACACATACCTCTCAACGCTGATGTCGTTGGTTCGAGCCCAGCTGGGTCCTAAAACATGATGTGAGCAAGCTTGCCAGTAAATTTGGTGTGTGTGGGGGTGTCGGGTCCGGATGGGGATGATAATTCTTCTCAGTTTTATTATGGGGTCTTCTTATACCAATAAATTCACATGATAACCTAAAGCAATTTCCCAAATTCGCGCTTCTAGTGCAGTAAAGTTATTAAATCATTTTCGAGTATCCTGTCTGGCGAATGAAGCCTTTTTTGTTTATAGTGTAAATAACTCCTTCTTTTAACTTCTTAGCTAGGTAGCCATTATTATATCAAAAAATATCTCTCGCTTTAGAAGACTTGAACGTATTTGGAATACTCAATATGACCACAATTTGTAGTCTGCTTACTGGAAAAACCGGTTGTTTATTATTTCGAAACCGGTTTTTCGAATGTCATTATGGGTTACGTTTTACACATGCTAATATATCTTACTTATCTTAGTGCGTTGGTCTTATTTCAGTATGTTCATGTTTTTTTTTAAATAGAAAGACTAGTTATCTCATGTCTCATCTTTGTATATAATATCGCATACGATAATGGTAACGCATTCCAAGTCATTATCCTTACAAATCCCAGATTGCCTGACCTGTTAACGTTTATATTATATATATCCTTTATTAAAGTCGCATCATAGTATAAACATTATTATATATAGTTTACAGTTTAGCTTAACATTAACACATATACATTTCATTCTGTAAGAACTGTAAGAGACTATTAAATCAATTACATCACTATTACAGAATAGAATAAAAATATTTACAAACTGAGTAAGAATTTGGCTGACGCAGTTAATCCTGACTCAGATCTAATTTAAATACACAATATGAAAAACAGCGCCATGGTGTAATTGTAAACGCATTATGAACTATTTTTAATCAAAGAATCAAAAGTACTGAAGATGGGGTTGCTATTGTCATACGCGCAGTAGCATATTGTAGTATAATAACATTAATGCACACGATAAAAGTGACAAAATGGAAATGACACGTACTGTCGAGGAATTCTATTTGTATCCTACTGCAGAGATATATAGTACTTGATCATTATTCCCGAAAACACGCGGGTTGTTAATTTCAAAGAAAATTGCTTCTAGCAAAGGTTATATAATAGTAAATATAAAAAAGGCAAACAAATATCAAACGTTTATTCATTATTTGATAATTAATAAATAATAACTTGGTAAATAATGAAGAGTTTTGACTTCTAATTCTTTTGCATAATATGATGTAGAGTTTTGACCCCTCCTTTCAGGTCACATAATGTAGACTTTTGACCCCTTGTTTAATCCGGGGTTAAATCTCCTCCACCATAGGAACTCCAGGCTAGGAAACAGCTTATGCCATTGTGTGGACAAAGTTTTATTTAGATTAAATGTTAAATTTGTTCGAATGTAGAGTTTCAACCCCTATGATTGGTTTGAATGTAGAGTTTTGAACACCAAAGTTTTATTTAGATTAAATGTTAAATTTGTTCGAATGTAGAGTTTCAACCCCTATGATTGGTTTCAATGTAGAGTTTTAACCACCAAATGTTATGCTGCAATGAAGACTTTTTGCCTATGATTTGAAATTTACAGGGCACATATGTACCCATTTTTGGTCAAGTGCCCCCATCCCGTCAATTCTGTATCACCTAAAAAGGCAGTGTCAATAAACAAACGTTGTAGACATTGCAAGTGGCGTGTTAACAGAATGCTTGCTCTTAATTTTCTCTTAAATTAAACTGCAATCAAACCATAACAAACCATTTGAAGATTGACTCGTGACTCGATTAGTATTAAATGAAAAGCGATTCGTTAATACCGTCGACACTTTATTTGACTGTGTCGCTTCGAAAATGGGTTTCTAGGCTTTTAAACTGTCCTACATTAAGTTGATTCTTACTAGGTATATGTCTAGTTATTCGTCGATCTCTCGTTTTATCTCATGTGGCGTACTTGCAGAAAATGCAGAAAATGTTAACCAAATTGCGTTGTGATCTCCGTTGACATTTTGGCATTTCTAGTTTAGGTAGATTTCGTATTCAAGTCTTATTTACATTACCATATAGGTGCCAAAGATTTAAAAAAATAACACCTTCTGAATGCCGGTATGTTTTTTTCACAAGCAGGAATAGCAGCCTCATTCATTTATTAATACGCGTAGACTGTCATGATTGTGTTAGCTACGAAAACGCAATATTCAACATGGTTACTATCCGTGTATGCTGATAGAGAGATGCGCCATTACTATTGCAGCTTTGTTTCGCTTGTAATTATCGCCAATAAGCAAATAGTTCACTTATTCAGTTTTTGAAATATCGAATATGAAAATTAGGGCATTGCAAAGTGAAAACAAACTTATAACAAAAGCTCAGCGGTGGTGTAGTGGATATAGCGTTTATCACTCACGCCAGGGGTCTAGGATTCGATCTCAGATTCTCAATTCGATGGCTTCCAGAATTAACATCTGGTTCTACTTAGGTGAGAGCGTTACGTAGAACGAAACTTACTTCTGGAATCGAGCTGCCAATGAACGTTGGTCAAGTTAGAAGAATAGCAGAATGTAATTTTCGTATTCTACCGAGTGATCACTAATCTAAGGCGCCGTCTCATGATCACTTTCCTCTCACTGCTAAGGTCGTAGGTTCGAGTCACGATCGCTCCGAAAACTTTATGTGAGAAAGTCAGTTACTTGCTGAAGGACGGTGGTTGTCTGATTCAGTCCGAGTTCCTCCTCTACCAGTAAAACCATGATCTGTCATATATAACCTGAAATGAGTTGAAAATGGTGTTAGACCCTGTTTACATTTTTTAAAAATCTACCAGCAGAACAACAAATTTATTTTCATTTTACAAACCGAACAGCAGAATTTTTCTCCCTTTTTTATTCCATTTTTGTCATTCTGCTGGGAAAATGAAAAATAAAGCATTCTGCCATTTTGCTAACAAAATGAAAACAAAAATCATTTTGCTATTCTGCTGGAAGAATGAGAAAATTTCATTCTGCTATTCTGCTTTGTATAAATGAAAAAAAACAACAATGCACTCATACTGACGTTCCGATATACTGTGTAGGCATGAATTAATAGACCATTTCTACATGTACTATGGATTGTCGGTGCCACACATCAATTAGTAACACGTGGTACAAATAGCGTACATTGCCAGTGCAATAAATAGTTGCTTATTGTATTATGCTACTTTTCTCAGACATTAATGTTCTGTAGAAGTTATAACTATGGCATATACTTTTTGGACGTAAACACTCACATTAATGACTTGAACCTAGCTTGAGGATTAAACGGAGGGCAGGATGTCATGACTCCTTCCGCCCCCTCCCCCCCCCCACCACACACACACCACCACCACAACCCCTACCACCTACCACACACACACTTCATGAGATTTCCCGTTATAGTACCTGTTATATATTTTAAAAAATCTTATTTAATATACGTAGATTGTGAAACAAGTTTTTACATTTAAATGCATCACGCTGGAGGTCTTTCTGGGTAGTCCCCGCTTTCTGCGAAAAGTAGAACACATACAGCTCATTCCCTCCCCATCCCGAAATCTAATATAGACATACACACACTTCATTGGTATCTCCGAGTTACCAGTGCGATGTCACATGATACTTACTGTACAGAAATCAAGTCACCCATATAACACATCTATTGCATACACCTTCACAAACTTCAATAAAACGCATGTTTTTTGTTTGATTTGAAATTGGAAACAAACAGAAATAGCATATCTGTGATACATGTAACTAACCTGGAAACTAGCAGAGAGGTCAGTCGCCTACCTGATTATATAAGTATGGTTTACGAGCAGTACATATGTTATATAATACCTTCATAATAAGAGATACGACACTTGGTTAATACAGCGCGAGAGCCGATAGCTGATCTGACAGGACGAGGCGGTGTTTGTTTACAATGCCGTGGCAACAGCTTGTTGGCAGAAATTCATTCCAAATGCAAAGTTAAAAGCTTACATTTTTAGGTTTTCATCAACAAACTACATTAACATGTCTTCGCCTAAGATTACACTATGCAAATTAAATACAGAGTTTGATAATATTGAAAACAGCGATGTGACATTTTCATCATTAAACGGACGAAAGAAATATGCGTGCTACTTGAGGAAACCGATATTTAAACCAATCGCGTGACAAACAAAACCTTATTCATACTTAGAGCGTATCGACTGTATTTTATTGTAGTAAATATTTTGATCTAACTGTTTTACGGATGAAATCTAAAATGTGCCATTAATTGTATGTAATACACTGGAGAAGGGAGTTCATAATCGTGCAAATGAATACATACTTTCATGATTATAGTGGTATGTGCATGGCAAACCAATAGCGTATTGTTTTAAGAAGCCTACCAAAAAACCTCACCCAAATGGGTTTGAAGGCCACTGCCAATAACCAATTAACAGTTATGAAGAAAAAAGCAAAAAAGGTACTATTTAATAATTATTGTTAATCAAGCAGTCTTCTCTTTAAAACACACACGCATATAACAGTAAAAAAACAGATTATAGAGTAATCTAGTTTCAGTAAATTAGTATCACATAATTTAAATTATCCATTTTAATATTTCTTTAATTAAATACTTTGCCAGCTTTCTGGAAGTGATACAATTTATTTTAAAAACTTGAGTTCTTTATTTATAAGAGTTCAAATTCTGTATATTTATGTCTTGTGTTGATGTCATTATATTATTTCTAATCTCAGCGTAAATGCCCCAGTCTTTACAATATAAATCTGTATAAACTGCCATCTATATTAAGCAGTCAATTGCCTTAAAAAGCCACATTTGCTATTTCCCATTCCAATGCTTTCAGAACAAATAAACAGAACTGTATTAAGCAACAACCTGTAATAAAAGGTCACTGTTGTTTCTTCCCTTGACTGGCTGCTTTAGACAGGTTTTTATCTTCAGTTAGGTGTTGCACGTGTGACTTACTATTTGAGCAACACTCAAATTGTCTCTTGCTGATTACAAAATGCAATCTCTATAAACACTATAGCTCATAATTACAGCAAAGGAAAGGCCCGTCAAGCCATTGTTAATTTGCACTTTAAGAAAAGTGTCCAATCGTCTTTGCGATATCAACAACAGAAACCCTCCAAAATGTTACAAATCGCAATTTCTTTTAAAGTGAAATGTATCTGAAATGGGAGTGTAATGGATATTACGTGTGAAGTCGTTTTTCCTGCCATAGACGGCACACCTAGTTCTGATCCAAACGCGCATATGGCGCATGCATGATCGATACGTTTACAGATTTAATTGAAAAATAGACTTTGAAACTCCAAATAAACCTCTACAAAACATGCTATGAGCATTTCATTCGTGTAACTGAACTAACACAAGCATTAATGTAAAAAATTAAAACAAAATGCCATAGCAACACTGCATAATTATGTAAACTAACTAAATAAAGCCTTTCTTGTTTTCTTTTCTTTCATTTCTTGTGCTTCTTTCTTTTAAATTTTTAATGTTTCCTCCATCAGCCGTACCTGCGAAATACTAATCCATTCACGGCTTTTACTGATATAGTTGTAAGAAAACCGGGCGTTTATTTTAAACTGAGTGCATATGATTTCACAAACTGGGGGATATAATTATATACTATGTATGCTAATTTCACACTCGGCACTATATATACTTGTAGGATTGGCGTTAAATTCAGACTAAGGGCATATGTGAGACGTATGCTGATTTCACACTGGGGGTATATATCAGATGTACGCTAATTTCACACTGGTGGCATATATCAGATGTACTCTAATTACACACACTGGGGGTATATATCAGATGTACACTTATTTCACACTGGGGTATATATCAGATGTACACTCATTTAACACTGGGGGCATATATCAGATATACACTTTTTTCATACACTGGGTGTATATATCAGATATACAATTATTTCACACACTGGGGGAATATATCAGATGTACACTCATTTAACACTTGGGGCCAAATATCAGATATACACTTATTTCACACACTGGGGGTATATATCAGATGTACAATTATTTCACGCTGGTCGTTTATATCAGGTGTACTCTAATTTCACACTGGGGGCATATATCAGATATACACTTATTTCGCACTGGGGGTATATATCAGATGTACACTCATTTCACACACTGGGGGGTATATATCAGATGTACAATTATTTCACACACTGGGGGGTATATATCAGATGTACAATTATTTCACACACTGGGGGGTATATATCAGATGTACACTCATTTAACACTGGGGGCATATGTCAGATGTACTCTAATTCCACACACTGGGGTTATATATCAGATGTACTGAAAATAATACTTTGTGTGCCCTCGGAAGTCAACTGACTTCATTCTGGTACCAAATTAAACAACTCACAGTTACCAAAGGGTCAGATATAGAGCTGTACCTATGATATATATAATTATGTTGGAATGCTTGGTTTAAAACTGGTTCCGTAATACTGAATATTTGATATGCATGTTTAGTTGTTTCGTAATGGTGACAGTAACCTTGTTTTCAGTGACGATTGGGGAATGTTTTGTTTTTTTTATTTATAATATCACACAGTTATAGTCATTCTATCTATATATAAAAGATGGGATTTTGATTAATTTGAATCTTTCTCAAATGGGTTTGAACAATTTTAAAGAAACAGCAAAAGTTTCAGAATGTTTTTTATGCACACATGGTATATTCAAGGACCCTGTTCGAAATTGTTTTTTTGTGACGTCTTTGATCATGTGGATGAGTAAAAAAGACTCGTTTAATTAAATTTCACAAGCACGTGCCGTATTAGAAGACTACCATTTAAAGTATGTTTAGTAAGGACACGTGTAATGAATGTGTTGACAGTGTCCGGTGTTTAAATAATAAACGTAGTAACAAACCTTTAGGTAATTTCACATATACGCCGCAACGTAATCGTACCGTAGCCGTTTATATTGGATACTACCATTTCACACCTCGACCGCACGGTAACCGTAAGACGTAACCGGCGAAAGCATGCACGAATAGAGTTTGTATTTTACGGACACGGTCGCCGAAATTTTATGACTACGGTATGGTTACGTTGCCGTGTATGTGTACATGTGTGAAACGACCTTTAGATGCTACGTATTAATATGCATCGTGTAAATAAATTTTCAAGGCTGCATTTAAGCATAGATTTTTCATGTAACCAAATCTAAGAGAGTGTGTTTATGTATAGAACTATCGTATAAACAGTCCATAAGCGAGTGCGTTCGGATACAAACCGTGTAGAATCAGGCCGTAGAGGCTGCTTTTATGCGAAATCGTATATTTATACAAATCGTATAAATAAATCCAAGAGGCTGAATTTATGCATGGTATTAATGTATAAATAAATCTTAAACGATTGCGTTGATGCATAGAACGACCGTGTATGCTAATCTGATAGCGGCTGCGTTTATGCATAAATCAATTATGTATATCATGTGTACAGAGACGCAAACAGGTATCGTGTAAACAAACCTTTAGACGCTGCGTTTGTGCATATGACATGATTTCGACAAAATATACTGTAAACGCATTAAATGTATGAAACCATAAGTGGAACACAGTAGCCTATGTGCACGACACTCGTGCACAGATATGAATTGATACCCTGTCCCCGAAGCTGATGGTTATGAATGTATATTTTCTAGATGTACGCAGTTATAACATAAATGATTTATTTGTACGTTTCTGTTTCTTTTTAAGACTCGTTTGACCAAGCCCAAGGTATGTGACTTTGTATTTTAAGCATGTTGTTTAAGAAAGAACTAAAACACAAAAACGCCACACACTCATTTATATGTGTCATATACAGTATTATAAATAGTTCGTCTTTTTTTAAAAATCATTTTAACCTACTTAAGATAACATAGAAACACTATTAACCAGAAAATATTTAGATATACATATAGTTCTATATATTATATATATATATCCTAGTATGTTATGAATAATCATATAGGTTCTAAGAGGTAAACAGTAAAAATTGTCGCCCAGTAGAAATTTATGTCATCCATTGTAGGCGGCGGGGTTAACATTATTTCGTCATGATGAAGGGTTAACATAGAATACGTTTTTTTTTATATAAAATGGAAGTAAGTGAACACTTACTGGACCGAGTTAAGAAAAAATACCTCGCCGTTTTTATTTGCGTGCAAATACTCTGTCGCCCAGGGAATTGTACATGTACATAGATTTAATTTGAATTAGATTGGAATTTATTCAATGCTATTAGATGGCATTTAAACGTTATACGCGTCATTTGTCGTACACAGGAAGCAACTTCATTTTATATTTTGGTAAAATAGGAAGTTTAGGACGTCATTTCATTAATTGAGGTATAATAACGATAGTTTAGGCGTAATTTCAGTACATGTATTTGAGGTAAAGGTACGCTATTTACGGCGTCATTTCAGTCTATTGGTTAAAGTACAGACGTCCTTTTATTATTTGAGGTGTAGGTTCGGTATTTGAGACGCATGTTTCACTATTTCAGAAGCAATTTAATCATTGTAAATATTATATTTGAGACGCCATTTCATTATTTGAGGTGTTAAATACGTTTTTTGAGACGTTATCTAATTATTTGTGATATAAATACGATATAAGAGACGTCGTTTCATTATTATTATTAACGTCATCAGGTTAACATTTAAGATATAATTATGAAGTCTGAATTTATTTATTCCAATGTTTTAATCGTCGTTTTGATATATTGTGCCAATGATAATGGTTAATCTATTTGAGCAATACACTCTTCCATGAGACCCTCATTTGTATATAAATTATTCAATATTTATTTCAAATTCGAAATTATTGGATGAAAATGGGTCTCTAATCTTACACCATTACTAAATAAAGAGAGCAGGGCTTTTATAAAAATCGCAGACGATAATTTCGCCCCATTGGTGCAAAAAGGAACCAAGTGTCTTGTTATTTCATATACACTTGGTACCTTATTGTACCAATGGGACGATTTATGTATATGACATATATGAATGATACTTTTTTATTCTTAAATAAATATTTAAACGTGTGATGACATCAACCACTGAAACTAATAAAAACAAGTTTGATATAATCAAAATCCCATTTTGTATTTTATTTTATATTTGTGCATGCATTTAAATGACTATTGTGTGCTTAAGATGTTTCTATATTTATATTCAATGTTGCTTGTTTACATACTTGCTTGAATGCCTTCCTTCACACTGATATTCTATCGAATATTGCATTACTAAGAATGATAATAACCTTTAACCTTTAATATTTTGTATTATTTACTTTAAAATATTTTATAACAAAAAAATGTTGTTATTTTTTATATTTTTAATGTATCTAAGTATTGATTTAATTTGGGCTTAATTGCTTTAATGTGTTTCTCTCACACCAGAGTCTTTGTCTAAAAAATTAACAACAGAAACACGCTGCCATTGTTGTTCTTAGTTGTTTTTTATGAACAAGCAAAGCGTTTTTTATTATATATGTCTAAGTGTCTATATTACAAGCACCTTCAGTATTTGTAGATGTTTTTTTTTCTTTTCAATAAGGGTCAAGCTGGATCCGATTAGCTTAGTCGGTAACGCATCTGACTATCAATGTAGGGGTCGCGAGTTCGAATCCCCGCCCGGCAACAGTCTCAGTGATGATCGATATACGACATTGTGTCTCATTATCATTCGTCTCTCACCGCTGATTCAAGTGAAAAAGTTATCAGATACTTGTGGAGGCGGATGTGCTCGAGTACTGGTTAACCATCCAGGATCCAAGGAAAGAGTGGCTATGATAACTAATACTTTTTGGCATATCAGTTGTCCAGTATATTCATTTATAAGTTTCATCGAAAAAGTTATTACTGGCTGAAAATATAATAAGTTACACTTAAATTACCTATGTATTTTTTTGCATTTGAATTTGACAGATGACCACGGTGTCGTCTGCTTGTTGTATCCTAATTCGTATTGGTCCCAGCCATAATTATTTAGATGTGTTATACCAAAATGAAAATACAGGAATTTGGTGTCTACCCCAAAATTCATATCGCATTATGGTTCATGTATTTGCCATTTTAAATATATTGTCATGTTCAGAAGCGGTGTCTGATAATCGCTGGTTTTGACCGTTTCACATTGATGGAAAAATAGCATTTAAAATGACTAAATGCATAAAAGTTGTTGATAATTTATCCAGATGCACTTGTTCATACAATTGATGGCGTTTGGTCTAGAAGTAGAGACTTAGATCCAGGGTAGGAGGTTTGGGGGCTCGATTCCCCTACGGCTATAACTTGATGTCCTTGAGCAAGACACGTTATCCGTACATGCTCAGTAAGGGTTCTATTTATGAAAAGTCCGAAAGTGAATTGTCTATACCCCCTCCCAAACAGACTGTTTTTTTAAATACACATGCCCAATGCAGTAAAAAAAAAACTCGGATGATTGAAGATACATCTGTACATAATCTTCATTTAACGCTATTGCCGACCATATATTTGTTATGTTGTAAGTTCTTCAGTCAGTAAGCCATGAAACCAAAAGAATTGCAAAACCTATCAACAAACGGACCGGTATTTTAACTAATGTACATATAACTTTAGAATGCTTTGAGGTATATTTTTTCAAAATCTTCATTTGATTTTATTCTTAAAATGCAGCCTGTTAAACTTATCAGTTCAACCATATTAGGAAACAAGTTTAATTGCAAAAACGCCGTCAACAAACAGACATGAGTTTTAAATTTGACCCATGAATTAATTCACGTTTGAAATGCATTGAAACGGCGTCAAACTCTTCCATAGTTGCGCGTCTGGCTATAAATCCATAGGTCGTGAGTTCAAATCCTCGTCAGGTCACTTTCTTCGTGGTAATTTATACACGATATTGAGTATCATTTTCATTTGTCTCTCACCGCTGATCCTAGTAGTAAAGTTATCAGTTACTTGCGGAGATGTGTGAACCTGAGTACTGGTTAATCTTCAAGAATCAGTAAATTTAACTGATGGTCTGTTAGCCCTCGATTGCATAAAATGACGCTAAATATTCAAACAAACATATCTCTGCTAGGCTCATTTCTCATTCAGCGTTTACATTATAGCCTTAATACCCCACTCAATCGAAAAACTTTGTGAGAAAATTTATCAAAACGCTGGTTGTGCTCAAATTCATTTTGAGGTTTGCCTCCACCAATAAAACTAGACATGCCACACAATACATGTGATGTGTTGGAAATGGCGTGTAACACCATTAAAAACTTCTTTGTAAGAACCATGTTCGTTTTGACCTGTTTATTGGACACTCCTACTACAATTAAACATTGTGTATGCTGACACATGGGAATGCAGCCTGTAGTTAAACCAGCGTAATGCGTCACCTCGTTTAACAATGACGTTCTCATCTCAAACAGACATTAACTTCTTCAGTTACCTAAATCACGTTACATATGCAATTTCCATCTAGTGGTACTTATGACCGATTCGTTTTTTTTGTTTTAAACGCTCCTTGCTTTCAATGCAAACATTCGTGGTTTTTTTTCTTAGAGAATACTTGAATATAGAACAATTGAATACTTAAGGTTCATGTAAAACAGAATGAATCGCTAATGCAACACATGGTTCCCGTCAAGGGATTGGAGAATCTTTGTGTTACGAAAATAAAGAGTTTGCATTCCGATTACATATGTATGCAATGATGTTCTGCTAATAGTCGACATCAGCCTTGGCAATAATGTGCCTAACTCAACAGTATCGTGGGCTGGGTATTCCAGTAACGCGATAAAACGGGATTTGGCGTGGTTCCACGTGACCTCACCACATGTTAAGTGCAGTCACGAAAACTGATTACTCGCCAAATTCCGTTACTAGGTAGGTGTGCAACACATGATTACATGATCAATGCGTGAGACAATAAAAGCAGGCGGACTCCAGATGTGAAATCAAACGGTATTTGTTGGATTGGTCGATCATAAAATGAGACCAATATGTTGTTAACCTGCCTGATGTCAGTTTTTGTCTTCGTTTTGGTTTATGATAACTACGTGGAATTTTCAAATAAGGTCATTTGCAGCAAAGAAAGCTTAACAAATCCAAAATATGTTTTCCATAGTTTTGTATTAAAACGTCACCTTCTATTGTAATTGCTAAGCTACCTCACCATCCCAATTCCACACTCTGACAGACACGTTTGTTTGACATTCGTGTTTTATCTCTCGATATGTAACATAGAACTATCATAACACCAACCATAACCTATCAATCACATTACTTGATAAAACAAAAAAACAACAACACAAAACAAAACAATACATCAGAATAAGTGTTACATAGGCAGTGCAATTGAATCTCCTTTTTGGACACATTTTTTATCATTATATTTAAAAACTTCAAGAGTTTAGACCTACCTATGATTTTTACAAATTATGTTTCTTTCAATCATATTAATAACGAAATTGTAATTCAATATTCTAGTAATAATGGCAAAAAAGTAACAACAACAAACACAACCGACAACTTAAGTACATTTTATATTGCATTATGTGCATCAAACAATAAATAAAACTTTTCAATTTAATCTTTTATCTATACATTAGTTGACCATAAGAACTCGTCCCTAGTCCTGCCTGTCCGAGTGATACACAGCACTATCCTCTAATGATCACTTACCTGTAACTGTCCTGCCTGTCCCAGCGATACACAGCACTATCCTCTAATGATCACTTACCTCTGACTGTCCTGCCTGTCCGAGTGATACAAAGCACTATCCTCTAATGATCACTTACCTCTGACTGTCCTGCCTGTCCGTGTGATACACAGCACTATCCTCTAATGATCACTTACCTCTAACTGTCCTGCCTGTCTGTGTGATACAGAGCACTATCCTCTAAAGACCACTAACCTCTGACTGTCCTGCCTGCCTGTGTGATACAGAGCACTATCCTCTAATGATCACTTACCTCTTACTGTATTGCCTGTTCGAGTGATACAGAGCACTATCCTCTAATGGACACTTACCTCTGACTGTCCTGCCTGTCCTAGTGATACAAAGCACTATCCTCTTATGATCACTTACCTCTAACTGTCCTGCCTGTCCGAGTGATACAGAGCACTATCCTCTCATGATCACTTACCTCTAACTGTCCTGCCTGTCCGAGTGATTCACAGCATTATCCTCTAATGATCACTTACCTCTGACTGTCCTGCCTGTCTGTGTGATACAGAGCACTTTCCTCTTATGATCCTTTACCTCTAACTGTCCTGCCTGTCCGAGTGATACACAGCACTATCCTATAATGATCACTTACCTCTGACTGTCCTCCCTGTCCGAATGATACAGAGCACTATCCTCTTATGATCACTTACCTCTAACTGTCCTGCCTGTCCGAGTGATACAGAGCTTTATCCTCTAATGATCACTTACTTCTGACTGTCTTGCCTGTCTGTGTGGTACAGAGCACTATCCTCTAATGATCACTTACCTCTGACTGTCCTACCTGTCCGAGTGATACAGAGCACTATCCTCTTATGATCATTTACCTCTAACTGTCCTGCCTGTCCGAGTGATTCACAGCACTATCTTCTAATGATCACTTACCTCTGACTGTCCTGCCTGTCTGTGTGATACAAAGCACTATCCTCTTATGATCACTTAACTCTAACTGTCCCGCCTGTCCGAGTGATACAGAGCACTATACTCTTATGATCATTTACCTCTGACTGTTGTCTGTCCGAGTGATACAGAGCACTATCCTCTAATGATCACTTACCTCTGACTGTCCTGCCTATCCGAGTGATACAGAGCACTATCCTCTTATGATCACTTACCTCTAACTGTCCTGCCTGTCCGAGTGATACAGGGCACTATCCTCTAATGATTACTTACCTCTAACTGTCCTGCCTGTCTGTGTGATACAGAGCACTATCCTCTAATGATCACTTACCTCTAACTGTCCTGCCTGTCCGAGTGATACAAATTATTATCCTCTAATGATCACTTACCTCTGACTCTCCTGTCTGTCTGTGTGATACAGAGCACTATCCTCTAATGATCACTTACCTCTAACTGTCCTTCCTGTCCGAGTGATCCACAGCACTATCCTCTAATGATTACTTACCTCTGACTGTCCTGTCTGTCCGAGTGATACAGAGCACTATCCTTTAATGATCACTTACCTCACTGTCCTCCCTGTCTTAGTGTTACACATCACTATCCTCTAATGATCACTTATCTTTATCTGTCCTGCCTGTCCGTGTGATACAGAGCACTATCCTCTAATGATCACTTACCTCTGACTGTCCTGCCTCTGCCTGTCTTAGTGATACACAGCACTATCCTCTAATGATCATTTACCTCTGACTGTCCGAATGATACAGATTACTATCCTCTAATGATCACTTACCTCTGATTGTCCTGCCTGTCTGTGTGATACAGAGCACTATCCTCTAATAATCACTTACTTCTGACTGTCCTGCCTGTCCGAGTGATACACAGCACTATCCTCTAATGATCACTTACCTCTGACTGTCCTGCCTGTCCGAGTGATACACAGCACTATCCTCTAATGATCACTAACCTTTAACTGCTGAGGTCGTTGATTCGAGCTCAGCTCGGTCCAAAAACATTTTGTTCGAGAGTTTGCCAGTTATTTTCGAAATGGAGTGTTTGGGGTGGGCGATGGTTCTATTTAGATTAATTCTGAGATGTTCACCCACCGATAAAGCTAAATATGCCACATCATGTCACGTGTTGAACCTTATTAAAATCAAAGTACTTCAACTACTGATAACATGGCTTTAATAGATATGCATATGCTTTCCAAATTCAACGATATTGTTGTAACGTTTTGTTTATTTTATGCAACATTTTTTAAAAATGACATAATACAATGTCCACAATATTTATATTGCTGTATTTGTTGCATATATAAAATACACGAACAAAAATAAAATTTGATGAGTAAAAAAGAACCCCCTGTCGCGTATAATCATTTTGGCGGCGAACAAGTCTGAAAACCTTGACCACAACGACATAAGCAGGGATATGCCTTTGGCATAAACGTCGCACACCGCTTTTACATTTCCCACAGGGCTCCATTGTAACATTTATGTCCAAAATACAGTAAAAATTAAAATCTGCAGTGTGTGTCTGAGCTCAAATTTTTCCCTGGTTCAAGATATTCAGTTATATAAAACAAATCATACACAGAACTTATTTTTTAATCCAATGGTTTTTTGATACCATTCAATTCCCGGAGAAATGATATGTCCACTACTTGTTCACGGTGCTTTCGAACCAACAACTCTAAAATGATACAGAAATGCCTAGAACTATGGTATCAGCATAAAATTTTCCGTGTTGATTTCTGAAATACTGATAATTTAACACATGGTAGGAAATAATAACTCACTGCAATATAAAGCCCTGAAAAAATAAGAAAAAGACTTAACTAAAGTTGTTTTTTCTACCTCCTTTATCTGTATTCAAGGGAGATAACAGCGTTGTTAGTTCTGAAGCCCGTCTATAATAGTAATAATAATAATAATAATAATAATAATAATAATAATAATAATAATAATTATAATAATAAAGACTTTTATTAACGAGAGAACTCATTTGAATACATACAATTATCCATGAGGCTCTCATCCTATGTACAAAGTACAATATTAATTTAACATATAAACGATGTACATATATATATACAGTTGCTACTCGATTTATTAGAATTGCTAAGAATTTTTACTCCATTGTAAATATAAAGCTTTGAACTGATTAATAGCATTTGCATTTTTTACATAAGATGGAATAGAGTTCCACAAAGAAGAGCCTGAATAAGCAAATGAATTTCGAAACATTTTAGAATTAGGCTTATCTTGATTAGAGGATGGCCGTAGTGTGCACGTATGAACATTGGTCGTACGAGTAAATACATCTTTGAGATATGCAGGAGACTGGTCATTAAATGATTTATGAAGTACTACTTTTTGAAATTTAACTCTTTCAGGAAACGTCATCTATTTAAGCTCATATAGAACCAAGTCTTCACAGAAGACATCAAACAAACATAATAACACTCTTTTATGCGCACACGTCATTTGGTCGAACGTATAACGTTACTAATTCTAAAACCAAACCTTGTTTTTACAAATTAGGTCAAATATACTCGGTCAAATATACTGATATATCAGAATAATCACGTATACATAACATCATGAGGAATTATGAGTTCTGTTGAAATTATTATGTTTCAACGGCATTATACACCACGTATCCTTGCTTCCGCACCTTCCCCACCTTCCCATACAACCTCTATGTTAATCACGTACGCTGTCTGTACACGCGGTATTGTTATAGTTAATTGATATACTTCGAACAAACAAACGAATCGACAATGTCAAAATAATGTAATACAGGTAGCATTAAGTTGTTCTTTTGCCGATATAATTATATTTTTATTTAAAGTTATTTTATTAAGTCTATTATTTATAAAAAATTAATCTTTCATTTAAGCCGACAATCAACATAAGCTTATAACTTAATATAAGTCTACTAGTTATATACGTCTACTATTTATATAAATCTACTAGTTATTTAGGTATACTAGTTACATACGCCTACTTATTATATAAGACTACTATTTTATATAAGCCTACTATTTATATAAGCCTACTATTTATATAACGCTTATATATATATATTAGGCGACTATTTATATAAGCCTACTATTTTATATAAGGCTACTATTTATATAAACTTACTATTTATATAAGCCTACTAGTTAAATAAGCCTACTATTTATATCAGCCTACTATTTATATAAGCCTACTAGTTATATAAGCCAACAAGTTATATAAGCCTACTAGTTATATAAGCCGACTATTTATATCAGCCTACTATTGATATAAGCCTACACTTTATATAAGCCTACTAGTTATATAATGCTTATATTTATATAAGGCGACTATTTATATAAGCCGACTATTTATATAAGCTACTAGTTATAAAATTTATATAAGGCTACTTTGTATATAAGCCTACTATTTATATTAGCCTACTATTTATATAAGCCTACTAGTAATATAATGCTTATATTTATATTAGGCGACTATTTATATAAACCGACTATTTATATAAGCCTACTAGTTATAAAAGTTTATATAAGGCTACTTTTAATATAAGCCTACTATTTCTAACAGGCTACATTTTATATAAGCCTACTATTTATATAATGCTTATATTTATATAATGCTTATATTTATATTAGCCGACTGTTCATATAAGGCGACTATTTATACAAGACTACTATTTATATAAGCCAACTATTTATATACGGCTACTATTTATATAAGCCTACTAGTTATATCAGCCTACTTTTTATATCAGCGTACTATTTATATAAGCCGATTATTTATATAAATCTACTATTTATATCAGTAGATTATTTATAAAAGCAGACTATTTATATAAGGCTACTATTTATATAAATCTACTAATTATATAAGCCTACTATTTATATTAGCCGATTATTTATATAACCTAATATTTGTATAAACCTATTAGTTATATAAGCCTATTATTTATATAAGCCGACTATTTATATAAGCCTACTAGTTTTATAAGCCTATTATTTATACAAGCCTACTTTTTATATAAGCCTACTATTTATATAAGACTACTATTTATATAAGCCTACTTTTTATATAAGCCTGCTATATATATAAGCATACTATTTTATATAAGCCTACTATTTATATAAGCGTACTATTTTATATATAAGCCTACTATTTATATAAGCCTTCTATTTATATAAGGCTATTATTTATATAAGCCTACTTTTTATATAAGCCTACTATTTATATAAGCGTACTATTTATATAAGCCAACTATTTATATAAGCCTACTAGTTTTATAAGCCTATTATTTATATAAGCCTACTTTTTATATAAGCCTACTATTTATATAAGGCTACTTGTTATATAAACCTACTATTTATATAAGGCTACTATTTTTATAAGCCTACTTTTTTATATAAGCCTACTATTTATATAAGCCTACTATTTATATAATGCTTAAATTTATATTAGGGGACTGTTTATATAAACCAACTATTTATATAATGCTTATCTTTATATTAGTCGACTATTTATATTAGCCTTCTTTTTATATAATGCTTATATTTATATAGCCGACTTTTTATACCAGCCTACTATTTATATAAGACAACTATTTATATAAGCCTACTATTTATATAAGGCTACTATTTATATACGTCTACTAGTTATATCAGTCTACTTTTTATATCAGCATACTATTTATATAAGCCGACTTTTTATATAAGCCTACTAGTTATATAAACCTACTAGTTATATAAGCTACTATTTATATAAGCCGATTATTTATAAAAGCAGACTATTTATATAAAACAACTATTTATATCATGCTACTTCTTATATAAGCCTACTATTTATATAAGCCTACTATTTATATAAACCTAATATTTATATAAACCTACTAGTTGTATAAGCCTATTATTTATATTAGCCGACTATTTATATAAGGCTACTATTTATATAAGCCTACTAGTTTTATAAGCCTATTATTTAAATAAGCCTACTTTTTATATAAGCCTACTATTTATATAAGGCTACTATTTATATCAGCCTACTATTTATATAAGTCTACTATTGATATAAACTTACTATTTATGTAAACCTATTAGTTATATAAGCCTACTTTTTATTTTAGCCGACTATTTATATCATGCTACTATTTATATTAGCCGACTATTTATATAAGCCGACTATTTATATAAACCTACTTTTTTATATTAGCTGACTATTTATATAAGGTTACATTTTATATAAGCCTCCTTTTTATATAAGCCTATTTCTTTTATATAAACCTACTATTTATATAAGCCGACTATTATATAAGTTTATTATTCGTATAAGCCTACTATTTATATAAATCAACTACATAATAAGCCTACTATTTATGTAGCTGTCTTGGTAGAAAAGGAAGATATGTTGCCTCTTCGACAGCTTGAGGAATACTGAGAGATTGCTCATGACAGTCTTATATTTATAACGTTGTTAGTAATATTCAAAAGATTGCCATACGCCGTCAGGCCAGTTGTCAGATATCGCCGATAAATCGCCGAGCAGTTGCTGACAATAACATGAGCGCTCGGCCATAATTGTATGTTACTTGAGGTTATTTTTCAAACATTATAATTGTATGTCACTTGCGGTTATTCCCCCAACATTAAAATTGTATGCAACTTGAGGTTATTCATCCAAAATAACAACTGTGTGGCACTTGAGTTTATTCCCCTAACATTACAATTGTATGACACTTGGGGTAATTTCTCAAACATTATAATTGTATATCACTTGAGGTTATTTTTCCAACAGTATAATTATATGTCACTTGTGGTTATTTCTCCAACATTATAATTGTATGCCACATTAGGTTATTCCAAAAACATTACAATTGTATGACACTTGAGGTTATGCCCCTAACATTATAATTGTTATTTCTCCAAGATTTTAAATGTATGGCACTGGAGGTTATTCCCCCCAACATTATAACTTCATGGCACTTGAGGTTATTTCTCCAACATTATAATTGTATGACACTTGAGGATATTCCCCAAACTTTAGAATTGTATGTCACTTGAGGTTATTTCCGCAACATTATGATTTTATGTCACTTGAGGTTAGTCCCCCATCCCCAAGATTACAGCTGTTAACACATAACGTTATTCCCCAAACATTATAATTGCATGGCATTTGAGGTTATTCCCCAAACATTATAATTGAGTGGTACTTGAGGTTATTTCTCTAGCAATATAATTTCATGGGACTTCAGGTTATTCCCCCAACCTTATAATTGTATGGCAATTGAGGTTATTTCTCAAACATTATAATTGTATGACACTTGATGTTATGTCTAAAACATTATAATTGTATGGCACTTGAAGTTATTCCCCCAACATTATAATTGTATGTCACTTGAGGTTATTCCCCCAATATGACAATTGTATGCCAATTAAGGTTATTCCCGAACATTATAATTGTATGGCATTTGAGGTTATTCCCGCAATATTACAATTGTATGGCACTTGAGGTTATTCCACCAACATTATAATTGTATGGCACTTGAGGTTATTTCCCCAACATTACAATTGTATGACACTTGAGGTTATTCCCGTAACATTATAATTGTATGTCACTTGAGGTTATTACCCCAACATTATAATTGTATGGCACTTGAGGTTATTCCCCTAACATTACAATTGTATGTCACTTGAGGTTATTCCCCTAACATTACAATTGCATGCCACTTGAGGTTATTCCCCCTTACATTATAATTGTATGTCACTTGCGGTTATTCCACCAACATTATAATTGTATGGCACTTGAGGTTATTCCACCAACATTATAATTGTATGGCACTTGAGGTTATTTCCCCAACATTACAATTGTATGTCACTTGAGGTTATTCCCCTAACATTACAATTTTATGCCACTTGAGGTTATTCCCCTAACATTATAATTGTATGTCACTTGAGGTTATTCCCCTAACATTACAATTGTATGTCACTTGAGGTTATTCCCCTAACATTACAATTTTATTTCACTTGAGGTTATTCCCCTAACATTATAAGTGTATGTCACTTGCGGTTATTCTCCTAACATTACAATTGTATGACACTTGAGGTTATTCCTCTAACATTATAATTGTATGTCACTTGAGGTTATTACCCCAACATTATAATTGTATGGCACTTGAGGTTATTCCCCCTTACATTATAATTGTATGTCACTTGCGGTTATTCTCCTAACATTACAATTGTATGTCACTTGAGGTTATTCCCCTAACATTACAATTGCATACCACTTGAGGTTATTACCCCAACATTATAATTGTATGGCACTTGAGGTTATTCCCCTAACATTACAATTGTATGTCACTTGAGGTTATTCCCCTAACATTACAATTGCATGGCACTTGAGGTTATTCCCCTAACATTATAATTGTATGTCACTTGCGGTTATTCTCCTAACATTACAATTGTATGACACTTGAGGTTATTCCTCTAATATTATAATTGTATGTCACTTGAGGTTATTACCCCAACATTATAATTGTATGGCACTTGAGGTTATTCCCCTAACATTACAATTGTATGTCACTTGAGGTTATTCCCCTAACATTACAATTGCATGCCACTTGAGGTTATTCCCCCTTACATTATAATTGTATGTCACTTGCGGTTATTCCACCAACATTATAATTGTATGGCACTTGAGGTTATTCCACCAACATTATAATTGTATGGCACTTGAGGTTATTTCCCCAACATTACAAGTGTATGTCACTTGAGGTTATTACCCCAACATTATAATTGTATGTCACTTGAGGTTATTCCCACAACATTACAATTTTATGCCACTTGAGGTTATTCCCCTAACATTATAATTGTATGGCACTTGCGGTTATTCTCCTAACATTACAATTGTATGACACTTGAGGTTATTCCTCTAACATTATAATTGTATGTCACTTGAGGTTATTCCCACAACATTATAAGTGTATGTCACTTGAGGTTGTTCCCCCAACATTATAATTGTATGCCACTTGAGGTTATTCCCCCAACATTATAATTGTATGCCACTTGAGGTTATTCCCCTAACATTATAATTGTATGTCACTTGAGGTTATTCCCCCAACATTATAATTGTATGCCACTTGAGGTTATTCCCCCAACATTATAATTGTGTGTCACTTGAGGTTATTCCCCTAACATTATAATTGTATGCCACTTGAGGTTATTCCCCCAACATTATAATTGTATGTCACTTGAGGTTATTCCCCTAACATTATAATTGTATGTCACTTGAGGTTATTACCCCAACATTATAATTGTATGACACTTGAGGTTATTCTCATATTATAAGATATCTGTGGAAGCAAATATACACCTTTGAACATTCTAAGGGATTACCCACGAGTAACTGATGACGCCAGTACGTTTCAATGGCGTTTCATCTTTCCCGGTAATCTAGTGCATTGACCTGGTTTTACTGATTTATTTTACGTCTTAAATGACATGAGGTTATACAAATAATCTAATATGTACTCTTACTAGAATCAGTGAGAAGTTTTTTAGTTTTGACATCATTATTTTTTTGGACTGATGTTCAACGTTGAGAAACAAGTTTCATTTTTTATTTTGTTTAAATAATGAGGTTATCATAATGATAATGATACTACTTCTCCTACTACTACTACTACTACTACTACTACTACTACTACTATTACTACTACTACTACTACTACTACTACTACTACTACTACTAATAATAATAATAATAATACAATTATTAATAATAATGATAGTATGATAATAATAATAATGTAGTAGCAATAATAATAAGTTAATAATAATGATAATGATAACGACAACAACGACAACGACAACGATAACGATAACGATAATGCTAATGATAATAATGATAATGATAATAATAGTAATGTAGTAGCTATAATGATAAATAAAATAATGATAATAAATAATGATAATAGCAATAGTAATAATAACAATATTAAGGATAATAAGTAATACTTATAACTTTATTTAACGAGGAAACTCGTTGGAAACTAATTTCAATCTTATTTAAGGTCCTCAACAGCAAATTTCAAACAAGAACATGTGTTTAGCATTAAACGTATAACAAATGCACATTATATTAAGTGATTTTTAAAGACGAACTTGAAACGTTATAGATTAGTATTATATTTATCATTTTGTTTTATAAATATAGACGTTCGTGTCTTCAGTAATCAAGCGGCACCATTGCAGAGCCAAATAGAAGTGATGATTATGTTAGATTTGCCATGAATGGGCTGAGTATTCTACCACACTCCTTGTGGACGACCCGTGGAATCTACAGATATTAAATAAAAAATAAACTCCTGACTCCTGACCGATGGATCCATAGAACCAGTATATAATCCGCATGTATTTGAGACTTTCACATAATATGAAATCTTGATATCTTGAATTTGTTTGAACCCTGGACCCCGGTTAACTGAAAATCTTGGATCCGCCTTTGCAAAGCTTAGTTTACTGCGTTTGACCGGCGTACCCTTTTTCTGTCACCAAGTGTTGATAATGCTTGAAGATATTTATTTACAACCGGTGTGTGGCCGTCATCTACCTGCCTTATTTGTACTATGTAAACCAAACTTAGTATATAACAATACAATCAACCATGTTATTGAGCTAACGTGGTCGGATAATCGCTACATCTGAGTTGTGTCCTTTAAAAATTCAAATTTTGCACGCGTGACCTTATCACCATAACTACAAATTTTATTTGTTATTTTACGATTTTTTTAATTGTTTACACGCTTACATGGTTTGGGTTTATCAATCAATTCTGACAAATATTGGCGAATTACACGTCCTCGCATTATAAAAACTTACAATTAAGCACTGTTTTTACTGCTTTCACGCTACATTGTAATATAACGTTATAGTCATTATTTCAGTTTAAGATAATTATTAAAAGGCCGAGTTATGGTTCTTGAATCGTCTAAATAGCCATTCCGATAGCACTATTCGTGTAACCTTGATATTTACATAACTTCTTGTAAAATAATGAACATACATACATTTTAGATCAGTCGTTCTTTATTGGGATAGTCAATTAAAATGATTTTACTTTGTAATACAATAGTGCAATTGCATTAAAATACGTATTGCACTTATTTTAATCACCTTTTAATTTAATTTTAATCAACTAACTTTATTAGTTTATAAACATTATATATCTAAAGGAATATCAACTGGCGCAATGATACTATTGATATCTGAGTTATGGACCTTGATTTGATTTATCAAAAATTGGTTTATAGTAAGTCTTATCATGCCACAAAGTTTTACACTTTTTGTTTATGTTTTTGCAAAATATTATGCAAGTATTGTGGAAAAAGACTGTCCGTAAATATGATATGCACCGAAACATTTTTTTGTTATATTGTTCCAACATCAAATAATAATAAAACACTGAAAGAACAATAATGACAGAGAGAAAGGGAGAGAGAGAGGGAGGGAGGGAGAAAGAGAGAGAGAGAGAGAGAGAGAGAGAGAGAGAGAGAGAGAGAGAGAGAGAGAGAGAGAGAGGTGGAGAAGGAACAAAAACTCCCCTAAGTACATCTAAAGAACGTATAATATTATGTTTGTAAATTTCTTGGCGTGGATAAACAGATGCACACCGGTTCCATGTTATCATATCATCTTCCACTGCGTGTAATGTGCAGTTATACTAAAATTTCTTGGCGCGTTTCCCGAATTATATAAACAAAGATTTAATATAAAATTAATCATACCGGTAAATCATAAAATATCTCCCTGCCATATGTTCCAGCTAAGTTCAAACACACACTTTGTTAATATGTTAAACTCGAGAGGAATTATTTAAAACGGTGTATTGGTTTTTAATTAAATGAATACTTCGCCGGATGGTGTCAAAGTAGGTCATGTCTGTGTACAATTGCAGGATATGATAGGAAATACGGATAACAAAGTAGATTGATTCCACATTCCTCTTGCAATCTGGAGCAATATTGATCGTTCTGTAATATTTGCTCCAGTAAGCGCGTCTGACGTCTCTGTCAACGTCAGTCACGATATCTGTGCACTTACATTTGATGACCGTTACTTTGATGTTATTGGCCGTATGTGTACATATTATACTTTTTATATAATTATGCCGTTAATGGATATCACGACTGTCCGAAGTGTACACATATTACATTTGTTGGCCGTTACTTGATGTCATTGGCCGTATGTGTACATATTATACTTGTTATATACTTATGCCGTTAATTGATGTAACGACTGTCCGAAGTGTGCACATATAACATTTGATGGCCGTTAATTGATGTCATTGGCCGTTTGTGTACATATTATACTTTAACTAATATAAGTCTGTATAGTGTACACATGTATATGGTGGCCGTTAATTAATGTCACGACTGTCCGAAGTGTGCACATATTACATTTGATGGCCGTTAATTGGTGTCATTGGCCGTTTTTGTACATATTATACTTAACTGATATACGTCTGTGTAGTGTACACATGTATTTGGTGACCGTTAATTGATGTCACGACTGTCCGAAGTGTGCACGTATGAAATTTGATGGCCGTTAATTGATGTCATTGGCCGTTTGTGTATATATCATACTTAGTTGATATACGTCTGTGCAGTGTACACATGTATTTTGGTTGCCGTTTATCGATGTCATTGGCCGTGTGTGTATATATAATACTTAGTTGATAAACGTCTCAGTAGTGTACACATATATTTTATGACTGTTAATTGTTATATATGTCTACATACATGTATATTTGATGGCTGTCAATTGACATCACTGAAATAATGTGCACATATATTTGATGGTCGTTAGTTGATGTCACTGTACGTAGTGTGTACATATTATATTTGATGGCCGTTAATTGATGTCACTGTACGTAGCGTGTACATATTATATTTGATGGCCGTTAATTGATGTCACTGTACGTAGCGTGTACATATTATATTTGATGGACGTTAATTGATGTCACTGTACGTAGCGTGTACATATTATATTTGATGGTCGTTAATTGATGTCACTGTATGTAGCGTGTACACATTATATTTGATGGTCGTTAATTGATGTCACTGTACGTAGCGTGTACACATTATATTTGATAGTCGTTAATTGATGTCACTGTATGAAGTGTGCACATATTGTTTATGATGGCCATAAGTTGATATGGGCTCCTTGACCATTAAATGCAGTTTGGTTTTGTTGCCATTAAACACCATTAAATGTTGGGGCTAATCGCCACCATTAAATAGGCGTGGGCTTCATCATGAAGTTCGTGTACTTCAACACCATTAAATGCCCGTGAGCTTTGTTAAGTATGTGGACTTATTCAACATGAAATACCCGTAGGATTCATTTCAATGATCCACATCATTAACTGGTCTTGTGCTGTACCATTAAACGGTTACCGACTTACTCACCATTAAATGTTCGTGGACATGAATAAAGGAGAGTCTGCTGAAACAATGTAAAGTGATCTTCAGGAAGCGCCGAGGTTGTGCTATTGTTAGTTTTAACTAATCGGAAACTTTATCAGAATCCTTTTCATTTGTTTTTTTTTTCATGAAGAAATGGTCAAAATGTTTGTCTGTTAGACGAGTTAGTGTCTAAGGTGATCAAGACTGATTGTGTAAAATAAATATTCTATAGGTTCGGAGAATAGTATTTATTCGGATACAGAGGTGATACATAAACCATATTGCCATGCTCTGGGAATGGGGGAATCAAATGGTTTCGTGTAACTTAATTTCATGCAAATATCTCATCATTGTGTACAGTAAATACTATCATTTCTACTTTAGACTGGGTGACTGACGTTCCGCAGTTATTTAATGTTTTGCGATAATGGCACGTGTCACAGAGAGATGTAAAAAGTGCCGTTTTTGCTAATGCAATGTCTGGACAAAAATAACATATAATGCACGAACCATCAGTGTGTTAACGTTATTTGTGAGAAAGAACTGACATATGTGAAAGTTTGAAGAACGAATCGTCGATATTCACGTAATTATACGTGAATTTTACATTAAAGAGTTGCATGGCTCTTCACTTAATACGATATCTAAAAATAGCATTATCTGCATGATGCTAATCTGTTTATGTACCTATGGTCTCTTACATTCGTTTATAATTTGCAAAAGGGCATAGTTCTGGCGTGGTATTCACCAAACAATCTTATGAATATTCTTAGACTTTAACTCGAGAATGAATTGTGAAAAACACTCTTAGAGACCATTGCCCGAGGCTAAAAGTTGCAAGCATGTAGAGACGCCTAACATATAGTCAAATAAACTCTCACAGTTTTCTATCTGTCATGGTGAACTAAATATTGGGATTTTCAAGCTTAATTCTAAGAATATTCTCAAGAGTGGTTGGTGAATACGACCCCTGGTATATCGTCAGTATGATAAACGATTATCTTTAAATATATTTTCTCATTTAATTATTAGCCGGGCATGATCAGTTCAGTCGGTTACGCGTCTGACTATCAATCCAGGGGTCGTGAGTTCGAATTCCCGCCCGGCAACAGTCTCCGTGATGATTGATATACGACATTGTGTCTCATTATCATTCGTCTCTCACCGCTGATTCAAGTGCGAAAGTTATCAGTTACTTGCGGAGATGGGGTATGCTCGAGTACTGGTTAATCCCAGGAAACAGTGGTTAGGTTAACTGATCGTCTGTTAGCCCTTGATGGCATAGAAATGACGCTAAATATTCAGTCAATCAATCAATCAATCTCATTTAATTAAATTAAAGTTTGACACTGACACCATTAAAAACACATTTCTTTATTAAATATAAATTTCTGAATGCTTAACCTTTGAGATCAATATTTCCATATAGTGGTTATACGGTTTAAAATGTATGATTAATGACGTATTGCATGTTTATGAGTAATCACCTTTTCTATATTGCCGCAGCTCTCTTTGATGATTACGTGTGCGCTGGTGTGACTGCCATGTGTCCGTCGTCTGGCCCCCACCTTTCATTCTTAATTACTTTGAATGACTTCTCAGAAACTTCTTGTTGGTGTTTTGATCAATATTCGACAGGATTGTGTAAAGATAAAGAATATTTATTTTGATCAACTGGCATGGGGCCATACACTTGAAGGGGATAAAATACGTACTGCCGTCGTTATTTAAAAGAATCTTCTTAGTTAATGACCAATTTAAATGTTGTTTATACATGTATGTATAAAGGGGCTTTTTTCTTTTTGAGCACCGTAAGTTTTTTTTATTTAATATAGGAATAATGTGTAAAAACAGAAAGTTTTCTTTTTTTTTCATCCATTTTGATATTATTAAACCGGAGATCTGAGGCAATACTTATTCACAGTGTAAAGGGATTTCATTTTCCATAAGGGGACATGAGGCTCAAAAATCGATTACATTTGCTTTCAAGTGTTGACCACCGAATATATTCATATCTGAAATAATTGACCCCAATGGGCAGTTTTTGGTCAGGTCTTAAGTTTTATATACTCGTATTTTCTTATCTTTTATTATTTATTGCTATTTTTTTAGATTATTAATTTATAAAATATTGCAAATAAAATATTATGATACGCCAAATGAGTTTATCTAACATTATTTAAACTGTATCGGTACATAGTGAGTGCAGATAGGCTATTTTTCATGTCTGTCATCTTTCAATTCTTTATGATGCGTATTGGTGAAGCAAGTTGTTGTTGTTGTTATTGTATTTGTGTTTAGCGTCGCTTTCAACAGCTTTTCAGTGTCTACTTGGAGACAGTATTCTAAGGGCGGCCACACTGAAGTGTAATGCCGCGGACACATGCTATGATACCCCACTCAGTCACATTATACTGACATCGGGTCAACCAGGCCTAGAACTATCCTCTAAATGCTGAGCGCCAAGCGAGGAATATTCTATGCCATTTTTTAAGTCTTGGGTACGACGCGGCCTTGGATCGATCCCACGACCTTCCGCATACAAAGCGGTTGCTCTACCCATAGACCAAGTACAATGACTGTTCCAAATGATGATTTGCTTAGTCAGAAAGACACTAACATTTTTAAAGACATGGGTGCAAAGTCAGCAGTTCAGATTTACTGTTTAACCAAATGTAGGCCTTATCACAGACGCATTAATCACTTACTAAATCAAGGCTATGAAACAGAAAAATATAAATCATAAAATATGTTATGCCTTACTAGGGTGTAACTGCATAGTTACCTACAAGGATGTTAGGTAAACCAGACGATAATAAACTGTTTTTGTACATTTCAGGAACATACCAAGGACAATGGCTCCGCGGGATGCGGCACGGGTACGGCGTACGGAAAAGTGTGCCTTACGGCCTGGCTTCACATTACAGGCCCAAGGCTCTCAGGGCCTCTCTTACCTCTCTACGCAGCGAAAACGAGGACGAACAGGTGGTCAAAAACAGAGACAAAAAGTTGGACGAGTCGCGAGGAGGATTCGTCTTGAAGGCGCGTAGCGATGAAACGCCTCCTCAGCGGCGCCGGTCCTTTTTCGATAAACAAGGTCGATCCAGCCTTCGCAAAACCTTAATGTCTGGATTACGGCTGAAAAAACAAAAAAGCACTGGTGATATTAACGATTCCCCTAAACGTCAAACGGGCTCCGTACGTAGTACGATTAGTAGTTTAAGTCACGTGAGTGCCGAATCAACGCAAAGTGGGATGACGAACGCGTCGATGTACACGGATAGTAATCTAAGTTTTGTAAGCCAAGACGACATAACGGACGTTAACGTAACGGAAACATACATGGGCGAATGGAAAAACGACAAACGGTCCGGATTTGGTGTGAGTGAACGGTCGGACGGATTAAAATATGAGGGTGAATGGTTCAATAATAAGAAATACGGTTATGGTGTTACGACTTTTAAGGAAGGATCGAAAGAAGAAGGGAAATATAAAAATAATGTGCTAATATCATCAGGGAAGAAGACGAAGTTATTTTTAATTCGGACTTCCAAATTGCGTGAAAGAATCGACAACGCAGTGTTGTCGGCACAGAGAGGAGCCCAGATTGCCTTACAGAAAGCGGATATCGCCATAACTAGGTACGTACGTCGGATTTATTTAAAGTATAATCAAACCTGTCTTAAGCAGCCTGTCAATGGAAGGAGCAAAAGTGATCTTTTAAGACAGGTTGTTGCTTAATACAGGTTAATTAACTCTGGAATCATAGAAATTGGAAATAGAAATTATGGTTGCTTAAGACAAACTAATGTGTATACGTCCGCAGTAATTCCGCCTGAAAATAGTTTTATATTTGATTGATGAAACTTAAAATGTAACTTTTATCGAAGCTGTAATTGTTATTTATATTTAATGACATAGTCAACAGTTCATCAACGGGAAAAAGGTGTTTAAACGCGACTTTTTCACAACGCAAAAAAACAATGACGTCACCAATTTGTGTGTTGCTGCAAAGTAAGCCTTCACCACTGATAAAGCAAAAGTTGCGTATTACTCCGCTTTGTTACGGAGAGTAATGCATAATGCTGTGATAAAAAACGAACCCAATAGGAAACGTCACCTTATCAATATGAACCGGAAATCGGCCATTTCAACTACTTCCGTTAAAAGTGGAAAAGGATTAATGAAGATGTTAAATTATATAAGTGATTTTATATTGACCCAGTTATTGGCCTCTGAAACGTCATATCATGGACTATTTGCAGTTAAAATCACACTTCTCTTCCAAGCGTAGTATCAGTTTCGTATTGGGTTTTATTTAATTACTTTATATATATTAAATAGATTGTAATACGAGAAGTACAGATCCTGAATCACAGTTTACCTACCTAAATGTTTTAAGTAACCTGATAATTTGCAAGTAGTCTAGTGCACGTATACAAGTCAATCGTTACTTTAACATACCGAGTTTAATTGGCTCATTAACCATTTCAGTACCTAAAAAAACTGAGTTGTTTCATAAAGATAACTTTAAAAATAATTTAAGGAGGGAAGCCAAATATTTGGGAACACATCAGACGTGCACATAGCTACACAGAATGACGACTTTTCACAAAACATTAAACTAGGCTGGCTGTCACCAAACTTGTTTGTGTAAAATGGCGGATAGGTTGTATGAGCAATTGATACACATATAAGTTACATGTATACCTACGTAATGTATAACGAAAACTGTTAAAATGAAATCTGACTTATAATGGGGGAGGGTGTGTGTCTTCAAAGGTCGTGAACCTTGGGTTTCTAGTCAAGGATAGGGCGGTGTTTTGATTTGTTAGGCGTTGATGTCGTAAAATTTAAATCTGTCTTCAAATGTTAGGAAAAAGCAAGCCAAAACATCTTGTGTATTTGTATTGAAAATATTATTGATTTTCCTTGTTCGAATTTCATCTCAAACGTTATTTCTTTCATATAATATCATATACATGTATAATCTTCTGCTATTATTTCTTTGTTAATGTGAGCCGTTTATTTTGTTGGTACGGACTATTTCTTTTCGTTTGTACGTCTGTTGAGACTAACCATAAATTATTAATAAATATAATGTGGACTATACATCCGGCTAATTCAGGACTATTTCTTCTGTTAATGCTGACTGCTTTTGCTTTTGATATGGGTTATTTCTGTCTGTTATTACAGATTGTTTCTTCAGTTAATTCCGAACTATTTCTTCTGCTGATGCACACCGTTTCCTCTGTTAATTCCGGACTATTTCTTCTGTTAATGCGGACCCTTTTTTCTGTTAATTCCGGACTATTTCTTGTATTCGTGCTATCTTTTCATTCTGTTAATGCGGACTATTTCTTCTGTTACAGATTGTTTCTTCAGGTCATTTCATACTATTTCTTCTGCCAATGTCTCTCCTTAACGCATCGAATATGTCACACTTGCAGATTACAGAATAAGGCTTGTCTCAACTCTAGTTAAAAAGACAATAATCAACATTGATAGCAGACGACTGCTTATTAATAGGTTAAAGTCTGCATTGAAAACTAATGATCTACTTGAACTTTTGATGCCCTTTGCCTGAAAAAAAAAGAAGATGATGTCGCTGACAATTCTAAATGAACTTCATAGATGAATACTGGATTGTCAGCCAGTGGCGAGGTCACATGTCGATTCTTGAGCTGAAGTCCCAACAAAGGTCATGTGGTACCGTAATATAAACGTCTAAAAATGTGGCATATTTTTTCTGATTTTTTTTTTATAATTTATGGGTTCTATCTTATTGCCGTTTAGCATTGTAATCTTTTAATGCGGCCAACAACAAAATATGTAGAATATATCAAATCAGAATACCGAATTAAATACCCTTGTACTTAAAATGTATACGTTTCATTTATATCTAGATAATGAATAAATAACATTGTAACACGGAAATAATCAAGAAGCATCTTAGCTTTTGTTATTTTAAAAACGTGTTGATAATGAGACAAACAACGACTCACAACTGTTTCACAAACCATTTTTTGAAGTTTTACTTGACCACTTAACAACTTCACTAAAACTTGACTAGTTTTATAAATATAACTTTATCAATGTAAATGAAAATAAGTGCAGCGTTTCTGGAGCAAGTATAAAATCATAATCGCCCGGATGTTTAAACAAATATCTGATTTAATATTTTATTAAGTATTTAAATATATACATGTTAGTAAAACAGAAGTCGGAACGAATCGAGAAGAAACCGGGTCCGTACCTACTGCTGTTTTATCTTTGGAACAGCCGGGCCCGATTAGCTCAGTCGGTTACGCGTCTGACTATCAATCCAGGGGTCGTGAGTTCGAATCCCCCGCCCGGCAACAGTCTCCGTGATGATTGATATACGACATTGCGTCTCATTATCATTCGTCTCTCACCACTGATTCAAGTGCGAAAGTCAGTTACTTGTGGAGACGGGGTGTGCTCGAGTACTGGTTAATCCAAGGAAACAATGGTTAGGTAAACTGATCGTCTGTTAGCCCTCGATGGCATAAAAATGACGCTAAATATTCAATCAATCAATCAATCATCTTGGGAACATGAATTGTGTATAATTTCACAACCTATGTCAAACAATTAAGTTTATAAACTAAGATATTGAAACAAAATTTATATAAAAAGCCCTTGGGAAAGTTATTTTAGAATTTAAAGTAGTGAATATACGCATTTCTAGAGGTCTATATTTGTTCATTTTATTCATTGATCTGACTGTTTCCATGAAGATACCCTTAATTTGATTAATGCGTCTAATTGTAAAACAGATCTAACATGCCATGTTCTATATAAACGCAATCAATGGCCATAACTAATATCTAGCTGAAAGTGCCAAAGAAGCAATTTCTAGTTTCAACTGCATGAATAAGCTGACACCCAATATCAGACCTATAGTCTAGACGCTTGATTTCTGACATGTTAAAACGTCTTGATGACATAGACTGTTGCACACGGACCACACAGATGAGTTGTTAATTTGTTTTCTACGAATCTTTTTAGATGATGTTGTCTTTTTTATCACGATGGATCTAAATTCACGACAATGTAAATAATGATGATACAATTAGATTTGTTATCATTAAAAGCATTCACATGAATTCCAAAACTTTGTCATTTTAATTTCTGTTTTGAATCAGATGCATGTTTACATTGATAAAGGTCAAGGTCACTGTTTTCAATAACATGTTACGTATGTTTTACTCAAATAATCCATAACGGATTAGAAATTAAGGATAGCGTTTGAAACCATCTGAGTATTTTCTTCTTCTCCTTTAGTTTAATCAATATTTTTTTCACATAAGTACATACATTTAGCATACATTGAACAATAAGGCATAAAGTCATACGTTTAACAAGTAATTTTGGAAAGGATACAGAAAAAAAAAGCTTGTGTGAATCTGCTTCCATAACAGTTATTTTACATTTCATATAGTCTTTATCATATTGTTCCGTAGTAATTTCAATTTAAATGATATATGAAATAATGGTGTATTCAGAATATTTCAGATATTAAAAAAGAGAATTGGTTGAAGATAAGGAAAGAAAGAGACTTCACCTGACTTCATCTTCTTTCAATATTCTATAAACTGTTCTTTCTGTGTCTCTTAATTTACTTGCTCAGATTCAATTCATGTAGTTTAAAATATCAACATGTTATATAATATTATTTTTGGGTCACGGCCAATTAAATTGTAGTAGTTGTTTTAAGAGAAAGATCGTAACTGATATTGACGTTAGAACGTGTGATACAACCCATTTGCGTATAATATGGCAATAACATATGTGTAAACTTACCTAATCTAAGGCAAGGACTGCACATTATGTCATTTAAGTGACTTCATATTGGCCCAGTTGTTGGTTCAGTGATTGACATATATCTTTCCTATATAATAATATGATATAATGATATTATTAATTAAGTCATTTCATACATGGAACCAAACATGTAACTAAGCCAATGTGAACTCGTCTACCTAATGACAATTCTATTTATAAACTCTTACTCATAACCGGAAGTAGTATTATTACCATAGTTCCAGTTCATGAAAATGGTCGTTTTTTTCCCATATTGACAGTTCATTTCTTATTGGCTCAGTTCTCGTCGTATGCAATGAGCAATTTCCTCGATGTCAAGGAAAAAACAATCGAATTGTTTTATAAATAATGCAACGCTGCATGTGCATTCTTTCATTCATTCTTTCATTCATTCATTCACAAGTGGATAACCGTTTACTTCAAAGTTAATTTTATAAATACTATAGTGAGCATTTGAAATATTAATGTGCAAACAAAGTAATAATCGAAACTCTGCGTAGTTGTGGAAAATAAATCAAATATATATTTTATGTGTGTATAGATCATGTATTGATCTTCTGACGAAATTTTGTTTCGAAGGGTAGCAGAGTGAACGTATATTTTAATTTGTTAGCTTAAACTAATTTATTTCACTCCGATTGTAAAATAAGATTTCACAACTTAGATAAATCACGCTCGAAATCTTTCTGTGTAGAACCAGTACCAAACATATGCGGATAAAGTTTCTTGGCTCAAGGTCACCACACATAGCCGTGGCGGAGGATTGAACCCACGACCCTCCGATCATGTCTCCGATCCTCTACCACTAGACTACGCACTAACCGCCGAAGTCGTTAAGTATTCGTAAGAGGGTCAATAAATAAACGGTGACCAATTGTAGTTCAAACATCTTTCAAGTTAACCAATAACAATAAGCGATTTTAAAAATTACTTATTTTGTACCACCTCATGTTTAAGTAGGCCTATTATGTGCAGTTTATGAAACATCATGAAATGAAACTTGGTTATTCTATTTGAAATTCCCTCGTTTGCCATTGGTTAAGAATATAAATACATAGAAAGAATTCCAGAAATGATGGTATCTTCTAACGCTTAATGGGGAATGAAAACAACCATATATTCAATATATATGTATTTAAGTACAAATATATCAATAAGAAATACATGTGCCGGTAAATCGGGGATGTTTAATGTCTGGAGAGCCATTCGTAATTTAAAACACCCACGATTTTAAAAAGTGAGATTCGGTGCGGCGTAGTTTGATTGCTTGGAATACTTCTAGGAACACCGTGTTATTGTCATTAAATGATGGAAGCGTTCATTTCCCCGATTGAACTCTCTCAGGAGATCGCTCGCATGGCTGTTTATTAATTGAGGTCTTTATGTTGCGAAACAGGTAAATTGGTGTATATTTGCAAAACTGTAACGGTTGCCATGGCGACACATTGTTGACATATGAGAAATCTGTTTCTCTGCTTTATTCTGCAAGAGGCATTTACCAGAAGGTCTGCATGAACAAGCTGGCTTTAACACTAAGCTATTTATACAGATGTAGGTATCTGTTTGGAACAACTTTGAGAGTAGGGTTTGCAAAAGCAAATATTTTTTCACATGGTTCCTGGTTTATAGTATATTTTATGAAAAAGACAGATACTATTATTGGTTAGTTCACGGTTTATTATTCTAGTTTAAAATTTGATGTACATTGTTTGCCATTCGATATTTACGTGTGTAGCTCTTCAATACTGGAGGCTGAGAATTTAGAGTCAGGGTCAGTTTCAGACATGTTGAATATCGAAAAACACGAATCGAACTAATTTTAGTCTGTCTAATAGTGTGCCTTGTTTTTCAATAATCTCATCCTAGCAAAGCTCGTCTAATGCAACCTTTTAAAATTTTCTAAAGGATATGAAACTTGGCAACATTATTTCTTGGTTGATTTCTTTTCGTATTTAATCGTGTTCTTAAATGAACATATTGCTGTATTGTTCAGTGATTTTGTTCCGTACCACAAGCATGTGGTAAGAGTAGAATAGCCGGCGGTTAATTGTATGATAATGTCTCCAATTTTACCTCCAATACTTGTGATATAAAACAGGATGCCATATAAAACATGCACCGTGCGAAAAAATAAGATTCTAAACAATAAGTGTCATTTTGATTTTTACGTTGAAATGAGTAAATCGTTAAACGTCTACACACTATGATCATATTGATCAAGTTGATGCGGTTTTTGTTTAAATTCAGTGATTCGAGCAGACGACACATGAATATTTAAGCAGAAACAAGTGATTTAAGACGTAAATATGCGACAGCTTTACCTTTGTTAACGCAGTCTGCAAATCTATAAAGCTTACACGTTTCATCAAAATAAATCTTGGCTCGTTGACCTATAATAATGTTTTCCGACCAAAACATTTCAATAGAGTTTATTCTAACATAGTCTTAATCACAATTGCAAAAAAACTCAAAATGTGGTAATTGTTAAAACAATTTTGCAAGATCTTATCTAAATTCTCTTGCAGTTTCAGTGGTATTTGAACAGAATATATCTGAATGTCAGATCCATATCACGTTAATATTCAATACGTTGATTGATTGAATCAGCGTAATTGTTTATTTTTATGTAAATAATGGTGGTACTGGAGAACTTCGATGGCTCGAACCCGACTGGATTAAACAAAATAGTTCGACTTAAGAGTTGTTAAAGCCAGGTATTGTTCAACATCATATCATACATGTACATGTATATATTTATATATATATATATCAAAATAGGAATTCGACAGGGACCATATAAGTGGTTCGAGCTGTATGTGATGTTTGAGCTATCAGTGTTCGAGCTAACGAAGTTCTAGCGTAGGCCTTTATTGAACTAATATTTCAGGCCTGTCAGCGCAGAGCATTTTTTAATCCTCTTTCAAGTAGATAATTGTAAAAAAGCATATAGAGAAATATGATTCAGATTTCTTGTATTAAAATAAAAGGTTGTTTCTTTCTATCTACAATTAATAAGTATTTTTAGTGAGTTTGTGATCACGACCCATTTACACATTCAGCAATACGCATACACCGTTTGACCCATCCTCTTCAATCATGAACTAACTGCAGATCGTTTATTGACATTAAAACTTTTTGGTAAAATACAAAGAACAAGAGTAAAATAGTAAAATGCGTCACCTTCATGCTTATATAACTTTCATTTAGGTCTCATCAAAGTATAATCACCTAAATTAATTAAGCAACAAATCATTCAGCATGTCATTCTTTGAAGAGTTTACATGAGGCAGAGAGGTTATTTCTATCATTAAATCATATATGTTTGCTTCTAACATTTCAATATTTCTCTTTTTACAATAACAATAAAACATGAATCTATTTTTAAATTCCATATACACATATGTATATGACAAGATTACAGCCACAGTCGTTAATCGTGAACACGATGTGCCAAAAATATGCATATGTATTTAATGTTCTTATAGTATAAGAAACACGTTAAGACGCTGAGTTTTTGAAAACTTCCCCAAGATGTCCATATACGTGCTTATTGAAATATGTTTTAAGAAATTAGTTATCGAATCGGATTTGTTATGGCCTGATTAACAATTAATGCTCATAAGTAATAAATATGAATTCGTGTGGAATACCAACAATCAAATAGATATAACAAGCATACATTATCAAGATATATTCTTTCTTTCTTTCTCTTCAACCAATACTCTCTTTTTTATTTGAAATATCTGAATAAACCATTATGTCTTTTATCAATTTTTGCACATTTTGCCAAATTGAAATTACTTTTTACTTTTTGTTAATGTATGCTAAGTATATGTACTTATGTGAATAAAATATTGTTTAAACTAAGATATATTTTAATCATGAACACTGTAAAAAAGCCTACTTGTATAAAATATCTCCGCTGTAACAAAGTACTTTACGGCGAAATTATGTTCTATGCTTAACGTAGACCCTTTTCTCGAATAAGTCAGAGAATGTAACAGAATGGTTTGCTTTTGAAAGTGTATTTTCTGCTATAGTAGGAATATCAACTCTTAAATTTGGCAAATGTCCAACTTCAAGATAATAGATTAACTTAATGATATGAGATTTGTATCTTCAACTGAACTCCTGATCTTTTCAGAAATGACAAGCTTTCTATCATATATATAAAATATCAAAGTGCTCTGAATCTAGCACGATGAATTCCACTTTGAGTATATTCATTTACTATTTTCTTTATTGATTTTCTAGCGCAACAGTGAAACAATTCGTTTAAAAGACGAAAGGTAGAAATGTGTATGTCGACATTAATAATTGATTCTTACATTTATATTTTCTGGGGCCCTGTATCACCCCATTAACGGAACCGCACTAGCCAAACTGTTTTGGCGCCGATTTTTAGACACACATGGATGTTTGCGTATTTTTGCTACTGAAACACAAATGCTTTGGTCTCATATGTTTAAAGGAAATTATCTACCGTTCCAATTATTGGAAATATATGAACTATTTACTAAATAATAAAAAACAGCACTAACATTATTCATAACTCGATCAATCTCGAATTGAATTATTTTTAGGAATACAAGTCTACTTTTAAACATTTGAGAGGACCGCAAGTCACGTGATCGACATTAGCATATCTCTATTTTAAGAACGAATATTGATTGTTTATTGGCATAAGCAAGGAACTATAGAAGTATAGTTTCTTGGCCTAAGGGACAGATTTAGAAAAGTTTCGTTTCCGTTTTAATGAAATATGGTAAATATATTTACGACTAATAGTTTAAAACGCAGTTGTCTGTCTTGAAATGTTGTCCAAGAAGGCGTCCTGAAAAATCTTTCGGTCACGTGACCATAGTTAAGCGCGTCTGTATTCATGCGCTTTAATTCCTTTGTGCTAATTAATAGCACTGAATATAAACTTGGAATTTATACGATACACAATTGTTTATAGGTATAAATCGTCGCTGTGTGTTATAATATTAATGTTTTCGTTGAAATAGGCGAGTCTTCTGTTTATAGTGAGTTCGAACGCTTATCAGGGGGTGGAACTATTTTATAGGTGATTGCCAGGTTTACATTAACACGATACACGGTTGAAGATTTGCGGTATAGGAAAAATCATGTTAGCTCTCGGAGCGGCTGCTAAAGCACCGTCCCCAAAATTGAAAACTGAGAAAGGAGTAATATACAAAAAAGTGAACATATAAAAATAAAGGGGAATAACATCCTGTCCTTTTGCCCATCTCCATAGAAACACCAAGCTCGTGCCACATACTCTTCGAATTATAGCACCAACTGCTACCTGTAACATACAATTATAGCACTGACAGCTACCTGTAACCCACAAATATAGCACCGACAGCTACCTGTAACCTACAATTAAAGCACCGACAGCTACCTGTAACCCACAATTATAGCATCGACAGCTACCTGTAACTTACAAATATAGCACCGACAGCTACCTGTAACATACAATTATAGCACCGACAGCTACCCGTAACCTACAAATATAGCACCGACAGCTACATGTAACCTACAAATATAGCACCGACAGCTACCTGTAACCCACATTTATAGCATCGACAGCTACCTGTAACTTACAAATATAGCACCGACAGCTACCTCTAACATACAATGGTGGTGGTGGTGGTGGAAGTGGTAGTGGTAGTGTTAGTGGTAACGTTAGTGATAGTGGTAGTAGTAGTAATAGTAGTAGTGGTAGTAGTAGTAGTAGTAGTAGTAGTAGTAGTAATTGTGGTAGTAGTAGTAGTGGTGGTGGTGGTGGTGGTGGTGGTAGTAGTAGTAGTAGTAGTGGTAGTGGTAGTGGTAGTGGTAGTGGTAGTAGTAGTAGTAGTAGTAGTAGTAGTAGTGGTGGTGGTGGTGGTGGTGGTGGTAGTAGTAGTAGTAGTATTGTAGTAGTAGTATAATTAGTAGTAGTAGAGTAGTAGTAGTAGTAATAGTAGTAGTAGTAGTAGTAGTAGTAGTAGTAGTAGTAGTAGTAGTAGTAGTAGTAGTAGTAGTAGTGGTAGTAGTAGTAGTAGTGGTAGTAGTAGTAGTAGTGGTAGTAGTAGTAGTAGTGGTGGTGGTGGTGGTAGTGGTAGTAGTAGTATTAGTATTAGTATTAGTGGTAGTAGTAGTAGTAGTAGTAGTGATTGTAGTAGTAGTAGTGATAATAGTAGTAGTGGTGGTGATGTAGGTGGTGGTTGTGGTAGTAGTAGTGATAGTAGTAGTAGTAGTTGGTATAACTTGTGGCCCAACCCTTTTGCTTATATATGTCTTTTATATATATGTTAAAAAGCAATAAAATATGTTTAAACTAAACTAAACTATTCAAATGTATAACTCTACAATACTAGAGGATGAGATTGTCGAGATAGTTTCATGTTGAATATCGAACGCTTGCATGTGTTTCCACTGTTATAGTGGAAACGTGCTTAAGAACGTTGGTCTGTAGTCCCGATTGAGCCCGTTAAAAAGCAATGTTGGGAAAGCCACATTTGAGCACGTTGATTGGTCAGTTGTTTCACAATCACAGTCTAGTAAGTGTTCAATTGCTATGAATTGTGGGATAGGTAGAGAATTCCCCTCTTTTCATCGGTGGTTAATATACCTGATTCGGGAGACTTCCGGTTCTGGGATAGACTATAAATGACGTAATAAAATAGAAAGCAAAAACAAAAAAAAACAAAAAAAACTACAAATAACTGTCCCCATGGCATGGGTATTGACGATGCTGAATCAGAGCGTTGCCGAGGTGGCAATATATAATTATCAATAATTCTTGGAGGTTAGGATCGCTGGTCCATTTTTTATATTGTCCACGGGGCTTAATTGATTAAACACACATTTCATTAAATCCGCGCGGCGGGGGAGGGAAGTCGAGATGTAAACAAACGTGGTAAAAATTAATTTGAACCGGCGAATTAATCTGTCCAATAATCCAATAATACAACATTAATGATTTCCGATGTGGTTTTAGTTAACCAATAACGTATCTCTTACTTTGTTGTTCTTTTATGAATTTCAGGATGGCAAACGCTAGAGCCAAGGCCGAACAGGCGGACCAATCTGCCTTAAAAGCTGAACAAGATTCGGATACAGCAAGATTAAAAGCTAAACAATTTGCTCCAGAGTTTCACCAACCCGGTACTGTATATGTTGTTTTAATTGGGTTTTACGGCATATTAGTTAATACTAATTATATCTTAGCTCGATTGCGAAGAAAGCTCAGAACTCATAAATATGAACCGTTCTCGAGTCCGCTTCCTGGTAGAAGCAGTTCTGAGTCTTGTCGTTTGAGAGGCATCGTCTCGAAAATGGAGTTAAACGCAATTGAAAACAACAACAACAATAAAATAACAAAATAAAATGAACAAAATGCGTTTTATAGACATAACAAAATTAGTATTGATTGGTTTCTGTCAAAGGGAGAAAATCGCGATTATGAAAACGTGAACAAACAGGCAGTCTCTAGTTTGTGATGAAGAAACGCAAGGCAAATAAATAGGAATTCAAACACGTGTCTTGCATGTAATGCAATTTCATTATTTCTGATTTTTGTTCCTATTATAAGCTTTGAAATTTTTCTCCATTCTTTTGCAGTGTGTAACAGGTTTTGATTTTAATAACCTCAAAAATATGCGCCTGCTCACACGTGTTTGAAAAGGCGAATATCTGGCTAATATTATAATTGCTGCGCAGAGATAATTGACGAAAATCAAGCAGATGACGGTTAGGATGATTGGAACAATATGGTGGTGTTGATGATAATGGAGAAATGCTGAAAATGATGATGCTGATAATAATAATAATGATGATGATGATGATGATGATGATGGTATGGTAGTGATGGTGATGATGATAATTATGATTATAATGAAGATGATGATGCTGATTATGATGATATAATAGTGATGATTATGATGATGATGATGCTGATAATGATGGTATGGTAGTGATGACGATAATGGTGATGATGGTGATGATGATGATGATGATGGTTATGCTTATGATGATGATTAAACTGATGAATACGATGATAACAGTTGTATTTATGATAATTACTAATATTATAATTACGACGATATTACGATGATGATGCTGATGATGATAAAGATGACTTAGTTATTGATGATTGTGATTTAGGAAATAAGCAGAAGGGGTAATATGAATATATACCTGAGCGTGGTAGGCACATTGATCTATCCTAATTATTCGATGATGTTGTGTTTTTACATTCATAACGTACTTTAAAAGATTACAAAATTGATTGTTAACTTGTATATTTATAGGAACTGACATTATAAAGAAAAAGCTTCTGGAACAGAACCACAACGGCCAGCCCCACGAGGACAACTACGATTATAGCCACGTGGAGATGCAGAATCACAACCCGCACCAACGCTCAAAATCGTTGATGATGCGAAACGACGGACTGTCGCCAACTTCCGACCAAAACTTCGGATCTAGCAGAAAAACTAGTGCGCAAGCAGATTTTAACTACCTTAGTGTAAATAATCCCCTGTTACAAACGCCAAACTCCCTAAACCCTTCTCAAGAAACTGTGATCGCTAATCATACCCCTCACAGGAGCCCGTCATTAAAAATTAGACGATATAGCTTCCTGGCGGGGTCGAGAAGGGGGCGGGGCTTCAGTGAGCTATTTAATTCCACAATATTAAATGACCATTTTGACCAGTATTCCGCTCAACGGGACGACAGTGGGTTAGGTAGAGACTTTTTGTTGCCTGAAGACCGTAATTCCAAAGGTCCTCACCCTAGTGATACTTCCCCTGACTCCGGCGTGTCCGAGGGTGTGGATGATGGTCTTCGCCCTTTCACGAGACGAAGGACTCTTCCGTACATTGTGAGAGAAGGGAACAATGACTCCTCTGCTAAAGCACCAGTGAAAGAGCAAGCACATAGTAGTGAAAACTTAGCAGGAAAAAATCTTGAAACGTATATAATAGAAAATGGAATTAGGAAAAGGGTAAAGGGTATTACCAGGAACCCACTACCAAGTGCTAAGGCTTCTTCCAAAGGAAATCTACCAAATGAATATACAATTGAAAGCCAAAACAGTCTTACTCGATCGGGAAAACATGGTAGTCTTCCAGACATATCGGCCATAAAAAAGACAGATAAAAAACCGATGACACGCGAAGAAGCGTATAGATTAAGTTCTGAAAGAAGGGATGAGTTGCGACGGTTGCAGGACCTCGCCGAGCGTAGGCGGCAAGGTGATGTGACAGTCATTCTAGGAGATTTACGGGTAAGATTGATTGTTCAAAATAACACCCCACATACTTTCATATTATAAAGTTTTTAGGTTCTTATTTTTTTTCTCCATTTATTTTATACATATTTTTGACACAAATGAATATATATATAATGGTATACAAGTGGGCACTATGATAGTCTCACATAGTTCAAAAATGAATGTCAGTTTACATTGATAATCTTACATCATACTGTGAATGCACAAAACATACACTCACACAAATAATAGACCCACGATTTGTCACATAAGTGTAAACAGGTGCCAAGTGTACAGTGTGTAAAAATAAGAAGGAACTAGCACCATTTTGCTATATCCAACATCATTCTGAAATCGTTATGTTTTCTCAATCTCCTTAAAATCATATCCACAAACGCTTTACTATGGAAGGTCTTTCCGCCAGCCAATTAGAGGCTTGCTTTTAGTCTTATTTCAATCGCAATCGTGAAACATCGGGTATTTCCGTATCCTCCGTAGAATACACTATTGCGTAGCATAAAGGCCGAGGTGATCAGATTGATTTCAATCGGCGAAAATCTATATTTAGCTTCGGTAATGTGCGATTAGCACTCGTTTATTGTTATTACGACTAAAAGTCATTTATGGCTGCACCCATGTTTTTTAATACCTACATTGAAGGTTATGCCAAAAGGCTGTTGAACCGAGTACTCTAATTGGTTGAAATAAATATAAGTTAAATAAGCTATATTAACAATCCAATTATTCTAGAAGTAGTATTTGAATAGGTCATTATCCGATCTTACATTTAGGAAGAGTGTGTACTTTAGTCAGATTGATGTTTATTTTGATATAAATACTGTCATACGCAATGCGTATTTATGCTATCGGATGTCACACACATTTACCTTCAAAACTGAAGAGTTAACACTTAAATAGCTAATTATTATCAAACTGAGAAACCCCTGTCTGTGATAATTTTATGCGATATTTATAAAATTCAGTTACAAACAAAGCGTTCGTGTTGTATTCACGAACTAGTATTACTGCAATTAAAATTCTTTTTTGATCTTTTTCTATATGCATAGTCCAAATAAAGTGTAAGGACATTTTGCTATTAGAAATGGCAGGTGCATATGAATATGATATATTATAATAAATCTTGATTCAAATTTTGTCAAAATATATATAAATAATGGATACAAACACTAGAGTACACAATGCGTTGAAGGCGCTACTACAACAGTCACTGCTGCTACTTCAGTCTACGTATAGCCGGGCCCGATTTATTCAGTCGGTTACGCGTCTGACTATCAATCCAGGGGTCGTGAGTTCGAATCCCCTGCCCGGCAACAGTCTCCGTGATGATTGATATACGACATTGTGTCTCATTATCATTCGTCTCTCATCACTGATTCAAGTGGGAAAGTTATCAGTTACTTGCGGAGATGGGGTGTGTTCGAGTACTGGTTAATCCCAGGAAACAGTGGTTAGGTTAACTGATCGTCTGTTAGCCATCGATAATAATGACGCTAAATATACAATCAATCGATCAATCAGTCTACGTATAGGCATCACATTATCATCATCATTCCCATTATGAAAATATATATGTTATAACAATCTGAATCATAGGGATGTCATGGCGACACCGTAGAAAAGCAGCTTACGTTCATTTCCGATATCAGTTAAAGGTATTTTAGGAGTTGAATTATATGCGAAAGGAGATACAGGTCTTTGCAAAAGTACCAACTCGTTTAATGAATTCAATGGTAAATGAGCACGCGCGTAAGTTCTTTATGTATGCAAACCTAATATCAATGGTCATTTGGATAGATACGCATTTACTTAGCAAAACTACATTCGTTGGCATCTGTTAAGTTTTAATCGTACCTCGCCGAGCAGCCATGTGTGGTGGGTCCTGCTTAGTACTTTTTCCACCTAGACAAACTTAGTGTTGTAAAAACTTAGTTTATAATCGATGTAAAATAGATAAGTTCAAACCATATGTTTTTGTTTCGTTCCAGGATTTTGTGCAGCAGAGACAGCTCCTTGTGTTGGTTATAGCATTGAACTTAAGTTTAGCGACAATGTTTTTTAACCTACTTTCCTGAGGGGAGCCACCATTTTGGTGTTTGTCATTCCTTCCCACAATTCCCCGGTTTTGATGGATTTCCCGTCACATGACCGGACGAGTCATGTCGTTTGGTGAATAGCAGCGCGCTATTACCGACATTCTTTCACAAGCAGCAAGACGCTTGGAGGGTTGCTGACGTTGCAAGGGAGACCAACACAGTGATTTTTTGGCAAGATATGGATTGCGAATTATCAGCAGGAACTAGGACGTCCATTGGAGACAGCAATGATTGGAATGCAAATCGATTGTTTTGTTAACGACATGTCTCGAAAACCAAGATACGGAAATATAATCTGACTTCCTGAAATATCAAGGGACCGCACTAAATACGTTCTTTGAGGAATTTGTTAAATATCATATTGTATTTTATTGCTTAGATTAGGTCGACGGGGTGTCTAGGAATTACAACGGAAAATGCAAGGGTATCATAGAAACAGTCTTTTTAGTGAAAGATGAATATTCATCACTCCATATGCAAATTCATTGTGGTGAGGAGGTGTGAACTGCAATGGAAACGTGAATTTATTATCACGTGACACCCTAAAGTCGTATTAATGAATTAGATGTTATTTATACTCGTAAGATTTGTTTTTTTTGTGGACATCAACCTTGATCGTGCAGTCATTTGCACCAACTATTTTTGATAACTATAACCACAATGCGTTCTGTTCTTAGAAAGCATAACAAAAAACCGCATTTAACATTGTTCTAATTTTACATTGTTGTCGTCTGCTAGTTAAACGCCTTATTTCATTTGTTCATTTGTTTTTTGTATCATAAACACTCATTGTTCATTTCCGAAGACTGTGCATAAGCATGTTTTGTAATCACCGTGCTGGTTTTCTTTTAGTACTAATTTTTTTATTAAATTTTAGTAATACTTTTTATGCGTGGATATTTAGCGAAACTGTACACTCACAATACCCAGGTTTGAAAAAAATGTAATCGGTAACTTGAGTATAACATTTAGAACAAGACATGTAGGTTATGATTTCAAGGACTTGTGCATATTTGCATATAAGTCCTTGTTGGTTTCGAGTATTTCTTCGCTAGTTGAGGGTTCTTCATTAATCATAATTGTTTAAAAATTAAGCATGTTTCATTTTTTTTCGACACTTTTTGTTCATACAATTCGTGTAACAAAAACACGTGAGTTGAATGCTTGTACTGGCGTTCCGCATGAATGCAGTACTGGAAACATTACACGCGAGTCGCTTAGTTGAGTTGTCCGTGCATTTTGTAGAACAACACATAAAGCAGGCATTAATAGCCAGAAATAGAATATAAAATCGATTAAAAATGAAAGTAAGAAAACAGTTAAACAAAAAATTACATAAATAAATCTCAGACGCATAATGCATGCATTGTATTGTCGAGAGAAACCTATTTATTTTACGACAGTTTAACATGCTATTATTCATATGGACAGTTAAATACATTTAATGATTTTTTATAAAACTATGAAACGGACGAAATTAAACACGGTTTTAATGTGAACGGTGATTCAATTTTTCATTCTTTAAGGGCAACTGAAAACAGTATGGCTGTATTACGTAATTTTCCTTTTTTAAAAAAGGAGATTAATTACACGTGAAATGCGCAAAGTAAAATGGTTGGTAGTTTTGTATATAAGGAGTGCACCATTTTTAAACATCATTCAATTTGTGTTTTAAAGAATATGCTGATTGGATTGTAAGTGGATATATATGTGGGTAATGATTGTGATGCGTATGGTTGATTAAGGGTGCGTATGTTGAATGATAATGTTACCTGATTGCGCATGGTTCATGGTGTATCAGCTGAACGGCGACTATGTATGGCGCACAAGGCGGTTATACACGTTACGAACGGTGATAAATGGTCTGTACGAAGTTGATGTTTGCTACATACGATGAGTATTTATACAGAGTATGGTGGTGATGTATGTTGTCCAGAATGTTGATAAATGCTGAGTACAATAATGAAGTTTGCCTCGCATGATGAATATTTATACAGAGTATGGTGGGGATGTTTGTTGTCTAGAGTGATGTACATGCTGTGAACGCTAATGTTTGTTATCTGGAGTGGTGATAAATGCTGCGTACAATGATGAGTATTTATACAGAGTATGGTGATAAAGTTTGTTGTCTAGAATGGTGATACATGCTGCGTACGATGATGAGTATTTATACAGAGTATGGTGATGAAGTTTGTTGTCTAGAGTGGTGATACATGCTGCGTACAATGATGAGTATTTATACAGAGTATTGTGATGAAGTTTGTTGTCTAGAGTGGTGATACATGCTGCGTACAATGATGAGTATTTATAAAGAGTATTGTGATGAAGTTTGTTGTCTAGAATGGTGATACATGCTGCGTATGATGATGAGTATTTAAACAGAGTATGGTGAGGTTTTTTGTTGTCTAGAGTGGTGATACATGCTGAGTTCTAGAGTGGTGATACATGTTGCGTGCGATGATGACGTTTGCCTCGTAAGATGAGTATTTATAAAGACTTTGGTGATGAATTTTGTTGTCTAGAGTGGTGATACATGCTGCGTACGATGATGAGTATTTATACAGAGTATGGTGATGAATTTTGTTGTCTAAAGTGGTGATACATGCTGCGTACGATGATGAGTATTTATAAAGAGTATGGTGATGAATTTGTTGTCTAAAGTGGTGATACATACTGCGTACGATGATGAGTATTTATACAGAGTATTGTGATGAAGTTTGTTGTCTAGAATGGTGATACATGCTGCGTACGATGATGAGTATTTATAAAGACTTTGGTGATGAATTTTGTTGTCTAGAGTGGTGATACATGCTGCGTACAATGATGAGTATTTATACAGAGTATGGTGGTGATGTTTGATGAGTAATGACGCGATTATTGATCCTAGGGCTGGAAGTGTGATTATACCGTATATAACACCGATGTGTTCTCTCTGCAAGCTTCCATTGAATTGGCGATGAAAGCAGATTGCATTTTTATCCTTACCTAGTGATAATATTGTTATACAATTTGGTCAATTCTACATTATCATTTTCAATTTATCTTATCATTTTACAATATAAGACTTGGATATCGCTTTAGAGTGGAAATATAATCTTTCATATATAGATTTCATACAACCTGCCAATAAATCTTTGACGAGTGCCACACATGGTCGAGTGAGAGTGAAAACGGAAGTGAACAAGTGTGTCTGAGCCATGTTTTTTTTGGTTATTTTAGGGATGGCGTAGAAGTTTCTTTTTTTTCTACGTAATTCATTCAGCTGTATGACACAAGTTGTTGTTTAACGCTAATCACGTCTGGGATTGTTGTGGATTCACGGAAAAAATGTTTTTGGTATAAATTTATAGTTCATAAACTTATTACGTTTGAACATAGTTTCCTCTTTTTTAATTTATTTTTGTTGCCGTTTTGATGTTATTTATATGTTGCATTACTGTCCAGGTTTTCCCGTATGTTTAAATTTTAAAAAAAATATGTAAATATTAGATATTATTCAACCAACTATACATGACTGTAGTTTAGATTTGAGAATACGACCTCTCTGCCTTATACCACGGCTAGTTGACCTGGGTGAAGATAGATCATTTAGAAACTATGATATGAAAAGTCTAATTTAACCAAAACCATAAATAAAATACAATAATAATACAGTTTTTTAATAGTAAACACTAGACATATCTTTTGAAACCGAAGAAACAACAACAATAGTCTAATAATTAAAACATTAAACACAACTTCCCCATTGCCATGTTTTTTGATTATCCAAAATACCCTTCATTTCAATACTTTTTAAAATAAAATAAAATAATTGTACTACAAACATTTCAATAGAATGCCAATATGAAGTGCATGTCAACCTATACTTTAATTATATAGAGGATACGCATATACAGTTGCATTTCAAAAATGTTTAACTATATATACATTTTACATATCAATTTAATTTTACTATTTTATCATTAAAATTAGCAAACATAACTCACTTGCGAAAACGTCTATATTTCATCAAAATGAATTAAATAAACAGGAGTAACACAGGAATAACACAGGAATAATATATACTTCTACACGAATAACACCGAGATAGCAAGTAAAATAACTCGTAACTTAACTCATTTATTAGAAAGGAATAATATAAAACTAATACATGTATATACATGGTAGCACATAGATAACAAAATACTGAAACGTGAATAACTGAGAAATAACACACAATAACTGAGAAATAACACACAATAACTGAGAAATAATACACATTGACTGAGAAATAATACACAATAACTGAGAAATAACACACAATAACTGAGACAGTATACACAATAACTGAGAAATAACACACAATAACTGTGAAACAATACACAATTACTGAGAAATAACACACAATAACTGAGAAATAACACACAATAACAGATACATGAATAATAAAATAACAACCTTATAACACAGAAATAGTATTCATGGGAATAATCAGCGACTCCCTTTTATACATAGATAACACATAGCATGGTTTAAACATATATATATATTCAAATTTACATACAAACGTACACACAAATGTACCTACAAATCAGATTAAGCATACTGACACTAATGTCTAAGGTTTATACTCTGATTTGGCACCGATGTAGTCAACTTATCTCAGTCAATCTCCCCATCGGTCGGCATCTACTAATATTCGTAATCACCCTCCTATTAGTTTTCGGATTATCTGCCTTGCCCAGGGAAACTTTCATATTTAAAGGCCCCTTTTACAGTTACCAAAAATACAGAATAAAACTTTAGATTCTTCTAAATGTACATGTTTGTTTGTTCTTTCATTCCAGTGACTTACATCGTTTTTATCATGTTATCATGTCCGATAAAATCAAACCAGGCTGTTTCACCAACATTTATTTAAATACTTTAAAACTTAAAGCTAAGAAAAGCAGCCAGGTGATCATGATTTTAGACTGGTTCCACTTAAACTGGATATGGTTTTATTGATATCGATCATATAATAGATACATATCTAAAAAAATGGTTGAATTTAAAAATATTGGTGAAACAGAAACCTGTTCGTCATCTAAAAATATCGATGTGTTAATTGTGTCTTCAGACTAGATAGTCTCCAGACACACTTAACAGACCCAATCGTAGATACAAATGATGGCAGATCCGCTGCGACACTATCACTGACCTTTAGTCTATTAGGTAAGGTTGAGTTCAGAAAACAAAAAAAATCAACCTATCTTGACCATTTTAGTACAATCATATTATGGAAATTAATGGTTAAACGAGACACAGGCTATATTCACAGTACAGTCCTCGTTATCACATTTAACTTTTAATGGTCTAACGAGACACAGGCTATATTCACTGTACTGTTCTCGTTATCACATTTAACTTTTAATGGTCTAACGAGACACAGGCTATATTCACAGTACTGTCCTCGTTATCACATTTAGGTTTTAACGGTTTACAAAGACACAGGCCATCTTCACAGTACTGTCTTCGTTATCATATTTAACCTTTAATTGTTTAACGAGACAGAGGATATCTTCACAGTACCATCCTCGTTATCACATTTAACTTTTCATGGATTAACGAGACACATGCTATATTCAAAGCACCATCCTCGTTATCACATTTAACTTTTCATGGATTAACAAGTAACAGGCTATATTCACAGCAACATCCTCGTTATCACATTAAACTTTTCATGGATTAACGAGACACAGGTTATATTCACAGTACCATCCTCGTTATCACATTTAACTTTTCATGGATTAACAAGTCACAGGCTATATTCAAAGCAATATCCTCGTTATCACATTAAACTTTTCATGGATTAACGAGACACAGGTTATATTCACAGTACCATCCTCGTTATCACATTTTACTTTTCATGGATTAACGAGATAAAGGCTATATTCACAGTACTGTCCTCGTTATCACATTTAACTTTTCATGGATTAACGTGACACAGGCTATATTCACAGTACCCGCCTCGTTATCACATTTTACTTTTCATAGATTAACGAGACACAGGCTATATTCACAGTACCATCCTCCTTATCATATTAAATTTTCATGGCTTAACGAGACACAGGCTATATTCACAGTACCATCCTCGTTATCACATTTAACTTTTCATGGATTAACGAGACACACGCTATATTTACAGTACCATCGTCGTTATCACATTTAACTTTTCATGGATTAACGAGACACAGGCTATATTCACGGTACTGTCCTCGTTATCACATTTAACTTTTCATGGATTAACGAGACACAGGCTATATTCACAGTACTGTTCTCGTTATCACTTTTATCTTTTCATGGATTAACGAGACACAGGCTATATTCACAGTACCATCCTCGTTATCACATTTAACTTTTCATGGATTAACGAGACACAGGCTATATTCACAATACTGTTCTCGTTTTCACAATTAACTTTTCATGGATTAACGAGACACAGGCTATATTCAAAGTACTGTCCTCGTTATCGCATTTAACTTTTAATGGATTAACGAGACGCAGGCTATATTCACAGTACTGTCCTCGTTATCGCATTTAACGTTTAATGGATTAACGAGACACAGGCTATAATCAAAGTACTGTCCTCGTTATCGCATTTAACATTTAATGGTTTAACGAGGCAAAGGCTGTATTCAAAGTACTGTCCTCGTTATCGCATTTAACTTTTAATGGATTAACGAGACACAGGCTATATTCACAGTACTGTCCTCGTTATCGCATTGAACGTTTAAAGGATTAACGAGACACAGGCTATATTCAAAGTACTGTCCTCGTTATCGCATTTAACTTTTAATGGATTAACGAGACACAGGCTATATTCACAGTACTGTCCTCGTTATCGCATTTAACTTTTAATGGTTTAACGAGACACAGGTTATATTCAAAGTACTGTCCTCGTTATCGGATTTAACTTTTAATGGTTTAACGAGACACAGGCTATATTCAAAGTACTGTCCTCGTTATCGCATTTAACTTTTAATGGATTAACGAGGCAAAGGCTATATTCACAGTACTGTCCTCGTTATTGCATTTAACTTTTAATAGTTCAACGAGACACTGGAAATTTTTATCACATTTAACTTTTAATGCTTTAACGAGACAGAGGACATCTTCACAGTACTGTCCTCGTTATCACATTGAACTTTTAATGGTTTAACGTGTACTTTTTTTCAGTATTGTCCTCGTTATTACGTAGTACTGTCTTCGTCATCATAGTTTACTTTCATTAAAATTGTCAGCTAAAGCGAGACAACTCTATAAATCCACTCTCTATCGAATATTTTACAAAGTTATGTACCTTAAATATATTTATTTAATTGCCCACCATTAGTACGTCCAAATTAATTTTGTGTATTCTTTTATTTTAAGCCCTCGGACATTGTTTCTTTAATGTCTCGTAAGTACGTCCATCCGTCCGTCTGTATATCATTTAAATATTCGTGTCTAGTCTATAATTATTTTAGTGGGTGGCGATTTTTAACTTTTATTGTCAGTATTTTAATGATACAACGTCGCGTCTAATGAACACTCATAGGCACCGCTTAGTAAATGTATCTACGTTCACGAGTCTCCCACCTCTGAATATGTTAGTAAGTAGTCAGTGACTTGTAGAGAGTGCATGGCAGATCATCACATAGACTGTTGTCCGTGAGGTGATTTAAGCTCACGACCCCTTGATTGACAGTCGGAAGCATTACCAAATGGGCTAGCAAGACCCAACTGTGTAGGTTTGTTACCACGTCACATAATAACAAACTTAACTTGAAGACAATCATCCAACGTGGTGTACACGTTCTGTAATTTCACCTTACTTTATACATATTTATTTTAACTCGATTGCGACGAAAGCTTAGAGCTTATATGGACTGCTCCCGTGTCCGCTTCCTGGGTAGAGCCAGTACTGAGTGTTGTTGTATGAGGGGCAGTGGGTCGAGCGGGGGATCGAAACCCCACCCTCTTGCGTGAGCGATCAACACTCTATCCATAACACTACCTTCAACACCGGCATGCTTATTTCCCTTGAAGTACTATCATGAAAGAGGATATTGACACTTTGCCGTTTGGTCCATGAATGTGTTACCATTTTACAAAACATCAATCGTCAACTATCGTGACGCAGTGCAGAGGAACTGTTAAAATACAGAACGATGGCTTACTAGTAATATACTCAAATGTAACATTTTATCAACATTGCAATACACAGAAAACCAAAATACAATAAACAGTACATCATTTGTGACAACCATTTTAATACCCATATACTACAGATGTTAATTTCTGTTATTTGTTCAGCTCTGTCATATTTCATATCAAATAATTGATGAACTCGAATGCTCCCATAGCATTACATTGAATGGAATAAGTCCAATGACATGTCACACTTCATGTACATGTTAAAGCAAATAATGAGGTCATTGACTGTAACTGGTCGAGCATGCGGCTAAATACTTGAACAAGTTCCGGTCGCAATGTTTCTGGTTCTATTTTGTTAACTTGTTGTGGTTAATTTAATCACAGATGGTTACTTTATAAAGCATTATATTTGTACTGTTATGTGGTACTGTTATGTTGTACTGTTATGTTGTACTGTTATATTTGCACTGTTATGTTGAACTGTTATATATTTGTACTGTAACGTTGTACTGTTATAGTGTAGTGCTGTGTTGTACTGTTATGTTGTACTGTTATGCTGGACTTTTTTGTTGTATTGTTATATTGTACTGTTATATTGCAGTAATATGTTGTACTGTTATGTTGTACTGTTATGCTGTATTGCTATGTTGTACTGTTATATTGTACTGTTATATTGTACGGTTATGTTGTACTTGTATAATGTACGTTTACATTGTCGTGCTTTGTTGTACTGTTATGTTGTACTCTTATATTGTACTGATATATTATAGTGCTATGTTGTACTGCTATACAATACGGTTATGTTGCACTATTATGTTAGACATATATGTTGTACTGTTACATTATACTGTTATATTGTAGAGCTATGTTGAACTGTTTTGTTGTACTGTTATGCTGAACTGTTATATTGTACTGTTATGATGTACTGTTATGTTGTACAGTTATGCTGTACTGTTATATAGTGTTGTGGTGTTGTACTGTTATAGTGTGCCATTAAGTTGTACTGTAATGCACTGTTATGTTTTACTGTCATATTAAACTGTTATGGTCTACTGTAATGTTATACTGTAATATTGTACTGTGGTGTTGTAATGTGATGTTGTACTGTTATGCTGTACTTTCATGTTGTACTGTTACGTTGTACTATTATGTTGTACTGTTATATTGTACAGTTTTGTCTTGTATTGTTATATTGTAGAGCTATGTTGTACTGTTATAATTTACTATAATGTTGTACTGTTATGTTGTACTATTATATTGTACTATTATGTTGTACTGTTTTATTGTACTATTGTGTTGTACTGTTATGTTGTACTGTTATATTGTACTGTTGTGTTGTATTGTTATATTGTACTATTAATATGTACTGTAATGCACCATTATGTTGTATTATTATGCTGTACTGTTCTGTTGTACAGTTATATTGTACTGATATGATGTACTGTTATATTTTAGTGTTATGTTGTAGTGTTATGTTATAATGTTATGTTGAACTTTTATGTTGTACTGTTATAATGTATTGTTATGTTGTACTGTTATGTTGTATTGTTATAATGTACTATTTAGTTGTACTGTAATGTACTATTATATTGTAGTGTTATATTGTACTGATATACTGTACTGTTATATTTAACTGTTATGTTTTACTGTTATAATGTACTGTTGTGTTGTACTGTTATGTTTTACTGTTATATTGTACTGTGATGTTGTACTGTTATGTTGTACTGTTATATTGAACTGTTATATTGTAATGTTATGATATACTGTTTTGTTGTACAGTTATGCTGTACTGTTATATTGTGCTGTTGTGTTGTACTATTATATTGTACCATTACGTTGTACTGTAATGCACTATTATGTTTTACTGTCATATTTAACTGTTATGGTGTACTGTAATGCTGTACTGTAATGTTGTACTGTTATGCTGTATTATCATGTTGTACTGTTACGTTGTAATATTATGTTGTACTGTTATATTGTACAGTTTTGTCTTGTACTGTAATATTGTAGAGCTATGTTGTACTGTTATAATTAACTGTTATGTTGTACTGTTATGTTGTACTATTATATTGTACTGTTATGTTGTACTGTTATGCTGTATTATCATGTTGTACTGTTACGTTGTAATATTATGTTGTACTGTTATATTGTACAGTTTTGTCTTGTACTGTAATATTGTAGAGCTATGTTGTACTGTTATAATTAACTGTTATGTTGTACTGTTATGTTGTACTATTATATTGTACTGTTATGTTGTACTGTTATGCTGTATTATCATGTTGTACTGTTACGTTGTAATATTATGTTGTACTGTTATATTGTACAGTTTTGTCTTGTACTGTAATATTGTAGAGCTATGTTGTACTGTTATAATTAACTGTTATGTTTTACTGTTATGTTGTACTATTATATTGTACTATTTTGTTGTACTATTTTATTGTACTATTGTGTTGTACTGTTATGTTGTACTGTTATATTGTACTGTTTTGTTGTACTGTTATGTTTTACTGTTATATTGTACTGTGATGTGGTAATGTGATGTTATACTGTTATTTTGTACTGTTATGTTGTACTGTTTGGTTGCAGTGTTATATTGTACTGTGATGTTGTAATGTGATGTTATACTGTTATTTTGTACTGTTATGTTGTACTGTTAGGTTGCACTGTTATATTGTACTGTTATGTTGTACTGTTAGGTTGCACTGTTATATTGTACTGTGATGTTGTAATGTGATGATAAACTGTTTAAACATGATGTTAAACATATTGTACTATTAATATGTACTGTAATGCACTATTATGTTGTATTATTATGCTGTACTGTTGTTGTACTGTTATATTGTACTGATATGATGTACTGTTATATTGTAGTGTTATGTTGTAGTGTTATGTTATATTGTACTGTTATATTGTACTGTTATGTTGTACAGTTATGTTGTATTGTCATAATGTACTATTAAGTTGTACTGTAATGTAATATTATATTGTAGTGTTATATTGTACTGATATACTGTACTGTTATATTGTACTGTTATGTTTTACTGTTATATTGTACTGTGATGTTGTAATGTGATGTTAAACTGTTATTTTGTACTGTTATGTTGTACTGTTATGTTGTACTGTTAGGTTGCACTGTTATATTGTACTGTGATGTCGTACTGCGATGTTGTACTGTGATGTTGTATTGGTATATTATACTGTAATATTGTACTGTTTTAGTATACTGTTATATTAAACTGTTATTTTGTGCTGTTATTTTGTACTGTTATATTGTACTGTTATGTTGTACAGTAATGATGTACCGTCATGTTTTTTATGACCGTTAAGCACTAGCTTTGCAGATATATATTCTCTGTTACCATATATGTTTACGTAGGTATTAGACGAATTAAGGGAAATTAACCATATGTTCTCAAATAGTTTACTCAGTGAATTTTCCTGGAAGTCTTTTGTTGCAGCACTACCATCAGGGAGTGTCACTAATACAGCCAAATAGTCTGTTTTACAACTACTTGAGTTTGAATTCCGTTTCTGGATGCATTTGACAAGCGAGTCACTTCCCCATAAAACATATTTTTTAAGCGATCGTGTATCTAATCCAACCATATAAGGCACTATTGAAAACAAGAGGACATCATCTATCCATATAAAATCTATAGTAGATGCAGCAGTAAACATATCTTGTATATTAACAACCGGAATAATCACGATTGGTCCTCTACATATTGGAACAGGGTATTTCTTCATTCCTGGAAAAAAGTCCGCATCTAGTTTCCATGCACCGTTCCTGTGTATGGGGTCTTTACTCGATACGATGCACCACACTTTATTAGAGGTTTTCATATATGCATCAGTTGCAAGCATATTCATCAATCGAAAGACATCAAGAATGACGTCATCATCCACTTTCACAACATGTGTTGCGTTTGAGCAATGTTCTAGTACCCATCTGAATCCAAGCATTCCCTTATACGTAAGATTATAGTAATGGTCTATAAAACTTCCTTGCACAATGTCCCCAAATGTTTCTTGTTCTTTTAATACCATGTCCTGTATAGCAGGTTTCTCAGATTTTCCTAATAAGAACACAATTCTCATTTCATTTTTATTTAACACTTTTTGATCGGCCCATGTGTTCCGCAAGGCTGTTCGACGTTGTTGATAGTTAACACCACTGTTCACCAACACAACAAAATGCACGTTCCCTTTACATTTCTCTGTATTAGCTATGATATAAGGCCAGCGGTAATAATCCTGCATTACTGTTAAACTTGTTGAGGTGTTCCGAATAACAATTGGCCTAGTAATTATTTTTCTCTGCACAGTGGAACCACTTGCTCGTTTGCTCACTCTATTACCAGAATTGTTCATCTGCTTTTTACCCATGGTCGTTGGGACATCGGTAGTATTGTGTATCGCTTTATGGTAATATGTTTGCCGCATAGACTCTCTTAGAGATCTCTCTGTAGCAAAGGTTATGTAGGTAAAACTGACTAAACCGAATACAGTAACGAATCCGAGCAGCACTAATCCAACGAAAAACTTTCGTAACTCCATCTGAAATTGTAGATAATAATGACTTAAAATAAAAGGCACACATAGAATGGCATAACTTGTCGCGTCATACTTTAATCAATTACAGTAGAACTTCGATAGCTCGAACCCGTCGGGACTAGACAAAATAGTTCGACTTAAAGGTAACCGTTGTTCGAGCAACGTATTGCCCAACATCATATACCATTCATATACATACATCGAAAAAGGAAAGTTGACCGGAACTAGATATATAAGCGGTTCGAGAGCTGTATGTGGTGATCCAGCTGTCCGTGTTCGAGCCATTGAAGCTCTACTGTAATGCCCATTAAGTAAAACATGTTCAGCAAAGTTACTTTTATTTTAGTTCACTTTTTACTTTATGACATTTTACTGTAATTAAATGCCGTATGTTAATAATGTATATGATTGCGTTGATCTGATACTTTGATGAGCTATTCAGTGTCATTTTTATGCATTCGGGGTTTAACAGGCGGTGAAAATCAGCTTGAATCGGCAATGAGACACGCATGTTAATAAGAGGAAATGTTCTATGTCAATCATCATGGAAACTATGGGCAGGTAGGGATTTGAACTCACGACACAAGGACTGCTAGTCAGACGTGCTACTGACCATCCAGCTGATCTGACTCGGCTGTGTTTTGATCTGTGCATATCCGTCAGAATTATTACAGTAAAACTTCAATGGCTTGAACACGGATGGCTGCAACACCATATATAGCTCGAACCACTAATATTGTCCCGTCCGAATTCCTATTTCGATATATATAAATGTACATGTATGGTAGGATGTTGAACAGTACTTTGCTCGAACTACCCTTTACTCGAAATAGTTTGTCCAGTCCCGTCGGGTTCGAGCCTTCGGAGTTCTACGGTAATTTCTACGTTAGTTGAGCAACAACCCTCTCGTTTTAAATATGTTATTGTATGTAGAGTTTTGTTGCACAGTTTTGTATTTCTATTGCATAGATATGTTGTTTGAATGTCATAATCCAACTCAGTTATTAGAAATCGTACATGATAATAGTTACGCTGAGCTCTGTGAACAGAGGAATAACCTTCACAGTGTCCAATTTGTTCAATTATTGATAGTTGTTGTTTCAGAAATATTATATGGCGAGTTGTTTCATTTGATCAATATGCAGTAGTATGTTTATTTATCAATAATTCGAATAAAGCTCTTATATTGCCTGCAGACATACCAAAAATAACATTTATAAACAATACTTTCTTTCATTTTCAGCAAATATAGTTACATCATCTGCATAAAATAATATTAGGTTATTGTTCAGTGTTTTGCACAATATGGGAGTATGTTTCATGAGTATGTCGTACAATACGTACGAGTACAATATATTCCCATATTGTACAAAACACTGTACAATGATCGTTTTTTTTCTATACCTCATTCTGAAAGAAATGTATCAAAAGAGTAAAGAAAAAATCAAGTAAATAAAACGTATATTCCAAGCGGCAGACGAAGGAAGTTGCAGTAACAGATAACTATTCGTTGATTTTCTCAACGTCATCGTCATGCGGAATATTTTGTCGGTTGTTTGTTTTTATCGTTGAAATTTTTCCAAATTTTCTTTTCTTTTCTTGTTTTTAGAACTTTGAACTGTACAATGTATAAGTTATTGGATCCAATAAACTTCTACATAGGGTACGGTCACGTGGTAACATCTGGGGTAAGTGATTGGCTATACACTTTATACAAGTATAGAATAGCATGATTATCTAAATTCATCAAAAACGGCTACATTATAATCTAAAGAATTTAACTCTCGTGCAAGGTAATTGAAACAAATTGAAATAATGTAGGAGAAAGAGAGGGACCACGACATTACTTCTCCTTTAATACTTTAAACAATTCCATTTCGTATTCATTTTCACTCACACAGCATGACACATCGTAGAGTAATGATTTGATAGCTTTAAAAATACCTGTTACACTTAAAGCCAGTACTTTGGTTAATCCACGTGTTTTTGTTGTCGTGAGTCCTGACGGTATGTTTATAAACAAGAGACACGCTTATTTGTCAGGTTTGTCAAAGGACTTCTTGGCATCAAAGACGTAAACAAAGTGTTTTTGTTCATGCTATACAGCGTATCTATGTAACAGATGCAACTCCTGTCTTTCTGGAAGCCATTTCGCTAATCACAAATAAATTCATTTATAAGATGCTGGCTTATATCAAATTTACACTAAAATATATCCACAGAAGCGCTATAGGCCTATCTTACACTATATCCACAGAAGCGCTATAGGCCTATCTTACACTATATCCACAGAAGCGCTATAGGCCTATCTTACACTATATCCACAGAAGCGCTATAGGCCTATCTTACACTATATCCACAGAAGCGCTATAGGCCTATCTTACACTATATCCACAGAAGCGCTATAGGCCTATCTTACACTATATCCACAGAAGCGCTATAGGCCTATCTTACACTATATCCTCAGAAGCGCTATAGGCCTATCTTACACTATATCCACAGAAGCGCTATAGGCCTATCTTACACTATATCCACAGACGCGCTATAGGCCTATCTTACACTATATCCACAGAAGCGCTATAGGCCTATCTTACACTATATCCTCAGAAGCGCTATAGGCCTATCTTACACTATATCCTCAGAAACGCTATAGGCCTATCTTACACTATATCCTAAGAAACGCTATAGGCCTATCTTACACTATATCCTCAGAAACGCTATAGGCCTATCTTACACTATATCCTCAGAAGCGCTATAGGCCTATCTTACACTATATCCACAAAAGCGCTATAGGCCTATCTTACACTATATCCACAAAAGCGCTATAGGCCTTTCTACAAATAGGTTTCTTCAATCTCCGTTTAATTTTTTAAATTTTTTGTTGTTTTTTCAATGGGGTTTAACGCATATTCGACACATTTCAAGTTATATATGGCATATCCATTTTTACTGGTGGAAGAAAACCTCAGACAGAGTCAGACTGAGTCCTACCGCAAGTAACTGGCCAACTTTCTCACATAAAGTTTTTGGAGCGAACGGGACTCGAACCTAAGACCTTAGCGGTGAGAGGTAAGTGATCTTGAGACGACACCTTACACCATTCGGCCGCAGAGGTTCCCATTTCCGTTTAAGAAAGAAAGGCTAAAAATACCTTTGACCCATTCTGTGGGTACCATACCATTTCCAAAATTCCTACCCAGTTATTTGCACCAATATGCCTACTCATAAAACATGACGTAATATTTCAGATGGGATTAAATCGATCCCAATTGTTTTCCATAGTTTTATATTATCGTAAGAATATCGAACTTCCTCCCTCGATACTGGAAGACTTGACTGTCGGAAAACGACCATTCTCCTGATATTTAACATTTTCTCGAAGTTGTCGCTATTGAAAGTTGAATTGTATTGACTGTCATTCAGTACTTTGAACTCAGTTTCGTAAGGGGCTTATTTTCGTTGATTTCATAAGGTAGCTTAACAACAAAAGAATCAATCAAAATTTTGTTATAGATAATAGCTGTACCTGGAAGGTAGTCTTAGCTGTCCCTAGCTATAGGTGTCATCCCACCATTGATTTTTATTCTTTATTCTATAGTAAATAATAAAAGTTTGAAAGCTTATCATTCATAGAGAGACCCAAATGAAAGAAGTGAAACCTACATTTTACTGTTTGTCAACCTCTGCACTATCAAAATATGATGAGAAAAGTAATGGGTCATGTGTTATATAAGAGATTTTTTTTTCTGCTCAGTGTGTACACTGGTGACAAAGTGAAAGTAGACTTCCGAAATCATGTATTCATACCCCAATTTCCAAGCATCATTTTTTTTTTCTAAACTCACAATTCAAACATGTCAATGCTATCAAAGTGTTAAAAATACATCAATAATGCCATTCAAATAAAAAAATGAGCATTAAGATAAGGAAAAATGCATTTTTAAAGAAGAAGAAATGAGGACTATTTAAAACCGCCATTATGCGACTACACCACGGAAGCACTTCCTTTTTGCAATGGTGGTACTATGCCTATAAATTGTTTATTTATGACTGTTCAGTTTGCTTTTGTTGCGTTTATTGATCAATCATATCACAATGTGAATATTTGATAAAGTATATGGTATTTTCCACGCCAGTAGAAAATTCAATGTAACTTTTAACCGGCTTAGATGTTCTTCTTTGTTCTCGTTCCTGGGTACCAGTCATGGTTTGTTGCATAATTCTTATTAATACAATGAAGCCCTTGAAAGACACAGACATTGATTTACAGACACAAACACGAGCGCGTGCGCGAAAGCACTTTGTTTACATTTTGCTAATCACTGTTTTAATATTTCATGAAATTGACAAAACTATGACGAACGCCGTCTCTGTATGGAGATAAACCTATTGATTCTATTAAATGGAGCGCGTGGTCCAGTAGAAGACCATCAGATCCATGATCGGAGGGTGGTGGGTTCGATTCCCCCGTCACGGTTGTGTGTGCAAGACACTGTCTTTTCTCAAATGCCTATATAGTACAGGTTCTGCCAAGGAAAACGTGTTTTTTGTTTCACAATCGAAGTAAAATAAATAAGCTAAATTGACTTAGTTGCCATGGAAAAGTCATATTTATTGCAAAACGCGTTATTACACATTTTGGAAAACAAATATGAGTTTTGCACGACCAGTTTACAGCACCGAATGTTCATCTTTTTGTTATAGACGGCGTTCGTCATTATTTTATGATGTTTCATGAAATGTTAATTTTATAAAAGTTATCTGCAAATAATATCAGAAAAAGGCACTTTTCCTTCGACGTTTAGAACAAGGTCACGTGGATTCGCCAGCGCAGCAAAAAATGTGTAGCATTGTCTTTGCAGCATCGGAAGTTGGTTCAAAATAGAACGTTCTATTTTTCATGGAATGGAAAATGAAAGTTTCTATGTGAAATGGAACGTTCTATTTTGAAAAAAAAAACCTGAGCTATTTCACTGGCTGTGAAAGTAGGACAACAACTAAGTGTGTTTAATATTCGATCCATTCCAATAAATGTTAGATGTTGTCCTACTTTCTCAGCCAATGAAATCGCTCAGTATTTTTTCAAAACAAAACGTTCAATTTCACATAAAAATTTCCATTTCTATTCCGTGCAAAATAGAACATTCTATTTGAACTACGGTGGCAAGTGCACGTGACCTTATGTCAAAAGTCAAAAGAAAAGTGCCTGTTTCTAGTAACATATTTGAAGATTATTTTCTTAAAATTAACATTTCATAAACAATCTCAGAACAATGACGAACGCCGTCTCTGTAAGAAAATGAACTTCTATGCAAAATAGTTTTTATGTGCAACGGCTAATGTTACTTTTTTTTTTGTAAATTTCACCACTCCATCTTTTCAACTGACCAAAATACGACGTTATACTTTTTGCAATTAATACGACGTTTCCATGACAACTTTTATTTTACTTCGATTACAAAACAAGTTACGCTCGAAGTCTTCCGGCCTTGGCAGAACCGGTACTAAACATATGCGAAACGACATTGCTTTGCACACGTAACCGTGACGGGGGATCGGACCCACTTCTCTCCGATCATGGACCGGATGCTCTATCACTGGACCACGCGCTCCACTTAATAGCACCGATAGGTTCATCTCCATGCAGACACGGCGTTCTTTGTTTTGTGAATTTCATGAAATATTAAGAAAGTGATTAGCAAAATGTTACCTGTAGCGGACACTTTTGTTTCGAATTTCACACTAACCCATAGTATCAGGTCACGTTGATTCGCTGCCGCATGCAACTACAAAATTATCGCAATCCCTCAAATTCACACAGAACGTCAATGATGAACACGCTCCCTAAATCCATTTAATCCAATGAAACCTTACGAGGAGCGCCCGAAATATTTATTTAAAACAAACAGTGCTAACGCGCACGCGCTCGTGTTTGTGTCCCTCAATCAATGGCTGTGTCTTTCAAGGATTTAATTCTATAAATAAAAATTATGCAACACACCATGACTGGTACCCAGAAACGAGAACGTAGAACAACATCTAATCAACCAATCTGATCACCGCGGCCTTTATGCTACGCAATAGACCTCTGACATAATAAGGCGCCATTTTGGAAATACTTTCAGTCACATGATAAAATAAAATCGCGGCCCCCTTATGCCACCTGTTTATATACATGTACGTTGAAAATATAAACGTTTGTTAATCAAGACTGATATTTTAAATTTCCCTATAAATATGACCCATGTCGAGTGTATAAATAAAAAAATCGATATAACAATGCCATATATAATCAACTTAATGACGGATACGTTATTTGTTACTTTCACGCGAATGAACACAGGCTTGTAACACAGGCGATTCGCGTTGGTGTATTCTAGAGCTAGTCACGAGGTGTATTCTACGGAGGATACGGAAATACCCGATGTTTCACGATTGCTAATCCATCTATACAAGTGTGAGTGTCAATGTATATATAGAAAAAAAGGGGCACAACTGTATAGTGAGACGTATAGAGATCTTGTATATTGCATTGTCATATATATGGCAATCTGATCACCTCGGCCTTTATGCTATGCAATAGACCTCTGGCATAATAATGCGCCATTTTGGAACAACTTTCAGTCACATGATAAAATAAAATGGCGGGCACCTTATGCCACCTATATACATGTACGTTGAAAATATAAACGTTGGTTAATCAAGACTGATTATTTAATTTTCCCTATAAACATGACCCATGTCGAGTGTATAAATAAAAAAATCGATATAATAACGCCATATATTCAACATAATGACGGATACATGTGTTACTTTCACGCGAATGAACACAGACTTGTAACACAGGCGAATAGCGTTGGTGTATTCTAGAGCTATACACGAGGTGTATTATACGGAAGATACGGAAATACCCGATGTTTCACGATTGTGTCATATGGGTGAAGGTACTAAAATAGACCGTTTTCAAGCAAAAGTTGGCACGTTTCGAAATAACGTTTCTTGGATGAGAAGAAATATAATACAAAAAGTAGTGTTAACTAAAATATCACTTTATTTAAACCTATTTATTTGATAAGATCGTATTTTTATTAGTCATCGTTTATATATTTATTTTATTAGTTTATATTTTTTTTATTTTAGTTCGATTACGATGAAAGCTTAGAGCTTATATGAACCGCTCTCGAGTCAATTCCTGGGTAGAACCAGTACTGAGTGTTGTTTTATGAAAGGCATCGGGTCGAGCTGGGGATCGAACCCGCAACCTCTATCGTTAGCGGACAACACTGTCCATTTCACTACCCCCATCCCCTACTTATTAGCTTATATGTCACTGTCACGGAGACATTTCTGTAAGAAGACCGCCATTGGCACTAGACAATAGCTGGATGGGCTTATCATAAAATTTTAGATAATTTTGATAAAGATATATGTATTAACCAAGATATCATAGTTTTAAATGATTAGAAAATTACAAAATATTTTATCATCATTAAAACCATTCAACCGGTTATACATGTATGTGTACTTTGTTATATTTGCTTTGCACCCCCACCCCCTCTCCTAATTGCATATTGTGAATGTTTCGTCTTCAATACAAACATAATTTACAAATGCGACATAAACAGATTTAGTTTCACTTTCACATAACCAAAACGAAACAACATCTGAACACTGTCTTTATTACATGAAGTGTCCCCTAAACCAGTAATTGACAGTTTACGAATTCGTCAAACAATCCATTTGGTGTTACAAAATACTTCATTTAGCATGCCAATTTTAACATGAACAGAACAGAACAGAACATAACATATAACATATATCTGTACTATGATAGCGAATACACAATATATACAATATTCAAGCAATATAAACATATAGTCACTTGACATGATAATGCATTGATCATTAAAACAAAGAACTTTCAATGTTTCACTATTTATACTCGCATGTTCGAGCATATTCAATTCAAGCATTCAATACAGTTATTTTTTAAGTCGGTCAAATAAGCAGATTGGCAGAATAGCAGAATGATATTTTGTCATTCTACTAGCAGAATAGCAGAATGTAATATTTTTATTCTGCCAGCAGAACAGCAGAATAAAAATTGGACTAAAATGAAAGTTGTTTTTTATCACTTATTTTAGTGCAGTTACTCACCTGAACATATCGGAAGTCTTAAGAAATGTTTGTTTTACAAACAATCACTACCCGAAGGTTAAAGGGGAACTTTTTCTCATTTCACCAAAAGGAAAATAATCATTTTATCACCGAATTTAACTTCAAACTAAAAATTATTAGCTGAGTTCAAGTCCATGTACCATTTTACACATTTTTTGTTAACACTGTGTTCAGCTAAAATTACAAACGATACTTCTACACGTGCTCAACCCGTTCCAGCAAAATGAAAATGAGAGTTTTCATCATTTACCTTTTGATGAAATGAGCAAAAGTTCCCCTTTAACTTCCGGGTAGTGATTGTTTGTACCGAGCCTTGCTTTTTACGTTTTATAGTTCACGACACGCTCTTTGAATACTGCTCCTTCCATTTTATTCAACTTTAAAATCAATAACTCCTCAGGTAGTTGGTACTGAATGCTTCTGTTTATACAGAGTTATATAACATGCGCGAAATAGTCAAATTAGTGACAAGTTAAAAACAGGTTAACCAACAAAGTATATGTCTAAAATAAGACGTAGCATTTTAAACTAGAAAAATTTTTTTTGTTTATCATGCAGAAAATAATAATAAAATTACCTTTACATTCAGCGAATCCCTTATCAATCTACCTTTTTTTTATAAAATATAAACATTCAAGTTTTATAAATACACCTAAATCAATGTTTTAATATCTGTGATATGACAGCGAATACTTTATACCTCTACTACTGCACATTTAAAGCACATCAGCTATCATAAATACCCGTCTTGTGTTATTCATTTGTGCAAATGTAAAACAGTATTGGTTTTTTTACAGTGCGTGTTTGTAGCCTCCATATCATGTTACGTCTAGTAAATGCAATCGGAATAAACAAATATATTTACCCGCAACACAACAGCTATATGCTTGATAAATACCATATCATTATTAGTTTTTGTAAAAAAAAAGATTTTTGTTTGTGTGTTTGTACTGATTTTACTACTGTTGTATTTCCCCATTATATTCAAGTTTCCATATAAAAGTGCCCGTGTATCTGATTAGAAATATGTTCTTTATAAGAATACAAAAAGCGAGAGTGTGTGTATGTGTACGTGTGCGCGTGGATACGAGTTTGTATCATGTACATGTTGTAAGGATTTTGATAATCTATAATGTGTGATATATGTAGAAGATAAATGAAAGTTATTTCCATTCTTTGTTGTTTTTTTTATACGAGGGCCTCAAGGAAGATTGGTTACCAATTCAATAAAATATTGCTTGCTTACCGACCGACCGACCGACCGACCGACCGACCGACCGACCGAACGAACGAACGAACGAACGAACGAACGAACGATGGTCCAGTGGTAGGGCACCAAATCCATGATTGGAGGGGCGTGGGTTCGATCCTCCGCCACGGCTATGTGTGGTGTCCTTGAGCAAGACACTTTTCTTTCCGCATATGCTTAGTTCTGGTTCTAAACTGAAAGTCTTCGAGCGTGATTTGCCTAAGTTGTAAGAACTTGTTTCACAATAAAAGTTAAATAAAATATCAACTAAATGACCATGGAACTGATAGTCGGTAAAAAATGAATTTACTATTATAATATATTGATGAAACTACCATGAAAGTGATAGATGCTAGTGAATAAACATAATGCATTACATTTTGAGTAAATAATAAATCTTAGTTTATATAATATATTTGCAGCCGTTTATTGACATATGTGTGACGTAGGCCCCGTTAACGGCGTAACAGAAGTCATCCGGAGGTAATTTCGTCATAAGGAAACGCAACCCACAACATCTTCATTTGAACATCTTGACAACCCTGACGTCAGAATGGAGTCGGCACGAGGCGACGTAAGGCCTTAGTATCTCAGTTCTTCGCAGAACACGGGATGAGAACCCTGTTGATACACACATCGCCATAAAGGACGATTGGAGATATATCCATGAAACCGGACGCGGACGTAGTATTTAAATATATAATGTTATCATGATTGTTGTAACTACATTGGATGCATTGTTTCCTTAGTAATGACCGTTTAATAACACTTTGACAATCACATTATGCAATTGACTTCTTTATATATGATTATTGGGTTTGTTGGTTAAGTACAATAAACAGCTGCGTCTTGAGCAGGTTACAATTTACCTCGGTAAACGGGTATTCCGTTTTATTTTAATCAACTATATAATGTTCAAAGCAGTCATGATACGAATGCATTGATTTTTTCGGAAGGTATTGTGATTGTTTCGTTCCTTTCCCGACTATATCTTAAGGATTACAGATCGTACTAGTACTCGTGTTCATTAAATATTTTAAAGCTCATTTACTTTCTTAGTTAACTTCTCGCACTGAACTTTGGCTAGCCTTGTTTTGGCAAAAGTTTAGTCCAGTTTGTTCACGTGGACTTACGTGAGTTTATAACCCTCATCTGGAATGTATCAATCTGGCTTTGCTGGCCATAATCCTTCGCCTATTCTAACCAAACAGCAACATTATTGGAATAGCTTGCTGACTCCCATTTTCTTTTTTTTTTATATAAAGAATACAACTTTCGTTTTTTGTCGGCAATTTATTCCATATATAATTAGCATCTCTATAAAAAACAAGTTATAATTTTTTATCCCAGAGCTGCCGTCATTTATCGGTTCATATATGTCGACCGCATTTAATTGAGGTTTTAAAGGTGTTGGAATAAATTGAAAAGCGAGGTTAAAAAGCTTTGTTTTAGCTTATCACTCAAGTCGTACATGTATCTTGATTTAATACAATACATATAGGCCTACTTGCGTTTTAAATGCGTTTTAAGTATAATTTCTATTATGATGTAGTTATTTTACACGTTTGCAAAAACGCACAAGCATAATACATATGCGTAATAATTATTACCTCCACCCACAAAGCTGCACAGCTTATGGAGGAACCGATACACTTGCAAGTGAAAGAAACACACTCATAATAGACGGGTACGTGTAGAGAACGTCCTGTTTATAGCATACGATTTTTTAACTAAATAAGACTCTTCAACGGCTCTGAAGTCCTGTTGTCACTATCAAAGTTTCCTTGTCGAAGTTTCTTTCTTGAGGTTCAGAAAGAATTTCCATAAATTTGGGATAACGGTTTTTCAATGAACTGGACAAAGGATAACTGTTCTTTTGATAACCGTCATCCCAAAGGGACGGAATTTACTTTTTTGAGCTGAAAAAGCTTTTAAATATTTTTCTTGCATACTACACACATTGAAAACTTATTTTATTTTAAATGATTAATTTATCTTTACCATGATGGCTTTTAAGACGTCAATCTTTGACGTCATAAATAATTCTAACGTCACAGCAGGGTAATATGAAAAATCTGTACCCTGTAAATATACGCGGAAATCATTGTCTGGTATCTATCGTAAGCGGAAGGAATTTTAGTGGGAGTTTTGTATATCGTGTCTTGTTCATAATTTTGGTTGTAAATACGTATTTCCGTATGTCGACGTTTTAGGTTCAGTCTTCTGTTCATACAACTGTATATTACAACGATCGAGTATAGGATTTTTTCATTGATATGATATATATAGATGTTCACGATCATCTTTCTATAATGATTGTTACAAACTGCAAATCTCTCTAAATCCAGAGTAGTGTTATAGGTATTCAGTTGGTTCATATTGCCCCGTGCCTCAATAGGAAACTATTTTGGGTCAATTTGTAATCACTTTCACGACACGTAACCAGCAGAGAGATCTTCATATGGTATTACGCTTATTTCAAAATTTAAATGTGTTCTTAATATGTTTATCCATACGCCATTCTAGCGGTAGGTTAGGGATAGAACGTACGCATCGCATGCGAATGTTGTGGTTCGATCCCCGACTGGGTCATACCAAAGACGTGAAAAATGATATTAGAAGGTTCATTGCTTAACGCTCAGCAATTCCAGTATAGTTTAGGTCTGGTCAACTGGTGTCGGTATGTGACTGGGTGGGGTATCGTACTATATATGCGGCAAGATACTTCACGCAGGCGCCAGTACGAATACTATCTCGAATAGACGCCGATGTGAGAATAGACTTGCATTTTCATTAGATGTTTTTCCATCAATATGTTCATTTAATTTTATACATAGATAGTGAGCCTTGACTCGGGTTTTCCTGATGGCATACTTACACATTATGTCTTGTTACACCGTCAAACCTCTATACACGCCTTTCACTCCTTTCCTTCCATGCGTGATTTAAATTTATTCTAATATGCATTTGGTTGAAACAAACGTATTACGATAGTATATATGATGTCTTGAATAATATTTGAAAAAAAACCTATTGATATATGGTAGATGTTGCTTGCATAAACAAATGCCCAATATACATCACGTATGCATCTGGTTACCTACTTTCTCTATATATAGAGAGTTCCCCGATTTTACTTTTCATACTGTTTGTTTAATTAGAAACATAATTTGATCTTTTTATTGACACAAACATAATAATCTTTGCCAATTTAACATTTCCACAAGTGACAGAAATCATTACTCAACCAATGTATTGCTGTTGAATTAGTTTGCTAATTAATTTTAACACACAAGCAATAATTTTAAAAAAAAGCGTTTTTTAATATAATGATATAGTGTATTGATGATTTTTGCCTCAAAATCGCAAAATACGCTCTGATACACATTGTAACGCCACTTAAAAATGAAAATACACTTTACCGCCTTATTGATGAAAAAATATCTCTTAAAGCCGTCTTTAAATAAAATTTTTATACTAAAAGAACATATTTGTGTAAATATTAATATTTCTATAATAATATTTTATATTCAGATTGAATTGCTATAAACAATTATTTTATACTGGTATACATGTTTCACATTTAGAACACAATACAACCCATAACCGTAAATGAAAGTGCCATCCGAAATAGGGTCAGTTGGAGTAAAATGGTGCATAGTAGCAACGGTTAATCAGATTGGTAATTGACTGATACCCATTTATTTTAGTATTTGTAAACCGCACTTTTGCGTCTTTTATTGTCTTTTCTTTTTCAAGACAGAGCTCTCAAATCACTTGGACAACTTGACGGAGTCAAATCTCCAATGTGCGCGGAATTGGTGCGCATGAAATACTATAGAAATTGTCTTTAAAAGAACATTCAAATCATTCAAAGAACTTGAACTATTCCACAGTAAAACCATATGAGCTTGGTGTTTTATTAATATTCATATCTTTAGCAGTGTTGCATAAGTGGAATTTCTTTTGTATTTTTAATCTCCGGTCTATCAATTTTGTTAAGTTAGAAATGGTTGTTTTCTTATTCTCTTTTCTCTAATTTACAAACATTTTTTAAAAAAATTCTCCGTGTCTACATTCCATATAGCGTTTGTTCTTAACATTTATCCAGACGAAGAGTTGAATGTGATTGCGATGGATGGTGGGTCTCGTCCTCGGATTTGTTAGTCGACTCCCATTGCAGGAAACGTAACAAACATCAGATGACGGTAAGAAAAGAATGCGTCTTATAGTGAAAATGGTCATATTTAGGAAATAAAAAAATCATTTTGCTGATACAGTAGAGAGTGATATACCGGTATCCAAATGCCTTCGAGGGGTTACATACATGAGCAGAATTATTTTACATCAAAGGACACCGACAACGCCGGTTGGTAAATGACTTACACCATCTCAACACCTTGAATCAAGAGTAATTTATTGGTACACTTTAATGTTTGGAAATTGTCGTGTAAAACTAAGATACTACCTCAGCTTAATATGTTTTCACTGCCACCACAAGTCGTTAGTAAAATGATAAGTGTAGAATAAATATTATACTTGTTTGACGTCTTGAATGTGCTTTCGGTGTTTTTATATTTAGGAGCTAAATCTATTCTCTAATAGTACATTATGTAAACAATGTAATTGTCTATTTCCTTTATTTGCTTCTGTGATAAAATCATCAACCAAAGTGTTGTTCCAGGGTGCTAAATGAGTGAAAATGACCAAATATAACACGCATGTAATAAATGCCAAAACACTTAATTCATTCTGCATATTAATACATTTATACCAGTTTTTTTTTAACTCGACTAATCCATAAATGGGGAGTTTTTTGTACTAGGTCAAGCGTCACAGTCGGCGTCTGAATTGGCGTCCGCATCCCACCTATACGTTAAATCGTTCGGTTACAAGTTATTTATTAGTGCCAATCGATTGTAGTCATATGTATCAAACTTGGCATGGAAGTGAACGCTTATACTCTGACTATATAACATATTGGACTTGTTTAAAGGTCATTTTTGTGCAAGCTGTCATTTATTGCTATATTACTTTTTGGCACAAGATTGTCGATTTATATTTTGAGGCATATTATACCAGTAAAAGGTTTTTATATTTAGGATCAAGGCGAAATATCAGTGTGAAAAGCATACATTGTGCTTATAATTCTTCGTTAAACAAGTTGTGTATACTTATTCTTAACTTTTAACTTCAGTATCTTATTCATTCTGGAGCCCCAAACTGTTACTTTGTATGTATTTGAACTGATGTTAATATATATTAGATACATTTTGTCACGGATTAAAGTATAAAACTATTTATTAAAAGTGTTTTTTGTCCATGCACATTGTATATAATATCTGGGAACCTGCCCGGGCCCAACCAAGCCCTCTCCCCCATTTTTTAATTTAAATTAATCCGCTATGTTAATATTTATAACTGATTATTACTCTCTGTCCCATTTGAACATTTGTACTCCACAATCATTCCGCACCCGTATTGCCTCTCCACCCAGTTTTAGCTCGCCGGGACGAATGTCCAGAAGAGCTATTGTCATGACCCCGGCGTCGTCGTCGGTGTCGTCTGTAGACCCCAGGTTAAACTTTTGCGTTGTTGGCGTCGTCTCATGGTTAAACCTTTGCGTTTAGTTGCGTTTAAGTTTTGGTGTTTGCCTCCAATCTCAATCTTTGCATGGGTGGTAAGTTTTATCTCATAGCCGAGCTTTGTTGTCTTCTGACAACTCTTGTTTAAAGTTTGTTTGGTGTAACGATTATTTCACTGCTCCTTTTTTACCTATCCCAGGCCCCGACTTCATTCAACCCGCATTATCCCCTACACTCATTTCAAATGATGTTATGTATTAACTCATCATAAATGGGTAGACCTCATACCGGCTCCTAATATTCAAACACTTCTATAACACATATATTTGTATTACTTTTGTGTTTAAGTTTTGGATTTTGCCTCCAGTATCAATCTTTGCATGGGTGGTGAGTTTAATCTCATAGGCGAGCCTCGTTGTCTTCTGACGACTCTTTTCAAATTGAATGCTTGCCCTTCCCACCCCGTTATTTTTTTCAAATATAGTACATGTGTTTTTCTTTCAAGTAATCCCCATCATGTTGAACAAATGGTAACATCACTGACCTTGACCTATTTAATAAACTAGACTTTAATATGATGGTGGTTTGCTAGCTAGTCAGACCTACGTATTGATTGAATTTACAAAGATTATTCCTATTTTGAATGCTCTGTTTGTCCTTTTTGATTTATTCCCGATATGTTGAATTTGCGACGTTCGAAAAGTGAAACTGCCAGAAATACATATTTTATTCGGATATTGTAAATATTTTGGACAGGGAACATGATTGTAATTCTAGCGAAATCTTTGAGTTCCAGAGTTTTGAAACTCGCGAATAATAGCGAAACAAAGTAAAAAATAAAAAAATAAAAATAAACTTTTTTTTCTTCAAAACTTGTACATGTTCGGTAATATTTATGATTCTTGCAACGTGCTGAAAATACGCCACATCGGTAAACTCACCTTGTTTTTAAAGAAAGCATATTTCTGTTGTATCGAGTAAAAAACAGCTGTAGCTGCTTGATTTTGTTTTATGGGTTCAGTTTATCATAATAATTAATTAAATACATGATTATTTGAAACTGATTTACACTAACTCAGCAGGAATCGGTAAAAAACGGAGATAAATAGTCAAAAAAAGATAAATTTCAGGACCTCAACTAAGGCATTTTTATTTTATTTTTCAATATTTACTTATTGAATATGCATAGGTCAATGTATTTTGAATCAAATTAGTGCATTAAAACGCCACTATCAATTATCACACACACCGCATTTGTATTTTCCTTGCAATCGAAGTGGTCGGGTCAGTCGTTACATATGACCGGGTTTAGTACATGTATCAGCTGAGGGTTGTACATTCCCATAATGCAATATTGAAAAGCAATGGCAACCTCCTGGTAGAGAAACCTGGTAGAGAACGTGTTTTAACAAATGATCATGACGTTTCAATATGGCAGCGCCCAGAGTAAATTTCTAAAGTGACCCTTATATAGGGTTCGGTCGCTCGTGCGACCTAACCGAACTAGTGTTTTACGAGGTAGTGTAGTTTTTATTATTATACTGCCACATAATTAAATTTTGGTGTATACTTGTATTTACACGCAATATAATTTTGGAATTTGTCTGCTTTTCTATTTGACGCTGTTTAATCCGCTCTGCGATTCTGCAAACACAAATGACTCTATCTTATGGGGAGCACAGCATTATTAAAAAGTCTTTATTAAAAGTGTTCATACTTACACAATAAAAAGCAATAATATATTGTCATATTGCGCTTTGACGGTTTTAATATTTATATGCAACTTTTATCTAATTTTCAGTTTATAATAAATGTCGCCGTGCAAATGCCTTCTACACGCAATTCTATTTATAACCGCTCTGCGATTCTGCAATAAAAATGTTTCCTTTTTGTTATGCAGGTCAGATCAATTTTAACAACTTGTTGCTAATAATATCTGCTCCTACCATTTTAGATACAACAAATTTATGGGGATATTACCGTCGCATGGGTTATGGGCGCGTGGTCGCGTTTATTTGTGGTGTGTATAGTTAAGTTTTAGTTTGTAATATCATAGTAGGTGTTCAGTCTGTCTGCAGTATTGTCAGTCAATCATTTCACTATTGTATATATAGAAATTGTTTGTTTTGGTGTTACTGTTTTTTTTCGTCCTTTGATGAAGGCGTAAAGTAGATATATATATATATATATATTGTTTTTAGACGACGGCAGAAAACGCTGACGTCTTATACTAATGTTAAAGAAGTTGTTTTTTACGTATCCTTAATCCTCAGGTGGAACGTCATTTTCACAAGGCAGTGGTTTATTTTCTGTAAACTATAAATTTTACTTTTGACGATATATAGTGTATGTTACCATATTTTTTGACATATCTTTTAGATGAATTAAGTGACATAAGCCATATTCTCTTCATTATTTCAGTCAATGAATGTGTCCATCCTTCTGTTATTAGAGGAGTATCACTGGAGTGTTTCACCAGAATAGCCAAATAATCAGTTCTACATTTACGTTTCTGACTGCATTTGACAAACGCGCCACTTTCCCATAACGTATCATTTCTAAGTGAGAGTAATTCTAATCCAACCATATAAGGTACTATAGAAAACAAGAAAACATCATCTATCCATATAAAATCTGTTGAAGATGCAGCAATATACATATCTTGTATATTAACAACCGGAATAATCAGGATTGGTCCTTGACATTGTGTAAAAGGGTATATCTTCATTCCGGGAAATATGTCTGCATCTAGTTTCCACCGACCGCTCCTTTCTATAGGGGCTGTGTCTACTTCACGACACCATAAAGTATCGGAAGTTTTCATAACTGTATCAGTTGAAAGCATATTCATCAATCGAAAGACGTCAAGATGTACGTCATCATCAACTTTTACAACGTGTCTTGCATTTGGGCAATGTTCTAGAACCCATCTGAATCCAAGCATTCCCTTATATGTAAGATTATAGTAATGGTCTATGAAACTCCCTTGCACAATGTCCCCAAAGGTATCTTGTTCCTTTAGAACCATGTCCTGTATTGCAGGTTTCTCCGTTTTTCCTAACAAGAACACAACTCTCATTTCATTTCGTTTAAATACTTTTCGATCGGCCCATGTGTTTCTCAACGCCGTCCGACGTTGTTGATAGTCAACGCCACTGTTCACCAACACAACAAAATGCACGTTCCCTTTACATTTATCTGTATTAGCTATGTTATACGGCCACCTGTAATAATTTTGCATTTTTGTTGAATTAGTTGAGTTTCTCCGAATTACAATTTGTCTCGCAGTTCTTTTCCTCTTGGCAGTATTTACACTTTCTGGTTCATTTACTGTATTCCCTGAAGTGTTCACATGCTTTGTATCCACGTCCGTTTGAACATCATTTTTGTGTATCTTACAATGACACTCTGTGTGACAGGTAGACTTTCTTAGAGATACTTCTGTGGCATTGTAAGTAAAACTGACAAAGCCGAATGTAGTGATGAATCCCAACATCACTAATCCAGCATATAGCTTTCTTAGCATCACCTGAAATGGTAAATGACATACAATAAAATGATTGATTGATTGATTGATTGAATATTTAGCGTAATTTTATGCCATCGAGGGCTAACAGACGATCAGTTAAACTAACCGATGTTTCCTGGGATTAACCAGTACTCGAGCAAACCCCATCTTCGCAAGTAACTGATAACTTTTCCACTTGAATCAGTGGTGAGAGACGAATGATAATGATACACAATGTCGTATATCAATCATCACAGAGACTGTTGCCGGGCAGGGATTCGAACTCACGACCCTTGGATTGATAGTCAGACGAGTAACTGACTGAGCTAATCAGGCCCGGCACTCACAATAAAATGAACAAATAGAAGAACGTCATATTTTGAACGTTTCATACTTTAATCAAATACAGGCTGTTTGTTAATATATTAATATCGTATTTCGTGTATTATAAAAAAAGAAGCATGTTGACGGACATGCAGACTCAAAGTAGTCAAACAAATGATAACGTGCGGCGTTTGGTTACAGTGAATGAGTCATTGGAAAAGAGATAAAAAGTGAAAGGTGAGTTGTTTTTGAGTATCACCCTGTTGAATAGAGTTACACAAAGGTTACTTAATACGCTTTAATTTCTAACCCTGTTGCAATTGTGTTGTATTATTTGTATTATTTATAATGAGGTACCAAATACAAATTAATAAACATCTGTTTAGTTTTAAATGACATTTTATTGCATGGGTTTAAATAATGACAATGGCAATGGCATTGTGAAAGCAAGGTTTTATTTCTGTTGCAAGTCTAGAAACATGGTTTGGACATAAAGAAACAATAGAAAAAGCAACCAAATTTCATTTTTAAATAATTTTTATGAACATTTCGGTTTCGGAAATATAATTATCTTTATAAATCTTGTGGATTTTTCGAATTCTTTATGAATCATATAAATTGTTGTTGATAGTCATGTTATGTCTTTGGAAAAAACAAACATTTTGATTGGTAACCTTACAAAAATAGTATAATATTTAATATTTAGCGTTATTTTATGCCATCGATGTCTAAAAGACGATAATGGAGAACGGATAAAATTCGACTACCCGCTATATAATTCAATTAGTAAATATCATATAACAAATTCGTCTTATCACAACTTTGTTATTTCTCCTCTGCGACGAAAGTGTTTTCTATATATCATTCACAATAAAAGGTGCATCCAAGTGGAAAATATTAACCACCGTACAGATGAAAACAAATACTAGCTTGGCATTCATGGCAACAGATGCAATTGAACGAGGGGATGCTATCAAAGGTTCCAGGCGCGTTGAGATTGTTTAATTTTTTATTTATCATTTTGTTTAACTTTTAGCGGCGTCTCGTCCAATACAGGTTTTCACCACAACATTGGCTCGTACAATATATGTCCATAGTGTACAGTGATCTGTATAACAAGCTTATAAAAACGTTCAGATGATTGAAAGTTATAGTTATACAACAGTAAATTGTCTTGTAAATGCTGCTGTTACAATCTTTATAAGGAATTGATTCTCATTGCTGAGGTCTTGATTTCGAGCCAATTTCGATCTCAAAACGATATATGAGAAAGTTCATCAGTTACCCTCCCCCCCCCCCCCCCCCCCCCCCCCCCACGAAGGACGGTGGTTCTCTTCATATTAAAGCTAAAGTTTCACCAGTTACCCACCGAGGGACGGTGGTTCTCCTCATATTCAAGCTAAGATTTCACCAGTTACCCCCCCCCCCCCCAGGGACGGTGGTTCTCCTCATATTCAAGCTAAGGTTTCACCAGTTATCCCCCGAGGGACGGTGGTTCTCCTCATATTCAAGCTAAGGTTTCACCAGTTATCCCCCGAGGGACGGTGGTTCTCCTCATATTCAGGCTAAGGTTTCACCAGTTACCCCCGGAAGGACGGTGATTCTCCTCATATTCAGGCTTAGGTTTCACAAGTTATCCCCCGAGGGACGGTGGTTCTCCTCATATTCAAGCTAAAGTTTCACCAGTTACCCACCGAGGGACGGTGGTTCTCCTCATATTCAAGCTAAGATTTCACCAGTTACCCCCACCCCCCCACCCCCCAGGGACGGTGGTTCTCCTCATATTCAAGCTAAGGTTTCACCAGTTATCCCCCGAGGGACGGTGGTTCTCCTCATATTCAAGCTAAGGTTTCACCAGTTATCCCCCGAGGGACGGTGGTTCTCCTCATATTGAAGCTAAGGTTTCACCAGTTATCCCCCGAGGGACGGTGGTTCTCCTCATATTCAGGCTAAGGTTTCACCAGTTACCCCCCCGAAGGACGGTGGTTCTCCTTATATTCAAGCTAAGGTTTCACCAGTTATCCCCCGAAGGACGGTGGTTCTCCTCATATTCAAGCTAAGGTTTCACCAGTTACCCCATGAGGGACGGTGGTTCTCCTCATATTCAAGCTAAGGTTCCACAAGTTATTCCCCGAGGGACGTTGGTTCTCCTCATATTCAAGCTAAGGTTTCACCAGTTATCCCCCGAGGGACGGTGGTTCTCCTTATATTCAGGCCTAGGTTTCACCAGATATTCCCGAGAGACGGTGGTTCTCTTCATATTGAAGCTTAGGTTTCACCAGTAACCCCCGGAAGGACCAGTTACCCTCCGAAGGACGGTGGTTCTTCTCATATTCAAGCTAAGGTTTCACCAGTTACCCCTCGAGGGACCGTGGTTCTCTTCATATTCAAGCTAAGGTTTCACCAGTTATCCCCCGAGGGACGGTTGTTCTCCAAATATTCAAGCTAAGGTTTCACCAGTTATCCCCCGAGGGACGGTGGTTCTCCTCATATTAAAGCTAAGGTGTCACCAGTTACCCCCCGAAGGACGGTGTTTCTCCTCATATTCAAGCTAAGGTTTCACCCGAAGGACGGTGGTTCTCCTCATATTCAAGCTAAGGTTTCACCAGTTATCCCCCGAAGGACGGTGGTTCTCCTCGTATTCAAGCTAAGGTTTCACCAGTTATCCGCCCAAAGGACGGTGGTTCTCCTTATGTTCAAGCTAAGGTTTCACCAGTTATCCCCCGAAGGACGGTGGTACTCCTCATATTCAAGCTAAGGTGTCACCAGTTATCCCCCGAAGGACGGTGGTACTCCTCATATTCAAGCTAAGGTTTCACAAGGACAGTGGTTCTCCTCATATTCAAACTAAGGTTTCACCCTAAGGACGGTGGTTCTACTCATATTCAAGCTAAGGTTTCACCAATTATCTTCCGAGGGACGGTGGTTCTCCTCATATTCAAGCTAAGGTTTCACCAGTTACCCCCGAGGGACGGTGGTTCTCCTCATATTCAAGCTAAGGTTTCACCAGTTACCCCCGAGGGACGGTGGTTCTCTTCATATTCAAGCTAAGGTTTCACAAGTTACCCCCCGAGGGACGGTGGTTCTCCTCATATTCAAGCTAAGGTTTCACCAGTTACCCCCCCCCCCCCCCCCGAGGGACGGTGGTTCTCCACATATTCAGGCTAAGGTTTCACCAGTTACCCCCTGAGGGACGGTGATTCTCCTCATATTCAAGCTAAGGTTTCACCAGTTACCCCCCCAGGGACGGTGGTTCTCCTCATATTCAAGCTAAGGTTTCACCAGTTACCCCTCGAGGGACGGTGGTTCTCCACATATCCAGGCTAAGGTTTCACCAGTTACCCCCCGAGGGACGGTGGTTCTCCTCATATTCGGGCTTAGGTTTTACCAATTATCCCCCGAGGGACGGTGGTTCTCCTCACATTCAGGCTAAGGTTTCATCAGTTAACCCCGAGGGACGGTGGTTATCCTCATATTCAAGCTAAGGTTTCACCAGTTACCCCCTGAGGGACGGTGGTTCTCCTCATATTCAAGCTAAGGTTTCACCAGTTACCCCCCGAGGGACGGTGGTTCTCCTCATATTCAAGCTAAGGTTTCACCAGTTACCCCCCGAGGGACGGTGGTTCTCCACATATTCAGGCTAAGGTTTCACCAGTTACCCCCCGAGAGACGGTGGTTCTCCTCATATTCAAGCTAAGGTTTCACCAGTTACCCCCCGAGGGACGGTGGTTCTCCTCATATTCAAGCTAAGGTTTCAACAGTTACCCCCTGAGGGACGGTGGTTCTCCTCATATTCAAGCTAAGGTTTCACCAGTTACCCCCGAGGGACGGTGGTTCTCCACATATTCAGGCTAAGGTTTCACCAGTTACCCCCCAAGGGACGGTGGTTCTCCTCATATTCAAGCTAAGGTTTCACCAGTTACCCCCCGAGGGACGGTGGTTCTCCTCATATTGAAGCTTAGGTTTCACCAGTTACCCCCCGAGGGACGGTGGTTCTCCACATATTCAGGCTAAGGTTTCACCAGTTACCCCCCGAAGGACGGTGATTCTCCTCATATTCAGGCTAAGGTTTTACCAGTTATCCCCCGAGGGACGGTGGTTCTCCTCATATTCAGGCTAAGGTTTCATCAGTAAACCCCGAGGGACGGTGGTTCTCCTCATATTCAGGCTAAGGTTTCATCAGTTAACCCCGAGGGACGGTGGTTCTCCTCATATTCAAGCTAAGGTTTCATCAGTTAACCCCGAGGGACGGTGGTTCTCCTCATATTCAGGCTAAGGTTTCACCAGTTACCCCCCCCCCCCCCCCCCACCCGAAGGACGGTGGTTCTTCTCATATTCATGGTAAGGTTTCACTTCATCAATAGATATTATTATACTGGCTTGTCACGTGGTGAATATTGTGATAGGTCCTATTCAAAATATATATTCATTTAAACCTATTGATTTGGTATGATCATATATATTTGTGATTATATCATTCGAAATTTTCATTAACACTAAAGCAATAATTGTTATATGAATACATCACATGTTATTTGATAGTTTAACTTTATTCAATGAATGAGTTAACAGTTTCACGGCACGTCAACACATACATAGGTCATTTTGCGCGCGCAAAGGCTAATACATGTGATGATGACAATACTATATTATTAATTAAACAATATTATAAATAAAATTAAAACTATTTAGTAATACATATATAAAATTATAAGTAATAAAATTTAATCAACCCGTCATCTGGCTTTGATTAGAGGCGATTGAAAACGCCATGCTCCTACAGAAAAGTATCCAATCACACATTTATCAGTCAAAATAGGCTCTCTAACGTAAGCATAGTGTAAAACGTACATGATTATAATTATATTTATGAAGATAAAGGTTGTATACGGTTAATGATGATGCAAAATGTATTGTATTACTCTACAAAGAAATGTTGGCAGTCGACTAAAGTAACAAAATAATCAAGATCCTTAGGATCAAATTTTGCACCTGGTTTGTTTATTTAAGTGCTATTTAGCTCATTTGCAGGAGTAAAATAACACACTCGGGATTTTCTCTTCTTATTTTTGAAGTCCATGTTTTATTATTAATTTAATTTATTTTAATGGTATTTAAACATTTTAAAAATATGATGTATAATATTTGTAAACAGTGGCGACGTACCTGTATAAAGGTTTTAGTTGCAGCTAAACTTTGATTTTTTCTTTTCATTTTATTTGATTTGTTTTTATGGAAGTTCGTACTTCTTGTCCCTTTTAAATGTCTATGCTCCAATAAATTCAACATATAATTTATACTTTCTTGTACACATTGAAGATTTCACATTTATATTTTTAAATTGATAGTGAAACCATAATAGAAGTAGGAGATTTTAATACGGTAATAGATATTGCGTTGGATAAAAAGCACATTGTTATAGTCAAACCTGTGTCAGTGGTCACCTCTATTAAGCAACCACTTGTCTTAAACAACCAAATCTTCTATTTACCAGTTTTAAAATTTAAGTTATAATCAACCAGTATTAAGCAGCTACCTGCCTTAAGGGGTCAGTTTTGCTTTTTCCGGTGAGTGGCTGCTTAAGACAGGTTTTACTGTATATTAATAATAAGAAGAAACAAAGGGGGATATAATATAATACAAAATAATTTAAAAAATGATATATGGACAATATTAAACATTATACCTGGCATGCAAGCAACAAACCAACGATTTGCTGTAGACTTGATTGTTTTATTGTGTCAAATGATGTATTAAATGTAATTATAATTTGCAAAATTACATCACGTTTTTGTAATGAATGAGACATTGACTTAACAAGTTCCTAATGTTGAATGTATGAGTGGTTCTGTGACAATCAGAACCTTGCCACCACAGCTTATAATACAAGAAAAAACGCTGCTTTTGTTTGTAGTGTAAGACACCCTCTCTGCACTACGGCATGGATGGACACCCAATCAGCATAAATGATAAACTCTTTAAGTAGACACTATCGGGAGCTTCTGTTTAGTTATCCTGACTTTTTTTATAACGAAAATGTGCACGATAACGATATTCTCGAGCTTGTCACATTATTTGATTGATTGATTTAATATTTAGCGTCAATTTTATGCCATCGAGGACTAACAGACAAACATTCCTGGGATCATGAAAGGTTAACCAGTACTCGAGCACATTTTTTATTACAGGCCAATAATGATAGCATAAATAATTATTATAATTATCATTGTCAATTATTATTATCATAATTATAAATTATTAGTATTAGTATTGTTATTATTACTATTATTATGATATTATTATAATTATTATATCAATTATAATTATTATTGTTATCATCAATTATCATAATTATTATTAACTACTATTTTAATTATTATTATTTTTATCATTTGTTATTATTATCATTATTATCATAAATTGTTATTGTTATTATTATTATTTTTATAATTGTTATTATTATTTTTATTATTATTATTTTTATACACTTAAACTACATAAAACTACATATAAAAACGCACACGTTGATAAAACGAATATAATGTGTTATAGTTTTAGTATTATTAGACGGAAAGTTGGTTTCTACAAAGCCTTGCATATAATTAATTTACCTTTGCATTCATAATTTGATTGATTGATTGAATATTTAGCGTTATTTTTATACCATCAAGGGTTAACAGACGATCAGTTAACCATACCACTGTTTCCTGGGATTAACTTGTACTCGAGCACACCATCTCCGCAAGTAACTGACTACTGTCCCACTTCAATCAGTGGTGAAAGATGATTGATAATGAGACACAATGTCGTATATCAATCATCAAGGAGACTGTTTCCGGTTGGAGGATTCGAAATCACGGCTCCTGGATTGATAGTCAGACACGTAACCGACTGAGCTAATCGGGCCCGGCTTTGCATTCATAAATATGTAAGTTTGATGTACATCTGTGTATTTGTTATGTTTATTTTACACTATATTGAGATTTAAACGCGTATATATAATCTCTTTCAATTTATCTTAAAGAAGTGTGTAAAGTTTTTTTGAACAAAGTTAGATAATAAGTCTTCATGAAACAGATATTAAATCTGAATAATGTGTGCATAAAACGTGTAAATCTGAATAATGTGTGCATAAAGCTTGTAAGCAACATTTTGCTATTTGAAAAAGAAATCAAATTGAAAAAGTATACGTTTAACGTTACGCTCTAATAAATATGTTATGGTTGATTAATTTTGAAATTTAAAAATCTATTATTGAAAAATATCGATAACGAAATAATTCCAAATTGGGGAAAAGTTGTCGGCAACAGTTTTACTTCTTTATTATTCAAAACAAAATTTTATGTTTTCAAATGTACTGATTTTATATTCTATAGAAAATTATAAAATCTTACCTAACACTCGGCTATTCCCTGTACAGACAGCCTTGTTTAATAAATCATAAACTATATCACCCGCTATCAATTTAAAAAAATAACGTTTGGACAGTACGAAATACTTCACTCGGTGACTTTAGCACACATTATACAAAGTAACATAAATATGAATGGTGTCACGGTGGAGAACACGGGTCAACTAAATGAATGAGTTGATATAGCAGGTGACCTTTACACAGATTACATTCTTATATTCCATACAAATGCACAATACACAGACGAACGCCGTCACGATACTAACCTTGCAAAAGATTTAATCGATCACCCTATAAAAGCGTCACTTTCAACAATTTTTCAGTCATATTGCGACGGTGCCTATTTGAGACAGTTTTCTAAGCGCTGCCACACTGAACATATATGCATGATGGGCTTGTAATTGATACATTCATCTGTAAAGTTGATTTTTTTTCTAACTAGATATATGTAATACATGTCATATAATTTCGAATACAACTTTGATTAATAAACGTAAGAAAGAGTTGACGTCCACGTGTCCCTTTTAATATGCATTTTCTTATTTTAGTAAACCGTTGCGCGGAAAAGGGTAATAATGGGCACGACCGTCGTGCAGATAAGGGTAATAATGGGCACGACCGTCGTGCGGATAAGGTTAATAATGGGCACGACCGTCGTGCATATAAGGGTAATAATGGGCACGACCGTCGTGCGGATAAGGGTAATAATGGGCACGACCGTCGCGCGGAAAATGGTAATAATGGGCACGACCGTCGTGCAGATAAGGGTTATAATGGGCACGACCGTCGCGCGGATCAGGGTAATAATGGGCACGACCGTCGTGCAGATAAGGGTAATAATGGGCACGACCGTCGCGTGGATAAGGGTAATAATGGGCACGACCGTCGTGAAGATAAGGGTAATAATGGGCACGACCGTCGCGCGGAAAAGGGTAATAATGGGCATGACCGTCGTGCATATAAGGGTAATAATGGGCACGACCGTCGCGCGGAAAAGGGTAATAATGGGCACGACCGTCGTGCAGATAATGGTAATAATGGGCACGACCGTCGTGCGGATAAGGGTAATAATGGGCACGGCCGTCGTACGGATAAAGACAATAATGGGCACGACCGGCGCACGGATAAGGACAATAATGGGCACGACCAACGTGCGGATAAGGGTTATAATGGGCACGACCGTCGCACGGATAAAGACAATAATGGGCACGACAGTCTTGCGGATAAGGGTTATAATGGGCACGACCGTTGTTAGGATAAAGACAATAATGGGCACGACCGTCGTGTGGATAAGGGTTATAATGGGCACGACCGTCGTACGGACAAGGGTAATAATGGGCACGACCGTTGTACGGATAAAGACAATAATTAGCACGACCGTCGTGCAGATAAAGAAATTAATGGGTACGACAGTCGTGCCATTACACATTTCTATATATGCAGAACCCCTTGATAGGCCGATTAACCATTATAAGATGTGTAGGGCTGGCCTAATGTTTTATAGGCAGTCACTCAGTAATTATTGATTTTATTAGTTTGATTAAATGATATATTAAAGCCAAGATATAATGTTTCTGTGGGATATTAGTTATTGGTCGTTAGTACACAGTGTGTTAATATAATTCATTAAAGTTTAAACGAAATATGTTATAATGTAGAATACATATATATCGAAAAGGAACTGCTTTTTCTTTTTTTAAAGTGTGTGTTAAAACACTAAAAATGATTTTAACTAAAGAATACATTTATCGATTCGACTATACATTTATTAAACTACAACAACACTCATTTTACTCGCCAAGCACACTTATTTAAACTTTTTTGGACGAGTTTAAATCTTCGTTAAACTTCCGAAATAAACTCGTTTTGATATAAACAAATTTGGCTGCAATTAAAGGTATTTATAGTATTGCTAAAACAATTCCTGTAGGCCCATTAGTGTTTTTTTTGTAAGAAGAGAGAAAATAAATAACTTCGATCGAAATGTGTATTTCTTAAACGAGCGGATCGAGCTTTTAACTTTTGTTTACATTTTTGTAGTTCCGTAATGACTCTGTTGCTTTCCGGCTTACCTCCGCCAATGTTCGGAAGTACACAAATGAATAACTGTATTTTGATGCGCACATTAATCCGGTTCTCAAATTCGACAAAAAAGATATAGACTGAATAATTTATTGCATATTAAGCGCCATTTTATGCCATCGAGGGCTAACAAACGATCAGTTAACATAACTGCTGTTTCATTGGATCCTGGAAGGTTAACCAGTACTCGAATACACTCCATGATTGACATCTCCGCAAGTAACTGATAACTTTCCCACTTGAATCAGCTGTGAGATACGAATGATAACGAGACGCAATGTCGTATATCAAACATCACGGAAAATATGATCGAACGGCGATACGAGCTCACGACCCCTGGATATAGAAAATAGAGATACACCCATTTATTATCATCATAACATTACAACGATAGAAAAAAGGACAACTTTTCTCTCTGAACATTTTTATTACACAAATTTATTACAAAATATTGATGTCTGCAATAAAACTGTATCGAACGTAGTAAGCATTATACGCACTGAGATACAATGAGTACCGAATACTAGTTTGGTCTGGTAACTCTTGCTCAGAATCCAACCTTACATATACGCTTGATGCTGTCGAGTATCGTCGCCTTCGGTATCAGCACCGACGAAATTGCTGAATCGTCGTGTCTCCTTACTCGGGTTTGACTCATGGTCGTGCTGCAATTTCTTCTGCTTCTGAACTGTTTCTGCCAATGCTTCATTACCGTTCACAGGATTCGTCGAATCACGGTAAATATATTTTCTCAATTTACGAGCTCTATAATAATACTTATTTTTTTTTTATATAAACATCCCATCATCCCTTAAATATTAATACTTCTATGCCTATAAAAAACACATTTGTGAGTCATGATAAGATAATTGTCAGTCTCGCTAAGTTTGTGAAAACCTATTACTTTTAAAGCAATCATGTTGATTATTTCCTCAATTCGCAAAGTTTATTTATTTCAAGAAATCAATGTATATGCTATGTATATTGCTTTTAGTAATTTCATAAATGGTCAGATATACTTCACACATTTCTTTATTGCGTCTTTATTACGGGTTATTACATTAAATACATAACATTCATTTTTAATATGCGCCATGCATTATTTCTTTATTCATAACACCAAACTCAGTTTGCTAGTTATAAACGCATCTATATCAGATTCATTAATTTTGTTTTCATTATAATAATTATAATTATTATCAGAGGTGTAACTTAGTGTAAATCGAAAAGCCCGTTATGAATCAATTGAAATAAATGTTTGTGGCCTTAATCTAACACATTTGAGAGAGCGCTAAATAACATCTTCAACTTCTTTTGAGATATCGATTCCTTAATGCTACTGCTACTACTACTTCTACTATCACTGCTACTGTTGAAACTCATTTTCTTTGATTTTTAAGCAAAGCTAATGTCGATTTCTACTTCCTTCTTTGTAGACCTATTTTTTTTTTTAGTTTTTTTAACATAATCAATGCCCATTTCTACCTCCGGTCCAAAATCGCTGTTTACTTCCCGATCTCTATCTTCAGAGTTGTTTACACATGAAAACGCATCTTCACTTAAACTACTTTCTCTTGAATCAGACATTTTTTTCTTCTTCCAGTTAAAGGTCAGGAATCTTCTAAGACTGTAAAGTTGACATTTTTACTTGTTCCTGTCTGTTAGACGTTTTGAAAAAACTTTCTGACTTCAGAGATACGTCAGTATCTGATTTACTACTGCTGCTACACTCACTGTCACTACTCCTAGTTTCCTGCTTAATCTGGTTATTCCGTTCTTTAAGTTTTCTTGAAATTCAATAAGAGGAATGTTTTCTTCACCGGATGAACCGTCTCTAACCTTTCTATATGTATTTGTCAACCTTACTAAAATAGTTTTTATAAAGGAAATTTATTAAAACAATACCCCCATTAGGAAATTTTCTTTCATCTGGCAAACGTTTCAAAAGAACTAAAACAACCACACCTCTCGTTACAATGATTTCTCATCTGCAACCAAGTAATGAGTCATATTTTAAAACAATATGATTAACAACAGTTGTATTCTGTCTCTTTGGGTTTCTCACAATTCTAATGTCACATACCAATCATTCGATAATTTTAACACAATTTTCTGTAATTTAATTAGCTCGGCCTATGTTAGTCATTATAGTTGTATCCAATCAATCGTATTCATTCCCGTTTTTAATGTTTATTATCACGGTAAATAGTGTCTCCCCAGTCAAGAATTATTTTATAACACCGTTAACCTAAACATTGCCTCTCTATAACAACTATTTAATGGCCTCGCTAACTGTCTGTCCTATGTGCTTAATTATAAAATCTGATACATTTACTACATGAGTACATGTCAAGTCTCTGTAAATACTTACTGCACGTGACAACACTAATACGGTACCGCTATTGTTATTACATAATTAATATTCACCGCCTAATACACCTAGTATCGGTGATACGATCTAAATGACTGCGTGACAGTGACCAAAATCTATTTATTTTCTCTTTTTCTCTTGTTTTCTTTTTTTTTCTTTTACATACCCCGAACTTTCTTTAAAAATACGTCTGTGTTCATACATTCATGTAAGCAATACAAACGGCGTTATGAAATGTATACATCATACCATCTATGTATATGCCACAGTTAATGATATTTGCAAGTTCCATATGGCGCAGTTTAACCTTCCAGCTGGCTCTTTATGACATATGTCAACGGTAATCTAGTTTTACTAATTCGCCAATACATTAACAAAAGTAAAAAAAACTCACATAATCTTTTTTTCCGAACTATTTTCTACAGTAACTTTCAACTAAATATTTTATACACTGTGTCTCTTTACTTAAACTAAAATATTTTATACACTATTTTATACACTGTGTCTCTTTACTTAAACTTAAATATTTTATACACTGTGTCTCTACTTTAAATGAAATATTTTATGCACCATTTAATGGATTTTCCTTTGTCTTCCTTTGTTTAACCCTTTACTCCATAGATACGTGTTTTCCCGCACCAATCACAGAAGGCCTTTGAAAATAGTGCAGGAAGAGTTCAGATTGCTCGTGACGAGCAATCTGAACACTTCCTGCACTGTTTTCCACTCTGTCAATTAATATAAACATAATTCACCCAATAATTCAAAAACCTTTTATATAAGGTGTCCAAAGACGTCTATATCAGAGGTGTCCAAAGGCGTCTATATGAAGTAAAGCGTTAAAATCCAGTGCGTGACAAGGTGTGTGAACTGTGTGGGAACTATTGTGTTAGATCTTGTGTAAAAGGAGATAATCATCATGATGGAATAAGACAAGGATTGTGATAAGGATTGTGAATTGGATAGTTTACAAGGTGCTACGACAAAGCTGTCGGGTAAGCAACCATCCTTGCCTATTAAACGCAAACCTAACCAAAAATGTTCAAGTGATGACGAACAAGCAACACCAATAAAACGCCAAAACTCATTACCAGACATTAGCAAACTGATTTATAAATCGAATAAACGTGATTTATCTTTTGTCGAAATGGCCACAAAAACCTTTGAAGACAAATCGGTCATATAAAACGTGTGTCTAACTCTGATCTTGGATACAAACCAAAAACTGCTACAAACAATAGAATCACAAGAAGAACTATTTTTAAATCAGAGCAATATCATAAAACAAAAATCCAAGTCTATTACAGAAGTTAAGGGCCTGTTATCTTCGCAAATACACAGATTTAAACTTGGAATTGAATGATCTCCAACAACACGGCCGCCGAAACCCCATTCGATTCAACAACCTTGAGGTGCCATCCGGTCCCGGGGCTACTGAAGTCAAATCGCATCATTGTGAATTATCTTAACAAAACCATCCTAAAGGGAGATAATCCCATCTCCGTCGACGATATTAAACGCTGCCATCTCGTGGGCAAAGCGAAGAAACAGATAATTATCAATTTCAGATACCGCGTGAAAATTTAATTCGCTTTGCTCAAACGAAAACAAATCATTTATTATATTTTCTTTTCAAAGTAATCTGTTGGAATTAAAGAGAACAAGACATTGTATAGGAACTGTTACTTGCATTGCCGTTATAACATTTTTTTACAATAAAGATGCACAAAACGATCTGTCAAACATCCTGTCATAATACGAGGATCTACAACAGCTGATACTATGGAGGTGTTATTCGCATGAAGATCCATTTTCTTGCAATGGCTTTCTGTCAATATACAAACTCAAATAAAGTACAACCTTATACAAGTTAAAATGTCCAACGTCTGACAAAAAGTGTATACCAACTTTCAACAAGAGCACCGCAAGCGGGTGCAGACGTTCATCTTTTTTCCAAATTTATTATGTAGGTCAAAGTCAGTGAAGTAAACTTATTAAATTTAATGGTGATTAGTTTAAAAAATCAATACTATTACTGAAAAAATAAAACAGATTTGGTTTAAACATATTTATTCATAAATTATGTACAGCATATTCCACAACATATTTAGTAAAAGGATTGAAACGAAAGAAAATATTTCTTATATAGTTTCTCTCCTCAGTAACTTATACAAACATTTGTGTAAGGTGGCGAAGATTCATTAGATTAGTTTTTATATATTAACAAAATACAGTTCTATAAAAGATATATGATTTTTACATCGATAGTTGTATGTCTTGTTAAGTTTTGAAAGAAAATAAAATTTTATAATTAATCATTTAAATTAGAATTAAAAACAAAATAAACAGAAAAAAAGGTGGACGAGTTCAGGACTAAGGCGAGCAAGCCAAGGGAAACATATAGCAACATAAAAATTATTATTATTATAATTATAATTATTATTATTATTATAATTATTATTATTATTATTATTTACAAGTCTACAGCTTTACAGCGTTGTTAGATAAGTTTTTAGTTTTCGTTATTAAAACGCTTACTCGAGAGTATATATTTGTGGACAGCTTTAAAAATTTCGACGTTAGTATTGTGGGGGAGATGAGGTTCTCCAAAGAGAAGTGTGTTGAGGGTAACAGTGCATATATGAGAGATTGATGCGAGAAGTGTAGCGCGTTCAACATGATAAATAGGACAGACGAGGAGGTAATGATTTATGCTTTCAATTGCTCCACATGTACATAGTGGAGAATTTTCAATATTTTTTTGGAATAAGTGTTGTTTCAGCGTGCTACAATTTGTACGAAGACGAGTATGCAAGACCTGACATTTTCTTGTGCCTGTGTAAAAGTGTTTTGATGTTTTGGTGAGATTTTTTATTTAGCTGGTGCTTAAAGGCATTGATAGAAACGGCTTGTCTTGTTTCAATAGGTAGATTGTTCCAATCACGGACAACAGATGGCATGAAAGAATTATAGTAGAGCGCTGTTCTCGAACTTGGAATTTGTAGGTCATAACTATTTCTGAGATTATACGGGGAATTTTCACCTATTTGGGATGGTACTAGTGCAGATAAGTAGGGAGGAGTCATATGGTTTACCATTTTATAGAAAATAATTAATTTGTGTTTCGTCCTTCGAGTTTCTAGACTTTCCCTACCAACTTCTGTGTTTAAGTTATTAATTGATACAAGTTTTGTTGTTCCAGTTGCAATGCGTGCTGCTTCGTGTTGAATTTTTTCTAACTCGTGTTTTTCATAATTAGTGCAGTTATCCCGGATTGTGTTACCATATTCTAACAGTGGTCGGATAAAAGATGTATATATTGTCTCCAGGGATCTTCTGTCAAGCTGATATTTCAGTTTTCTCATGACTTTAATTCTTGACCATGCCTTATCCATAATGTATTGAATATGAGAGTGCCAGGTACAGTTGTTTGATAAAAGTATACCTAAGTGTTTGTGTGATTGTACTTCTGATATTTGTTGGTTATGCATATATAGTGGTGGATGGACGGGTTGATTACGTTTCCTAGATATAAGAAGCGATTCAGTCTTCGATGGATTAAAAGTTACAAGCCATTGTTTTGACCATCCAGTGATTTTGTTGATGTCGGAATTCAAAATTTGTGCAGCATTGTTTATATTGTTATTGTGATCGATTATAAAGTACAGGCTTGTATCATCTGCAAAAAGACGAATGTTAGATGTGATATCAGATACTATGTCATTAATATAGACTAAAAATAGAAGCGGACCTAAAATGGACCCCTGAGGCACTCCGGCCTTGATTAATGTCCAATCAGATTTGGTACCAGGCAAAACAACACATTGTTGCCTATCTTGTAGGTAGTCATTTAGCAAATTTATAAGTTGATTTGACATTCCTGCTGCTTTTAACTTGACTATTAGACCTTTGTGCCAAACTCTATCAAAAGCTTTGCTTATGTCAAAAAATATAACGCGAACTTCTTTACCGTCATCAATAGCTTTATTGAACATATTGTACAGATAAGTTAACTGGTTAATTGTTGAATCACAAGGAACAAAACCAGATTGAAATGACGAAATAAAATTAGTATCACGAAGAAATTATACATGTGTTTAAAAATAATTCTTTCAACCACTTTGCCAATTACGCTTAACAGTGATATAGGTCTATAGTTATTAACCAAAGAAGGGTCTCCTTTTTTATAAACAGCGCATACAAATGCTTCTTTCCAGACTTTTGGGAAAACACTTTTGGTCAGACAAACGTTAAATAAATTGCATAAAGGCGTCGATAATTCATTAGCTATTTCACGCAAGACGTAACTGTTGATATCATTGGGACCTGAGGCTTTGCCTGTTGGCAGTGTTTTTAAGATACTACTTACATCGTTAGGCGATAGTCTAATAAATGAAATGATATCATTGTTATCACTTGGTAATATGATTGGTGGTAAAATATTGTTATCATTAAGACTTTAAACAGATTTAAAACAAGATTTCCGCAGAATGATATGTCTCGCCGTGTCCGCTTTGACCGTTAATACACACATAGGAGAGAAAAATGTAAAATATTATATTCTATGCAAGAGTTATCTAACTTGGTAAATGTAGTAGGTTAAATGACTAAGAAATATGGAAAGAAGTATTGTGTGAAGTTTCGATGAAATACATTAAGTGATTTTTGAGATATGAACTTGATTGTAGTTGCACACAAAACTTTAACCAGTATTTCTATGTAAAACATATTTATAAAATATATATATATATATTTCTAAGTAAAACATTTTTAAAATAAAAAAATATAAATATTTTTATATAAAACATATTTAAAAAAATATAAAAAAAGAATATATATCTTTTTTAAATAAATTAAAAAGAAGAAAAGTACTTAGCATCTGCATTATATAATGCAGGGTGTTAGTTGTAACTATGATCCAAGTAAAAGTGACTTGCACTAGTTCTTATTGAGAAATAGTGAAAAAATGAAAACTTAACGTTGAAGGTAAATGCAAAATTCAGCATCAAACAATGTCACAATCAGCTTCTGTAGTATATAATGTGATGCAGGGTGTTAGTTGTAACTATGATCGTAGTATTAGTGTCCTAGCACTTGTACTTGTTGAGAAATAGTGTAAAAACGAAAACTTAACGTTGGAAGTAAATGCAAAATTCAGCATCAAACTATGTTAATAGACCATGAAATGTAGGTCACAATCAGCTTCTGCAGAATGTAATGAGATGCAGGGTGTTAATTGTAACTATGATCCAAGTATGAGTGTCCTAGCACTTGTACTTGTTGAGAAATAGTGTAAAAACGAAAACTTAACGTTGGAGTAAAATCTAAATATTTGACACCGCCGCCGTCGCCGTCGACGGAAAAGCAACACCTTAATCTCGTATCTCCTTCTTCGCGGCGAGACAAAGAGAAGAACAAAGTTAACTCGACCATTCTAGCCTTGTCGATCACAGAACAGTATATTATAATGTACCATCAGAAAAAACAGATATATCTGTATGAATAAAACCATCTTTCATATTAGCAAAATAGTAGATACATGTATGTGCAAGTAGGACTATTAGAGCAGAATATACACTATGTCTATGTCTGGCTAAAGCTTGCTAGCCAGTACTAAAGCTGAAATGTATTTGATTAAATTTTAAAATATGGGTGTGGATGTGGGGGTGTATGTGCCAACGTTTAATAAACGTCCTGTATAGTTTGATAAAATAAAAAAAGAGTTGGAGGGAGAGGGTGTCTTGGGGTTATTAACAAAGTTGAAAACGGACAGTGTATCTACTGCAATACAGAACGAAATTTTAAGAAAACAACTTGATAGGCTGGGGGGTTTTTGGGTTGGTAACAAAGGGGCAGAATAGTATAAAATTAAAAACAAAACAAAATTTAAAAGAAAAAAATTGGGGAGGGGATGTCTTTTGGGTCAGTTACAAAGTTGAAATTGGGCAGAGTATTTGATTTAATACAAAACATAATTAAAAATAAAATAAAAAAATGGGCGTCGATCGGATGTATGTGTGTGTGTGAGGGGGGGGGATGGGGCGGGGGAGGCTAGGGGTGAGGTTCTTTGGATCGGTAATAAAGTTGTAAATGGGGCAGTGTATTTGATTTAATGCAAAACAAATTTAAACAAAAAAGAAAAAAAAATATGCAGCAGGTGGGGGTCTTGGTTGGGCTTGGGTAGGAAAGTCCATTAAATAGGTCAAGGTCAGTTATGTAAATATTTATTTAGTTGATGGTGATCACCTTACAGAATTAATAGTTTAACTGAAAAATAAAATTGATTTAATAAAAATAAAATTCAAACCCGAGCTAAACAATTAACTTTAACCTTAGGTTTTAAAGCCCAAAGTATGGAAATTTATATTAGCTAGCTATATATATTGTTTCTGCAACATAATCTAAATGCGTTTATGAAGTTTAGTCACCATAACATGAGTAGTTTGTTCTGAAACAGAGAAAATGCAGAGCTAAACATAAAACTTTAACCACACCCGAGCTAAACAAAAAACTTTAACCGAAGGTTTTAGAGCCCAAAGTATGTATATTTAGTAAGTAACCTATATACATTGTTTGTATAACATGATATGAATGCGTTTATGAAGTTTAATCACCATAACACGAGTTGTTTGTTCAGAAACAGAGAAAAAGCTGAGCTAAACATAAAACTTTAACCAGCGGACGACGACAACGACGACGACGACGACACCAGGGTCATGACAATAGCTCTTCGTTTTTTTCAAAAAGACGAGCTAAAAATTGTTGTTTCATAACACAACATCGACCTCATTTAGTTGTATATACTGTTTTAAATACGACAAAACACCATGTTTTCTTTTTAATACTTTTACCTCTTTTGGATGTGTGTGTGGTGTGGTGTGTGTGTGGGGGGGGGGGATGGGGGTGGGGTAGGGTCTTATGAATTTAAGGGTAAACAACGTAACTATTCGGCAAACGCAATTACATCCAATGGAATAGGCCTACACCTGTATCACTTATATACCGACTGTATCACACGAGTTGGCTCGTGCTCTATACCCTTGACTGACCATAACCCTTGACTGACCATTACACGACACTGTATAGGATTTGTCACTTGCATTGCCGTTATAACATCGAACAAAAACAAAGAACGAGCAACTAATGTCAATCTATTACTTATATTCAAATTATTTATCTAAACTATTCATTAGTTTAACCATATGAACAGCGTTAGGTTCAAGTCTGATCCAAGCAAATTTATAATATTATGTTCACAATATCAAAACGACATATATCCTTAACAAACATGCAACATTTTGCGCATATATAAGCCTATTTCATAATGTAAGAATAATAGTACGGTACAATCGGTACCAAAACGTTCTCAGACTCCAGTCTGTTCCGAAATGACTGTATACTATTTGATATACGATAGCAAATGACATATATTTCATTCAAACAGGTAACATTTACATTTATTAACTAGAAATTTACAATATATTATTAGTTTTATAATACTTTGTCAAATACATAGTCCGTACCAAGTCGCTTTGGACTCCAGTCTGTACCAAGTGGTTTTGGACTGCCCAATGTACATTATTGTCAAATACATAGTCCGTACCAAGTGGCTTTGGATTCTACAGTCTGTACCAAGCGGTTTTGGACAGCCCAATATACAATATCATACAATTTACATTCCTATTAATACTGTATTATTTCTATTAAAATACATAGTCCTTACCAAATGGCTTTGGACTCCAGTCTGTATCAAGCGGTTTTGGACAGCCCAATATACAAAATTGTCTAATACATAGTCCGTACCAAATGACTTTGGACTCCAGTCTGTACCAAGCGGTTTTGGACGGCCCAATATACGATATCAAACAATTTGCATTTCCAACTGATACTGTCAATTACTATTAAAAATACGCTGACAAATACACAGTTTGCACAAAGTTGCCTAACGACTCTATACCAATAATCGCTAGACACTTTCACATACACAAATATACTGAACGCAATCTGTAGCAATCAATTTTAGACTGATCAATATATATATATTTACATTTCCGACAAAATGATTCAACATTGCATTAAAACAATTACAATATGTTTTACAATAGTATGCATAATATCATAGACTCTCTGTACCAAAACGATATGCATTCATAGTAAAAATAGACATATGCACTTACGACATACATGTACATGATTATTAGCAGTATAGCAGGACTAAGGTAGAATTCAGTTCGTAACCAGGCTTATGGCTCAAATCTGCAACAAGTTGGTTTATTCTATCAAATATGGAATAAATACCGACAAACATTCCCTGTTAAAAGGCAACATTTGTATTGACAGACATTATACCGTATTATTTTAAATATGCAATGAAATACACAGTTCGTATCAAACGACCTTAAGACTCAGGTCTGTACAAAGCAACTTTAAACAGCCCATGAAACACTATTTAATGCATTACTAGCAAAAAGGGTATCACTATAAGCTAATTGAAACTGTATTATTAGTAATACTTTACTCACACAAATACACAGTTCATAACAAACGACATTCATTCATGACAAAAGTAAAAATTTGCACTTTCATAAGACTGTACCATGGGGTATTGAATTCAGGTCTATACCGAGCAACTTTCATTGTTCATTATACAATATCCAAAAAACATATATTCCCGATTAACAGTAAACCTTTGCACCTAATAACTACGTAATATTTTATCATTATCATTATCATTATAAACAGATACAAAGTATCTACCAAGCTACCTTAGTCTACGGTCTGTACCTAGCGGCATATACGAGTATACCTGACAAACAGTAAAACAGTTGCCTTTAATAATTAAATAATGTATAACTATAAGTAGTATAGTTCATAGACACTATACTTAATATGTATCAAGCTACACGTACTCCAGACTGCATCGAGAGGCATTAAGTCGTTTTCTCTATATATTTCCGACAAAACAACACAACATTTGCACTAGAATACTAACTGTATCATTAGTATTACAGTACTGACCAATGTGCGCTGTCCCTATCGAAATATTCACAACAGTAAAAACAATATTAGTGCTATTATAATACATACTTATTTTTTGCATTACGTTCATTATTTGCACAAATACCCATACGTACCCAGCAGCATTGAAATCAAGCCTACGCCAAGCGGCTTCAGATTGCATAATATACAATAGCAAACGATATACATTTTCTGTTACAAGCCGATATTTGCACTTACATACCTCATATAATGTCCTATTATTATAACATTACGTAAATTACTTAAGACAAAAACACGGTCTGTTGACTTCAGTCTGATATTTGCAAATAATATTCCGTATAAACTATCAGCATAAAAGAGCTTAGATAACTGAAAGTCTCTATCAAGCGTTCTTTTGACCCTGTCTAAACCAAGTGGTTTAAGACTGTTCGAGCAACACCTATTCCCCTGAACAAAGCAACATTAGTACAAACATAATTTCTAAACTCGAAAAAGACGCATGTAAAAAAAGCATTTTTATTTTATTCAAAAATTCGACATGCACAATGAACGTTTATAAAAACCAATGATAAACCGGTTTGGTTAATAAGAGTGGGTGTGTCCACGTGGTGAATTTTCGGACAGTACGCCTTGGTAAGCACGCGTTTCAATCAAACCTTGATAACAAGCAGTTTTATTTCATGCGTTCATACATCGCTTGCTATTAACTAAATTCAAACAATGGAATGTGTGTATAGATGTAAAGTACAGTAAACGATAAATTTGCTTTCCACCACATCCGCGTACTACATGTACAACTTAAATGTATCACGATGCATGGGAAGATCCATGGACTTTTGTTAATGGGTGAGCCCCCTTTGAAACTACCCTTACAATATACAACTTATATTTAATACCATCATCTCATGTCTGATTTATCCAGTTATAAAATCTTCTGTGAAGTGTTTTCCCCCAAAGTCCCAGAAAAGTTACAAACGTTTTACCTGCCCTTTTAAACTACACTGTATCGAATTAACATACCGCACAGATTATTGTCTCGTTCCTTATTATTTTAGGAATTTTTAATAATTCTACTATTCAGCGCATCAGTACTTACATATTTCGTGTAAAACAAAAATGTATTAACCACTTATTCTGTATAACCCTATTCGCAAGATAGTCTCCGACAATATCAGACAATACATTTTCATTCTGTTTAATCTGAAAGACATGCACTCTATAACGCAAAAGTAAACTTTTATAATAATTTTATGTTACCCATCTTTACCGCTGGCGTAGTTACAAGTACACCCAGGTCTGCACTTTTCCCAAGAAAAATAAATCTGAATTAATTGAACTTGCAATCAATCTCAAGTAACTGGTTTGCTTTTAAATAACATAAGTATATAAATTACACACACAACCCCTGATTATGTGCCAATGGCAATTTACATATATATAGACCTGCACTTTTAAATTTATCAAACTACGCCGCTTTTCCCTACTATTTGTACTCACCAAACTAATAAAAAGATCCAAAACTAGTCTTACACTGTTACATGCAATAGATATGGAGAAAAAAACAACTACTTCGTATCTTTATCTCTAACATCTTGTATTAAGTCTTAAACTCTGTATATTTGAATCATTACTATAACATACCATGTTTCTATAATTTTAAACTGGCCTTACTTAAGTTTTATGTAACTTAAGCCCTTTGATAATAAAATAGTATACTTATCTTAGAAAGTATCTGACTGTTATCAGTTGTCTCATACTTAGCCTAAGAGCTGGGGCTCTTATCGTATCATATCACCGCTCGTCCGAGCAATGAGGCTTATGTGCGGCTCCGGACAATGGACAGTTGGCTCGAGCTTACTCTCCGTCCGGCATTAGTGTCCAGCTCCTGAATTGGTGTTTGTAACGCTGTTAATCCAGGCGATGAACTTGTGGCAGTTTAGGTTATAACTTCTTGAGTCACTTTTCTAATAACATGATTAAATTACAACAGTTCTGTTGTTCTCCGAAGCTCGTGATATTAAACCTAAGCTCCATCTTGAAACAATTTAATTCTTATATCTTATACATTTTAAAAGTTTTAATGATAGTTCCGACGTATACCATAATGTTGCGGTCGTCGATTAAGTTGTCATAGCCAATCTTATGAAAATATGTGTAAACAACGTAACTATTCGGCAAACGCAATGACCTCAAATGGAGTGGACCTACTAGTATCACTTATATACCGACTGTAGTTTAGTATAACTTATTTATTTTACTTCGATTGTGAAACAAGTTCTTACAACTTAGGCAAATCACGCTGGAAGTCTTCATGGTTTGAACCAGTACTAAGCATATGCGGAAAAGTGTCTTGCTCAAGAACACCACACATAGCCGTAGCGGAGGATCGAACCCACGACCCTCCGATCATGGGTTCGGTGCTCTACCACTGGACCACGCGCTACCGACTGTATCGCACGAGTTTGCTCGTGCTCTATAAAAAACAATCCCAACAGAGTGTTCATCACAGAAGATCTCACCTCCTTTTACCATGAACTAGTCAGAAAGTTACTCACTGCCAGGGCCAACAATGAAATAAATGCTTTCTGAACACGAGATGGTAAAACCTTTGCAAAGAAAATGGAAACTGTCCCACCAGTGCATCTTCGGACAAAGGATCAAGTGAGTAATTTCATAAATGTGAAGTAAGCAGCCTTTCCCAGAATATTTATGAGATGTGATGCTTTGCAACATACATTATGTGTTATCGGCCAATTCTACAGTATATTTATATTTGAATATGCTCAATGCAGTGTCATTCCACGCTCTCGTGTTGTTTTTATTCCTCATATAACCAAGACACCAACATTCATTTCGTGGAAAATCCAAACTTTCTAAATATAGAATTGTTAAAACTAAACACATGACTGATACCTGCCTGATACCAGCTGTCTTTTCTACACAGATATGTACCGGACAAACCAAGCAGTCTAGTTATATATAGTCGTTTGTTTACTGTTCCTGCACGTAACATTCTTGATCTCTTGCTAGCGATACCGTGTCCGTGCTTAGTCGTGCATTAAATACACAAACATTAAACTGTGACGTACGAAGTACTGTTTATTAGAAATATAATGAGTATTTGAAAAAGCATAGCTTATATCGCCCCATTAGTGCGATAAGGTACCATGTGTATATGGAATAAGAAGGCACTTGGTAACTTTTTGCACCAATGGGGCGATATATTCCTGAAAAATCATAATGTATTTGCACATTTCAAATTTGTTTAATATCAGTATTGATAGCAAGATATTATCATTAATGATATTTTAATGCTGCTGCTGATGATGATGATGCTGCTGCTGATGATGATATTATGATGGGGACGGTGATTATGATGAGGATGATGGAAATGATAATGAATTTGGTTTTGAAGACAAGAATTATGATACCTTGTTATTGTTAATATTATTATGTTGATTATGATGACGATAATAATGATGAAAATGAAACTGCTATTGTGGGGACGGTGACAATGATGATAATGATACTGTTATTGTGGGGACAGTGACAAAGATGATAATGATACTGATATTGTGGGGACGGTGACAATGATGATAATGATGATGATGGCGAGCTTGGTATTGTAGACAAGAATTATGATATATTATTATTACTATTATTATTTATACATGTATATATATATATATATATATATATATATATATATATATATATATATATATATCAATGATGATGATGTTGATGATGCAATTATTATTATTTGATGATGATGATCATAATGATATTATTATTGTGAGGACAGTAATAATGATGAGGGATTCACACCACTATTATCTCCCTTGAGTACTCCGGACCTGAACACCGGACAGATGAAGGAGGTAGAAATAAAACTTTAGTTCTCTTTTTCTTCGTTTTTCAGGGCTTTGTAACGCAATGTTTTGTTTTCAGCTAGCATGAGTTAAATGGTTAGTATTTTAGAAATCACCACTGAAAATTTGATGCTGATACCAGCTTTCTGGACAATTCTGTGTCATTTCAGAATTGTTGGTTCGAACTGCATCTATGCGAATAGTCGACATTTTATTACTCTGGAAATTGATAGGTCTCACAAAGGCATTGAATTTAAAAAAAAACAAACATGATCAAGGTATACTTTTTTCTTTATAATTGCATATCTTGAACCAGTGAAGAATTTGAGCCCAGACACATGCTGCAGAATTTAATTTTTCACTCTGTTTTGGACATAAATGTTACAATGGAGCCCTATGGGAAATGTAATAGTGCTGATTTCTTTAAATAGAAGGTATTAAACTATAATTTGGACATGTTATGAATAGTTGAACACAATCTAAGGTTTTAAACATTTCAATATAACTGATGGTGCAGATATGCATTTTTTTCATGCATTTATGATGGAATTACACACATTGACCAAACTTTGTATATGTCAATTTCTTGATATTCATATTATCCATGTATGATTTAGTATTCTGTTAAATGCGGAAACAAAAAGAGAGATACATCAAGTCTTATGCATGGCAGAATGATGGTTTACTCTGTAGATGGTCATTTTGGTGTTTCCTTGCCCTAAGTTTAGGTTTAAAAGCAATGTCCAGTCTCATATTTCATGAACACCTGTCCTCATAGACAGATTCCATTTGTGACACTCTCTCCATCATGTGTGGTTTTGCCATATTTTTGTAGAGCTACCAATCCTTAATTCAGTTTGAAGTATCTGCAAAATCACACTGAATTCCAATGGGCATGCTTATTGCTCAGATTGTGAATTTTAAGCTGATTTTTACATTAATTTATTACCCCACCCACCTATTTCTGCATACAAAAATAGAATTGTTTACCAAATGAAATAAATTGCATATTTACAGTGGACTGGGAGTTTGTACTAATTTTTATTGTTTAATTATGAAAAGGCAGTAGTTGCAATCATGCCATGAGGCTAATGTATGGCTTACTTCGGTTGTTTTCGGTTGTCGTCGCATTAAATTCTGCGTCAAATCATTGAATTTGGCGAAGTTTTTGCTTGTACTCCATTTTTATAGAAAATGCTATAGTTTAGTTTAATTATATTTTATTGCATATATAATTGTAGCAATGGGGTTGGGCCACAAGTTCTCACAACATTAGTTACGGCCCTTCCCCTAAAATATTACAAATAATTGAAAAAAAAACACAACTTGACATGGCATAACACATGATAAAGGGTTAATACAAAATGAAAAGAGACGTACCACAGTGTGTACACATTATCCATCAGTTAATACATTGAATGTCATGTATGCATTATCTATTGGGCCTGTGTTGTCTTTCTTATTTTGGAATTGATGTGTAGACAGGGTAATGGAGTACTTTAGCATTAAAATAGCTTGAATTGTTTGCTTGTGTTGCTGTCATATCATTCTGATATTGAAATTTTATCTAAAATATGTTCTGTTTAATAAGTTTTGTTCCACAATATCATTTTTTTTGTAATCAAAATGTCTGTTTTTCTTCCCCTTTTCAGACACTTTTTCATTTTACCATGTAGTTGTGAAAGTTTCAGACCTTTTGAGACACAATTGGTCAAGTTATCATGAAATTTAGACTGTAGGGTTGTGAATTCTTGCTTTTTTACAAGAAATAGCAGCATTTTGACTGAAACCATGTGTCATTAAAACTTATTTTATTTCAGAACTAGTTCAGATACGGGGATGCATTTAGCTTTATTGAACTTGTATTGAGTATTGTTACAAAATATGTCAATCTAGAATCTTAAATTAAAAAAAAAAGTCTTCTTCAGGACTCACACCACTATTATCTCCCTTGAGTACTCCGGACCTCAGGACAGATGAAGGAGGTAGAAATTAAACTTTAGTTTTTCTTTTTCTTCTTTTTTCAGGGTTTTGTACTGCATTGTTTTGTTTTTTGCTAGCATGAGTTAAATGGTCAGTATTTTAGAAATCACCACTGAAAATTTGATGCTGATACCAGCTTTCTGGACAATTCTGTGTCATTTCAGAATTTTTGGTTCTAACCGCATCTATGCGAATAGTCGACATTTTATTACTCTGGAAATTGATAGGTCTCACAAAAGCATTGAATTTAAAAAAACAACAACCTGGTCAAGGTATACTTTTTTTCTTTATAATTGCATATCTTGAATCAGTGAAGAATTTGAGCCCAGACACATGCTGCAGAATTTAATTTTTCACTCTGTTTTGGACATAAATGTTACAATGGAGCCCTATGGGAAATGGAATAATGGTGTAACACGTTAAGATGACGAGTTTGAATTTGTAGACGGAAATGATGATATATTATTATTTATATTATTATTTCTATTATGGTGTTGATGATGATAATGTTGATGTTGATTATGCTATTATTATTATTTGATGATGATGATCGTAATGTTATTATTATTGATAGGACAGCGATAATGATGAGGATGACGAGTTTGGTTTTGTAGATGATCATATTATTATTTCTATTATATTTTGTTTTTAATGATTACGGTGTTGATGATGATGATGCTGCTGATGATAATGATGATGATGGTTATGCTGATGATGTTGTTGCTGATGGTGATATTATTATTATTTGATGATAATGATGGTGTTGATGATGATGATGCTGTTGCTGATGATGATATTATTATAGTTGATGATGATGATGATGATGGTGTTGATGATGATGATGATGCTGTTGCTGATGATGATATTATTATAGTTGATGATGATGATGATGATGGTGTTGATGATGATGATGCTGATGATAATGATGATGATGGTCATGCTGATGATGCTGTTGCTGATATTGATATTATTATTATTATTATTATTATTATATGATGATATTGGTGATGATGATGATGGGCTTGGTGTTCTTGTTAACTTTTCTGCTTGTGTGTTGATGCTCCATAATTATTGTTGTAATGTTAAACTTAAAAAAAAATAGCATTATTTGCTTGTTGACTACGTATTGAAGTTATCTATAATGATAAAACTTACGGTGTATTTATTTATAATGTATTTACTCATTTCCCATTTCATTAACTTATTCAATAGATATAACATTGGCAGAAATTTCATTTATGATAATCTATTATGTGAAAGCTGCTCTTGAATGCAATGCTTTTTATCTTGTTGATATGATGAATATGATGACGTTGATAATGGAATAAGGCATTTCTCATATTGTAGTGATTATTTATTGATTTACTTATTTATTATTATTTATTTTTAAATAGCATGATAATGAAGGTTTACAATAATGCTGAGGTTGTTTAATTGTTATTTATGAAGATGGATATGATAATGATGCTTATGATGGTGGTGGTGATGATGAAGATGATGGTGATAATGTTGATAATGTCAATGATAATGACAATGTAGGACTAAGAGCTGTTCAAGGTGATGTTCCTAATTGTTAATAATAAATTCAGTCTAAGTTTGTTGTTTTTTTCTACAATATTCTTTAACAATAATGCACTTATGTTTGTATCAGGTATGGGCAAAGCTCATATGTGTCTTTTTGTGTGTATATGTATGTGTGCATGTATATTTGTATGTGTACATGTATATATGTATGTGTGTATGTATGTTTGTATGTGTGTATGTGTACACGTGCTATGTGTGCATGTGTTTGCGTATGTATGTAGTGAGCGTGCGTGCATACGAAGGAGTCTGTGTACGTGTGTTCTTGTTTGCTATTTAAAGGTATGTGTATATGTATATACACACGAGTTTGTATAAAAGTATTTGCGTGTGTACGTATATACATACATATAATGAATATATATTGATTATTTATGTAAAGGAAGATGGAATCCCACTATATTTGAAATAGCTGAAATGATTATACAAAAAATATAATGTATTTGAACTCTCTAATGAAACCGGTCAATTTTGAGTGAAAATGATCATGTCTTGCGCCAGAACTGTATATGTATTTCCTATTGCATTACTCCTTCACATTCTGTATACTCTTACGTCCTTTCTTCTAACATGATCACATGTCCCTCGGAGGATACTCGCTCACTTTGACTTATCACCCTGGTATTACATAATGTGTATAGATATATCTGCATAAAGAGCGAAATGGGTCTGTTTGGTCACTATCAACCCCGTCAAAAAGGTCATAAACCGATGAACAGTTTTGATTTGATTATCTGACTTTCCATTTTTCTTATACTGTCCGGTGACGTCCACGAAAATCCTGGTCCAGCTTCATCTAGTTCATCCGACTTGAGTTCCGGCTCGACATCGACTTTGTCTTCCGGACCATTTGGCCTTTTGGAACTTATTTCTAGCCAACTTTCATTTGTTCATTATAAAGTCCAAAGCTTTGCCCCAAAGATACATCAACAGTATGCTGTCTTTTGTGACATATCTAAAGCTTTCGACCACGTATGGCATAGAGGACTTTTATTCAAACTTGAACACATTGGTATCTCTGCTTCTCTTCTTCTTTGGTTCAAGGATTATTTAGATGGCAGATCACAATGTGTAGTTATTTCCGGATCCTCATCTGACACGGTTCCGATATCGGCTGGTGTTCCTCAATGCTCAAGATTTGGTCCATTATTGTTTCTTATTTATATTAACGATATTGTTTCTGAAATTGGTTCTGCGACTCGTTTCTTTGTTGACGACACAACCCTCAACATGCTGCTCTCCATCTTAATTCTGATCCACAAAAGATCTATGACTGGGTTTCAACCTGGCTTGTAACTTTCAATTCTGCCAAAACGGAATTTTTACTTATTTCTCTCAAACACGTCAAACCCTAGCACCCGCCCATATTCATTAACACTATCCATATACAGGAAGTTGACACTCACATACACCTTGGAATCACTATCTCTAGCGATGGCACTTGGCACAAACACATTGAAGACATCACCAAAAAAGCTTGGACTCGAGTTAACACTCTACGTTTTCCCAAATTCACTCTGGATCGTCGATCACTTGAAACTATTTACACATCTTTCATAAAGCCTACACTTGAATACGCTGACGTCGTTTGGGATAATATAACCAAAGCTAAAGAAGAAGACCGCGAAAGAATCCAAAATGGAAGCAGCCAGAATCATCATTGGAGCAACAAGCTTGGTATCACTCAATAACTTATTCAAAGAATCCGTTCTTGAACCCTTAAAGTCGCGTAGACGTAAACATAAATTGGTCCACTTCTGTAAAATACTCAATCGTCCCTCAACCTCTTCCTACTTATCCAATATGATTCTCGAAACAGTAGGTAATGTTGCAACCTATGGCCTACGAAATTCTGACCACATAAGGAACGTTTCCTTTAATTCCCATCACTTCTCTGCATCTTTCCTTCCCTCCACTACATTTGAATGGAAAAAACTACCTCCTGCCACCCGGTCTGCTGATTCCGTCTTGTCTATCAAGCACGCTCTGAATTCGAACAAGAAGACTGTTCCAAAATTTTGCTATGATGGCAGAAGAGAATCGACAATTCAGCATGCGCGGTTACGGATGCACTGCAGTTCCTTGAACGAGCATCTGTTCTCCAAAAACATTGTAGAACGTCCTTCCTGTGTCTGTGGATTGCATTTGAGGATACGCATCACAATCTCTTCACATGCACTTTGTATCACCGTCAACGAACTCTACTCCATGACGTCATTCGTCCTATTATTTGTTTGGACCTAAATACATTGCTGTTCGGCAATGACACTCTCTGATGATATCAATAGTCAAATATTTCACCATGTCCAAACATACATCTCGAAGACCATGCGTTTCATTCACTGAGTTTAACTAGCCTTTATTGTCATAAGATTGACCCACAACACCTCAACAGGCATCCTGTGATCACAATCTCTTTTCCTTATTCTATCTATCTACTTAACCTACCCCTTTCCACCTTGTTATCTTCACGGTAATTATTTTGTTTTATTTGCATTTGTAACACCATTGTATGGTCCTTGCAAGGTAGTCAGAAGAGAGACTTTGTACAAGCTAGAATTATGTTGTTATATATCGAATATATGTATTACATGTTATATGCTTATAACAAATAAATATTGTTTAAACTAAGTGGTGGAGAACTTGTAACACCATAATATATGTTAAAATTGGCATTACAATATCAATAACATGTATGCAGGTAATCGTTTAGTCGCAAGCATATATCTAGACCAATTATTTATTTTGAATTCATTAAGTATAATTATGGTGCCAATATCAGGCTATTGAACTAAACTGATCGAAATAATAATAATAATAATAATAATAATAATAATAATAATAAATGAATAGATTTGAAACACAGATTAACGTTAGTTACATCATATTTTAATTTACCTTTGATACAAGTATTTGTAAAGGTTTTCATCTAAATCTAAAAATAATTCTAAACAAACTTAGTTGATAACGTTTTACTCGCTTAACGGGTCACGTGGGGTGTGAGATTGTGTAAATCACACATGAGCTTGGAATTCGGATAGAAATTCCGTCCAGAGTGCAAATTGTTTGGCGAGAAGCGTGTCTGTAGATTTACCGCGAAAACATTTATCTAACGCGACGGTAAATTCTAACGTAATCGAAAAAAAAAAACAGCAACAAATGATTAATCTTCTTGCATAACACAATGCATACTTGTTTTGAGTTAATTCTTCATCACTTACCTAGATCAATTTTACCGAGAAAACATTTACATGAAATTATGTATTTATATGTCACGTCATACATGTTTCCTACGTCACAGAGCGTTTTAACTCCTCATCGACAGATTGATAGAACTTTAATAAAAACCCGATGGAAATATGCAGCAATATTTCTTTAACAAATATAAGTGATATATTTCAAATATATTATCGTTGGCGAGAACATCAATATAACAACGATTAATTTTGGGTAATAAAATATAACAATCGGGCCAAGATACGTGCGAATGACCCAATTCTATAATCCTCGATATACGACATTGTGTCTCATTATCATTCGTCTTTCATCACTGATTCAAATGGGAAAGTTATCAGTTACTTGCGGAGATGGGGTGTGCTCAAATACTGGTTAATCCAAGGAAACAGTGGTTAGGTGCACTGATCGTCTGTTAGCCCTCAATGGCATAAAAAATACGCTAAATATTCAATCAATCAAGCAATCAATGCTTCCGATAAATTATAAAAGTCAGTTGTTGAAACAGACCGGAAAAAGGTTTTTCTCATTATGATCATTTTTCAGTTACTATAAAACTTGTTAAAAGCTAGGTTTGTTTACGAATATCAATTCCAACCACGTCTGATGCAATACATGTCAAGGTCAAAAGTTCTAAACAGAACCGCGTACGCATGTCAGGAATTATAGAAGTTCCGGAGGAATATCCATCTTGTAGAAATTTGTTAAAAATGATTTTGAAACTACTTAGTTTAAACTTATTTTATTACTTAATAATGATATGTTACAGATATTTCGTATCACAGGATAATAAATATTTGTGTATAACATATGCAAATAGATTGAACTACAAGTTATAACAACATTAGTTATTGTTCTCTCCATATCGTAAACATCAATATTTATGTATACCGGAATGAAATTTAATAACATACATAATATAGGTTATCATTTTAAATGAATACTATACATTTTTAACCTGAAAAGAAGAAACACACAGAAATGTGAAAAAAAATTGAAGGGGGAAATCCCCGCTTGATAAATTTACCCTGTTATCCATCGTAATAGAAACCAAGCAATCGCCCCCATACTGTTCAATTTAAAAAAAATAATATGAATTTTAAGATGGATCCATCGAAGAGAGAAGATGTAATATATATATTAAACTCTTTTTTTTCAAAATGAAATGAACTTACAAGATGGATATGACTTAGTCTTGAATAATGTTTTACTCGCCTACCTGGTCACGTGGGGTGTGAGAGTGTGAAACTCACTCATGAGCTTTGGATTCGGATAGAAAATTCCGCCCAGAAGGACAACTGGTTTGGCGGGAAGCGGGTCTGTAGATATACCGCGAAAACATTTATCTCACGCAACGGTAAATTCTAACGTTACCGAAAAACAACAAATGATTAATCTTCTTGCATAACACAATGCATACTTGTTTTGACTTAATTCATCATCACTTACTTAGATCTATTTTACCGAGAAAACATTTACATGACATTATGTATTTATATGTCACGTCATACATGTTTCCAACGTCACAAAGCGTTTTAACTCGTCGATAGGTTGATAGAACTTTAATATAAACCCGATGGAAATATGCAGCAGCATTTCTTTAACAAATATAAGTGATATATTTCAAATATATTATCGTTGGCGAGAACATCAATATAACAACGATTAATTTTGGGTAATAACATATAACAATCGGGCCAAGATACGTGCGAATAACCCAATTCTATAATCCTCGATGGGATGTTCTTATTTTTATCTATAAAAGACGTTTCAGCTTGAAAAGGTGGCTTCCGGTGCCTTTCAAGACATAGTTACAGCTTTTGCTCATGGGTCATATGGTGATTTAGCAAAGTGAACGTTCACATGCAAAATTACAGTTTTAGAAACGTATTTTACAGCATTATTTACCTCAATAATTACAGCTTATCGCCTCATATTACCCCTTAGGCATATTCCTCAATCACTTTCCATAGCATTTATGGCGTTTTTATTTTTATTTATAACTTGAAGAAAGGTGTAGCCCGTGCCTACACGGCCTTATGGTAGCTACGCCTATCTATACGACGTTTGTTTGAAATGGAAAGTGAATTATTTTGATCTAACTTAAAATGACAAATGATTCATCTTCTTCCATAAACGATGCATACTTGTTTTGACTTAATTTATCATCAATGATCTAGATCTATCTTACCGAGATAACTTTTACACGACATTATGCATTTTATACGTCACGTCGTATATGTTTCTGACGTCACAGAGCGAACGTTTTATCTTGTCCATAGGTTTGTAGAAAATCACAACAACAATCAGGCCAATATACATGCACAGGACCCCATTCTATAAGCCTCGGCGAGACTTATTTATTCATGTCCATGCAAGTCGTTTCAGCTTTGAAGATATGTAGCCTTTGTTACCATATCTGTTGACATAGCTTTTAGATGAGTTAAGCAAAATTGGCCATATTTTATATGTTTGTTTAGTCAGTGAATGTGTCCAGACATCTTTAATAACAATCGCCTTATTGTTAGACCGTGTCATCAGTATAGCCAAATAGTCAGTTCTACAATTACTTGCCTTCCGTTTCTGACTGCATTTTATTAAGTTGTCACTTCTCAATGAAATATCTTTATGGAGTGATCGTAATTCATAACCAACCATATATGGTACTGCAGAAAATAAAAGAACATCATCTATCCATATAAAATCTACAGTAGATGCAGTAGTATACATATCTTGTATATTAACAGCAGGAATAATTACAATTTGTCCTTGACATTGTGGAAAAGTGTATTTCTTCATTCCGGGAAATATGTCGGCATCTAGTTTCCACCGACCATTCCGTTGTATGTGGGCTCCATTTTCTGTGCGGCACCATAAAGTTTCGGACATTTTCTTAACTGTATCGGCCGAAAGCATATTCATCAATCGAAAGACGTCAAGATGTACGTCATCATCCACTTTCACGACGTGTCTTGCATTTGGGCAATGTTCTAGAACCCATCTGAATCCAAGCATTCCCTTATATGTAAGATTATAGTAATGGTCTATGAAACTCCCTTGCACAATGTCTCCAAAGGTATCTTGTTCTTTTAATACCATGTCCTGTATTGCAGGTTTCTCAGATTTTCCTAATAAGAACACAACTCTCATTTCATTTTTATTAAATACTTTTTGGTCGGCCCATGTGTTTCTCAACGCCGTCCGTCGTTGCAGATAGTCAACACCACTGTTCACCATTACAACAAAATGTACATTCCCTCTACATTTCTCTGTATTAGCTATGATATAAGGCCAGCGGTAATAATCCTGCATTTTTGTGGAACTGTTTGAGTGTTTCCGAATAACAATTTTTCTCGTAGTTCTATTCCTCTTGACAGTGAAGTCTGATTTACTTACTGTATTACCCGTAGTGTCCATCTGTTTTTTTTCCAGGTCCGTTAGAGCATCAGTAGTATTGTGTTTATCTCGATGACAATCTCTATGACACGTAGACTTACTGAGAGTTCTCCCTGTGGAATGGTATGTAAAACTGACTATGCCGAATACAGCGATGGCTCCCATCATCACTAGTCCAACGTATAACTTTCTCACCTTTCTCAACTTCATCTGAAATCGAAAATGATGATGACTTTAAATAAAAGGCGCAAACTTATCGACGACATATTTTGTTCGCTTCTTACTTTAATTAAGTAAATTGTGTTTGTTAATATGCTGTAAGGATAAAGAAACACCTGTTGAATTTCAAAGATACGTTATCAAACTATTGTACCAGTATGTACAGTGTTGGGTTCTGTATGTAAAGGTATTGCTTTTATGATTTTGTCAATATTATCATTCAATTGATTGTTGACACAATCTTTATTTCTTAAACTGTTTTTGTATTTCCTACGTTGTCCCAAAGCGGCATATTTATTGATATAAGTTAAGTCGAAACATCGAAACAGCGAAACAAACATGGTACAAAGTCGAAATTATGATGGCGCAAAGTCGAAAGTAAGATGGTGAAAAGTCGAAACAACGAAACAATGATGTTGAAAAGTCGAAATCATTTCGACTTTTCACCATCGTAGTTTCGACTTTACACCATCATAGTTTCGTTGTTTCAACTATTCTCCATCGTTCTTTTGACTTTTAACCATCGTATTTTCGACTTTCAACATATATTTGCGACTTCGAAGTCAAAACAATGATGATGATAACGCGAAACAACGATGGTGAAAAGTCGAAACTACAATTGTGAAAAGTCGTAACTACAATAGTGAAAAGTCGAAACTACGATGGTGGACAGCCGAAACAACGAAACAACTATCATTTATACTTGAGTTCATAACTCATTATTACTCTTCAGCATATTCAATGTCATAGTTACTTCCCTTTACTTAGACTAAGAAGTACTCCTATGAATTGCCTCTTTAATGAAATGCGTTTCCATACCATGATGCACTTGCTACCTTAATACCGACAATTAAACATCTTAGTTAGAGCACACGTTTTGTGTCGTTCAATTTAGTTCCATTACTTCAATAGCAATTTCGCTTGTGTCTGTTTATAGCACCAACACTGTAACACTGTAACGTACAGAAATTTTGTACAGCAAAGTGGTATAAATGAATGGTGATACATTTTAGTATCATCATGTTTAACTTAATTAAATAGGTTTAAATTTATTCTTAAGCTGTGTTAAGAATTTTGGTTATTTTATAGAAAGTGTAACATACCTAATATAACTGAATATAATTGAACATTTGTATAGTATAAATGCATGTTAGTGTACGGGTTTAAAGAAGGGATTCTCAGTAAGGTGTTTATGTTCCAATAGATACATCGTTTGAACGTATATAAAACAATTACGGGGTAAATTATTGCATATATGATACTATGTTACCCGATATATCTACTCGTATGTGTCGTTCCTAACTCGAAACATATTTTATAGCAAGAATCTCGAATTCTTTATTTATATATAAGTCGTCTGGTTTGCACATGTTTAACGGTAGGGTACGAATTAAAATGAGTATGTATACCTTTGAATCGCAACATGAACACGGCGTATCCGTGATTGAGTAGTTACTTACAAACGAAAGTTATTTAACAATAGACCCTGTGAAGGAATGAAATGCTATCTCATATATCATATTTCCCTGATGTTGTAATAGGTCCTTGCCTGAACGTGTAGTTGTAAATTACGTTAAGTATAAAATGGATAATAGGTTTTAATAGCTGATGTGATTATTTTGATTATTCAATTTGAGAAACGTTAATGTAATTGTTTTACCAAGATAAAACGTGATGTATCGGATTCATTTGTTTCAAAATGTTATATACATAAAAATAATATAATTTTTTACTGATCAGTCATTTGTAAAGCGCTGGACCTGGTTATTTCGGTCGGTAGTGCGTCTTGCTATCAAACCAGAGGTCGTGAGTTTGAATCCCCGAAAGGAAACAGTCTCCGTTATGACTGGTATACGACATTGCGCCTGATTATCATTCATCTCTCGCCGGTCCATGAGGGAAACGTATCAGTTACTTGCGGAGATGGCTGTGCTCGAGTACCGGTTAACCTTTCAGGATTCTAGGATTGAGTGGTTAGGGTAACGGTTCGTCTTTTAGCTATTTTTGTTTTCATTTCTAAGCACATTCATAAAATAATGTTCGTCAGGATGACACTGTTTATACATGGAAGGATTATAACATCTGAAACACAGGCTTGATATAATAAAAGGTTTATTCTGTCCAGCAATTTCTTACAGTAGAATAATATAAGATAGATATAAAAGGTAAATGCAATAATGTCCTGTATTCTTAGATTAATAAATTAGTGAATAAGTTTCTAGTTATAGATTACGTTCGTTTTGTACGTTTACGAGAGATGAACTATAAATAATCTCCATATATCACACCTCTATCCGGTGATACCCTTCAAAATTTCTCGTAAAGGTTCCTCCAAAAATCTTTAAGTTAAAAAATCTCTCCAAGTCCTAAAAGTTCCTCAAAGTTTTAAAAGTCCTCAAAGTTCCAGAAGTCGCTCAAAGTACCAAAACGTCCAAGTAAAATAAATTCGGCTGTTTATATTTTCATCCCGGCAAGGATATGTTAAAATCGCACTCAGCTGGTAGATTCTTGTAGGGAGAAGACACGTTTGTTTGGCATCCGACAAGTAACCGTTGTTAATTGACAAGTCAGTTGGACGAATTACAAGATATTGTAATGAAAACTGCAAAGGCAATAAATCTGACATAAATGATCCGATTTATCCAGTTCAAGAATTTGTTTGAGATATTATTATTATAAAACAACTGTGTAAGTTTCGGGAGGATTCAATGCAAACTGCGGGTGCTAGACGGAACACAAAGTAAAAAAAAATATTTTTGAAGATTCAACAGCAATAACTCTGCTATTATAATAATGTAACTAATGCATACGTTTAATGATGGTTGGTGGATAAATGCAGGTACTGGAGTGCACACAAAGTCAAATAGCACGTTTTTTCATGATTCAAACTCCAACAATGGTTGTCTGATTCGGCCGGTTCAGAAACTCTTCTGAACTAATATGTGTATACAACCACTATGTACGTGTGGTGGGGATTCAATGTTTAGAGTACACACAATCTTAAATAATGCAATTTTCGACCAGTCAAGGGTCATAACTCTGATAGTAATTATCCGATTTGGCAAGTTCAAGAACGTATCCGAGATGTTTTATTGATACTACTGTGTAACTTTGATGAGGAGCCAATGCAAAATACAGGTGCTAGAGTACTCTGCTCAGGTGAGCTAAAAAGGACAGCTGATGCTATAATTGTGTAAATGTCAATCATTCATCAAACATTTAAAAAAAACTTCTCTACATCAATGTTGCTCTACATATGTACTCAAGGACGATCACTGTTATATGTTATTGTGCAAGCATGTTTTAAATAAAATAGTCGTTTCTTAATGTACGTGAATTTATCATGATTATTAAAGAACTTAAGAGTGTTGCTAAAATATTTAGTACTACGGTCTCCTTACAAACCCATCTCATTAAGTGTACGCATAAGACTTTCCATAATTGATATCAGGTCTACTAGCTGTGTTTTATGAGATTCATATACGTGTGACTATATGCTTTTTTATAGGAGACTAAATTGTTTAAAATTCACAATTAGAAACTAACATTAATCGTTGGAGTTGTGTAGATACGCAATAAATGTGAAGTAAACTGCTGAATTGCTATAGTAACAGCAAAATAGCAGCAGTAGATTATTCTTAAATCATTAGTATTGTTTGGTGTTGCTATTGTCGTAGTGTTATAAATGTAATAAAAACTTACTATAGTATTTTGCGTTTTATCTTATTTCATTTACCTAAATCCAACAATATACTAACAATGTCCACCTAGTATTCCAATATAACCAATTAGTATTTAGATATTCCGTTTCAGGCAAATTGTATATCATAGATAATTAGGTACTGACGTTTCATGTTGACAATAACTAACATTTTATTAACCCATGTGTTTCCCCTCTACCTGTTAAACTCTTTGTTATTTAAATTATGTTATGTGCTAATCGATGTGTATCGATTGGTCATTACACTTGACAGTTGACCTTCATATACTATGCCCATTGTAATTATGAATTGCAAATTCATAAACTTGTAATAAATATTAACATGCATTCATATTATTACAGGTTTCCTCGTCTTGATAACATCCCACAGAGAACCATAGTAACCAACCGGTTACTGTGGTTCGTGCTCAGATCGATCCAAAACAATATGTAGTGAATGCCGGTGGTTATATCCAGATTTATTCTAATCTATCCTTAGCCCTTACTCCTTCAATGTAACTTTATATATATATATATATATAAATATATATATATATATATATATATATATATATATATATATATATATATATATATATATATATATATATATATATATATATATATATATATATATAGAGAGAGAGAGAGAGAGAGAGAGAGAGAGAGAGAGATGGATATAACGAATAGGTCTTCAACTTTTTTGCTTTATTCAATCTATATAAATTTGGTTTAGTATTCTGTTTATAACAAATTTCGGTGTATAAATGTATACTACACGCAATAGAATTTTGGAATTCTTCTGCTATTCGATTTTACCGACGCTTTATTTACCGCTCTGCGATTCTGCAAATGTAATGTGAAACACAGCAGTATTAAATAGGTGTTATTAACAAATGTTCATACCGTTTATGAAACAAAAACTGATAGGGAATCTGCTTTAATATTTCATTAATAGTGTCCACAGTTACACAATTTATAGCCTTTCCATTTATATACAGTTTTGATCTAATATTCAGTTTGTAATAAATGTTGCCGTACAAAACCTTCTACACGCAATTGTCTGCGATTCTATTTTGAACTGCTCTGCGATTCTGTAACAAGATTCATTCCTGTAAACGGTACCACTGTGTTATGTTGGTCACAATACTTTTAACTACTTGTTGCTAATATGTGTTTCTTCCTTTTTTGAAACAACAAATTTATGGGATACAATCGTCATATGGGTTATGGACGCGTGGTCGCGCTTACTTGTAGTGTATATAGTTAAAGTTTTAGTTTTTAATATTATAGTAGGTTTCTCAGTCTGTGTGCAGTATTTTAAATATAGAAAATTGTTTGTTCTTGTGTTGTTGTTTTGTTGTTATTTCCTTTTATTTCTGATGAAGGCGTAAAGCCGAAAAAACACTTGTTGCTTATATGTGCTTCTACCTTTTTCGAAATATTACCGTCACATTGGTTATGGTCAAACGCATTTGTAGTGTATATAATTAAGTTTTAGTTTTGTAATATTATAGTAGGTTACTCAGAGTTAATATGACGATTGATTGATTGATTGAATATTTAGCGTCATTTTTATGCCATCGAGGGCTAACAGACGATCAGTTAACCTAACCACTCTTTCCTGGGATTAACCAGTACTCGAGCACATCCCATCTCCGCAAGTAACTGATAACTTTCCCACTTGAATCAGTGGTGAGAGACGAATGATAATGAGACACAATGTCATATATCAATCATCACGGAGATTGTTGCCGGGCGGGGGATTCGAACTCACGACCCCTGGATTGATAGTCAGACGCGTAAGCGACTGAGCTAATCGAGCCCGGCATTAATATGACGAAACTATATACAGTAGTCAAATCATGTTATCGGGAGACATTTGTTATACTCATTATATGTGTATGTATAATATTATAAAAGTTTTACCTTAACACTCAGCTATTCCATGATCAAACTATCCTCTTAAATAAAATATAAACTGTTCAGTTCGTCTCTATAAACTTAAAACTTACTCAACAATAATGTTGTTATATCTGTATTACAGAAAACGCCACTGTCAATAACCTTGGTCTATCGGTCTACTGCACATAAAATATTATATTCAACATTTAATCAAGTTATATTGTGATTGTTACAACTGTAAGACATGTCGGTCTACTGTGCAAATAAAATATCCTTTGTAAAACAATTCACGCTTTATAAGTCATCGTTATAAATATAAAACGTTGTGGAAGGTTTTTGTTTAATTTACACACATCAAGTTACAACTGTACTTGAATGAAAATAAACAAATTTAAAAGTACACACGGGAATGTAGATGTGAATCTGGTAACATGACAATTAAGACTAGGTTTTGTTAAACGAACGAAAGCGAGTTTAAAATACTAGCTTTGTGACTTTGAACGTATGCGAACTATATAATTAGGTCAAACAAATTACTTATATAAAATCAACGGTGTTGAGTCGATTATGCCCCAACGCGTCTAAGAAAAGAATAAAGCAGAACTTAGTTTAACATATTTTATTATGTATTTACATAAATAAATGACAACAAATACATATAACAAACACAGATGTATATAACTATAACATAGATTGAACTACAAGTTACATATATAACATCATTAGTTACAGTTCTCTCCAATGCGGTTATATAACTGTATCTGCTTACATGATTGAAAAATAATATTGTACAAAACACAAAAGAAAAAAATCAAAAGAAAGAAAACGAAAAACAAAGAAAAAAAAAGTTTAACCAATACCTTACCACCAAATCCCACTGCATCAACGTACAAACGGTTCAAAATACAACAACGACAACAGAAGCTAAATTAATATAAGTCAATAATCAGGTAGAAAACGTTTAAATGTTCATGTTACAAAGTCGGGATGGTTACTTAGATTATACGGAATTGAGTCGGATCTAGATGAAGGAACATGTTCTTCCAAATAGCGGCTACGTGTCGACAGATATTTTTTCAATGTACATGTAGACGGAGTGGGTTTCCTTCTGAAATTTTATCTCATTACTTAAATTGCAAAAGTTGTTTAAGTTGGCAGCTGAGAGTAAACTATTTTTTGATTAATTTTCAGTTTTTTTTTCTAAAAATAGGGGGAAATAATACAAAGTGAAACAAAAGAAAAGTTTATTAAACAGTCTAACATTAAAAGGGAATTTATCAGTATTTTTCAAACTTGTAAAATTGGCTAAAACATACTTTTCCAATATATCCTGTCTTTATATTCCAACTGGACACGTATTGCTTAAAGGATATCTATTCAAACATGCCAAAATAAAATATTAAAATGGGAGTTCCTAACTTGGGCTACGCGCCTAAGTTAGACTAAAATAGATTTCCCACTTAAAAATGCAACCTATTTTGTAACGTATTACATGAGTCGTGTGATTTCATTTTGATTTCAATTTGATCCGTCATATATAGAAGCGGATCCATGATTTCAATTTAGATTGGCGCAACACAAAACCTGAACGGGCACACATATTTTTTCCGTAGAAATATAGTGAATTTTAATAAAAAGGATATTATGAACGGGGTGGGTTGAGGGCATACATCGTTTTTTTTAAAAGAGCAGATCCGCCTTTTATACAAGCTTACATGTAGTAAGAATTGTTTGAGTCCGAATGACGTCAAGCAGTATTTAAGTGCTGTCTACTTTTAGGATAGAGATATCCTTTCAAGTTTACCACTCCAATTAAACTTTGTCACGTTTTGGTGGATATGATAAACCAAAATATTCGGATTTTAATTAGCAATGATAATATGATGCATTATGTCCATTTTTTTGTTTTTAAAGACATTTATAGGGTTTTTCCCCCTGATATATTCCCTTTAAAAAAGCATAAAATGAAAAAAAAACAAAAAACATTTGGAGAAAATTGCAAAATTAATGAGAGAAATTGTTCACATATCAGTACTTTAACAACTGATCCTATGACTCTAGGCAATGACATCTCACCTATGATAGTCCCTTTATATTGTAAAATGCATTCGTCTATACATGTACATGTAGTGTAAACGAATGTATAAGTATAAAGGGATAGTTTGTTTCGAGAGAACTTTCGCTCAGGTTTTAATAGCTATATTGGCAAATGTGAACAAGTTGATTGTTCAAACAGAGATTATGTCAAAGACTTATATAGAGAAGGAAAAGCAACTTATTGAGATGTTATGAACTCTCGCATATTCAAGCAATATCTCGCAATATCTCATTTTCAAATATTCCAACTTCTAATAATCACTGAAATACAAATTAAATTATTTCTTTTCAAGATGGACTCTTCTACAATACGAGACATTCGCTAGCAAATTGTGTTTACAATTGTTGAAGTACCTATGATTATAACATTTATATACTACAACTAATAATTCACGGAAAGCACATGCAATTTTACTTCAAACTGCAGTATTTTAAATTCAAGACCGTTCTGCATGTTTAAAACATTATATAACACCTAAGGTTACATTTTGTTTTGTGAAATCTGAATTTGCCAATCATTAAACTTTCGCATGCTATTTTAGCAATACTTAGACGAAAGATGAAAGTTTCCAATCTTTATATATAAATCATTGATTATGTTTATCCTCTGATGAAAACTTTAACAAGATAAAACCTGATGCATCGGATCCATTGTTTTTAAATTGGTAAATACATAAAATAACGTCACTGTTTCTGTCAAGTCAATAATTGTAAAGCGGCGGTGTAACATTAAATTTTGACCCCGTTGAAAATTACCCCATGGGTCACTTTTCAACGGATGAGTGATCCATTTTTAACATTGAAAACTGACTCCGACCGTTATTTAATGACCCACCCACACGTGAAAAATTGACCCTCGTTAAAATCTGATCACCAATAGTTGGAAACTGACCGAATAGTCGGCTGGACTACATTTCATCATTGGAAACTGCTATTATAATTTTGGATGTTCTCGTGGACGTAAAATGTGAATTACAACAGAAAAATGTTGATATACGATATATGTATAAAAATGGCCAGTATGCTATAGATACGTTGTTTCAATGTATTATCAGAATGGTGTTTGTTGGAATGGCTTTACGTAAGTGTGGTTGTGGTTTCACAAGTTAAGAAAGCGATAAAGTATTCCTACATCTGCTCTCTCTGTCTCCGTCTCTCTCTTTGTTATCCGGGCATCTGCGTCACACTTTCGGTTAAAATATTGCATGCAAGTTACTTTCATATTAATATCTCAGTAACCACCTACTGGATTGATCTTAAACTTCGCCAAGTTTTCAGGGTTATCAAACAATCAATTTAATTAACTCTTGGTAGAATTAAATGCAAATTATGGCCATTGTTCGACTTAAAAATGCTTGTTAAAGTTTTCTGTGCATCTTGATAGCATACTCATATCTCTGTTACCTCATATGCGATTGATTTGAAACTACACTAACGCCCACGTGTTATTAAACATAGTCTCCCAGCTGAGGGTGATTTTGACAACAATTAAACCAATTATTTGCATTGTATATTTTTCATATTAAACACTCATCTGAACCACGGAAAATTTAATATTGGAAGACCGTGTGGCTTAACCTTATTTCTAAATTATAAATAGAAATAAAATATGTTTAAACCACAAACAAACATCTTGGTTAAACTTAAAACATTTAATAATTCAGAAACAGATATAGAATCCAACACTTAACAACACTCTCTTGTGTGTGAAAAGTGGATGTGTGTTACTAACAATATTACTTGGTCAGGTCTTTAGTATTTATTGACAAAGCAGTGTCCACTGTCATACGGATAAGTCTTGTTTTTCTACCAATACCTTCCTATTTTCGATGAAATTCATAACCTATTTTGTAATATGCAAATATATTTAACAGCATAACTATAAACTATAATGCAGATGTGTATATTGTTTTTGAGGGAGTTGCCTTGCATTATATAATGATATGATTAAATTAAATGATTCAAGGGGCGTAGCTTAGCTGAACACGATGTGAAAGCACAGTTGTATAGTGGGTCGTGGGGCACGCTCCCCTTATTTTTCCAGCTACACTTTCGTAGAAGCGTTTTTGGCGTATTTTCTTTTGTTTTTAGGGGGCTGGATATTCTGAATATTAGCATTGAATAATTGATTTATAACCAAATAAATTTATAACAAATGTGATATTTTAAGGTTGTTCACTTTAATAAAGCCTTCTGTTTCATGGTTTCAAGTGGCTACTATTTTCAAACAACAGGTGTTGAATGTTTATCACTGAGATACGTACAAATTGACATAATTACTAGTATATATGTATGCACATACATTGATGATGATAATTTTATTTACCGTCGCCATCGGTTTCCCATAAAGCTGACGCCTCCAAAAGAGTATTGGCAACTTTAGATTTTTGGAGGATAGTGCAAGATTCAGAAAACACTTCTGTAGCGTCCCTGGTTCTTTTACATGTCCGATGTTAAACACAGATACATGGGACGCCGACATTTGTTAAAGTCCCATCCGAATGACTGATAAGTATTTTAGTTGGAGGAGCAGGTGATCGAACATGCGACCCCTGAGTTCACAGTCCAAGGCCTTAACCACTGGACCACTATTCCACCCATACAGTATTGATGAAGAGTGTTCATATGTGCCGCAATGCTGAAAATCACTTTAGAAAATCTCTAGTTTTCTGCATTTTTTATGACGCAAACACGGTGATTACACGATCAATATATATGTTACTTTGTAAAGGGTTTAAAGTCTGAACAATTCCATACCCGTACAAAACGATTTTAGTTTGTTTGTAATAACGTCATAAAGGACTTACATTAATCATTATCATTGTGTGTCCAATCTATAATCAAATAAGAGATAAATATATACAAACATATTACACTGGACGACCAAGTATGAAAAAGTTTATAGATTTAATAAATACAAACTTAAAACTTTACACAAGCCTTCCTAGTTATCAACCGTACTACAATAACTAAGTTAGATAACTATTGCATGAATATAATACAAATTATTACCCTTGTTTCGGCTTAGAAATTCTGGTTAAAGTTTTGTATGCAAGTCCCTATCTCAGTAACCATTGCATGTATTGCCTTGAAACTTTACACAAGCCTTCCTAGTCATCAACTCTACTACAACAACTAAGTTATATAACACTTGCATGAATATAATGCAAAATGTTGCCCTTGTTTTGGCTTAGAAATTCTGGTTAAAAATTTGCGTGTATGTCCCTATTTCAGTAACCATTGCATGTATTGATTTGAACCTTTACATAAGCCTTCCCAGTCATCAACCCTACTGTAACAACTAAATTAGATAACTCTTGCATGAATATAATGCAAAATGTTGTCCTTGTTTGGCTTAGAAATTCTGGTTAAAGTTTTGCGTGTAAGTCCCTATCTCAGTAACCATTGCATATATTGACTTGAAACTTTACACAAACCTTCCCAGTCACCAACTCTAACTAAATTAGCTAAATCTCGCATGACTATAATGCAAATTATTGCCCTTGTTTTACTAAGAAAATCTTGTTAAAGTTTTGCGTGCAAGTACCATCAAGTCCATATCTTAGTGACTAATGCTTTTATTGACTTGAAACTTTACACAAGCCTTCATAGTCATCAAACATACTACAGTAACTAAGTTAGACAACTCTTGCATGAATATAATAAACACTATTGCCCATTAAAAATGCTGGTTAAAGTTTTACGTGCAAGTACCATCAGGCCCATATCTCACAAACCCCTCAATATATTTGATTGAAACTTTACACAAGTCTTCATAGCTTTAAAGTGCAAATTATTGCCCTTCTTTGACTTAGAATTTTGGTTAAAATTTTGCATGCAAGTACTTTCAAGTCCATATTACACCAGCCGGGCCCGATTAGCTCAGTCGATTACGCGTCTGACTTTCAATCCAGGGGTCGTGAGTTCGAATCCTCTCCCGGCAACAGTCTCCGTGATGATTGATATACAACATTATGTCTCATTATCATTATGTCACTATTCAAGTAGGAAAGTTATCAGTTACTTGCGGAGATGGGGTGTGCTCGAGTACTGGTAAATCCCAGGAAACAGTGGTTAGGTAAACTGAACGTCTGTTAGCTTTCAATGGCATAAAAAGACGCTAAATATTCAATCAATCAATCAACCATATAACACCAACCGCTCACGGCATTTGATTGAAACTTTACATATGGCTTTTTAGTTATAAAATCAACTAAATTAATCAAGTCAGATAACTCTTGCCATATTTTTTGCAAATTATGGCCTTTGTTTTACTTAGAAATTTGATAACTCAGCGGTCACTGCATGTATACAAGATATTGCAGTTATAAGACCTACTCAAATTTGTCAATTTTGTATGTAAGATAACTGTTATTTGGTTGGATTAGTCATCAGTCTCAATCGAATTTGTACTTCAGTGACAAAAAATTCGAATATTCGAGTGCGTTGTCCCTTCGACAGCTCTTGTTACTTGTTCCCGTCTGTTTGACGTTTTGAATGACTTCAGAGATTTTTTTTTCTTAAGGATATATTATTAAAATTATAATCAAAGCCAAATTTATTAAAACAATACCCCAATTTGGAAATTCACTTTTATCTGACAACCGTTTCAATATAACTGAAACAACCACACCTCTGGTTACAATGATTTATCATCTGTCCCCAAGTAAAGAGTCATATTTTAAAACAATATGATTAACAACAGTTGTATTGTCTGTTTATGTTTCTCACAATTCTAATGTCACATGATTTTAACACAATTTTCTGTAATTTTATTAGCTCGACCCATGTTAGTCGTTATAGTTGTATGAATATCCAGTTAAAACACGTTTTTGATGTTTATTTACATGGTAAATAGCGTCTCCCGAATCAAGAATTATTTTATAATACCGTCAACCTAAACATTGTCTCTCTATAACAACTATCTGATGGCCTCGCTAACTGACTGTCCTATATGTATAATTACAAAATTGGCTACATTTACTACATGTGTACATGTCAAGTCTCTGTACACGCTTACTGCACGCGACAACACTAATACAGTACCGCTTATATTATTACATAATTTACATTTACCGCCTGATACACCTTATATCCATGACACGATCTAACTGACCGCGTGTCAGTGTCCAAAATCTATCGATTATCCCGTTTTCTTTCTTTTACACTTTTTTCTTTTTTTTTTTTTTTACAAACCCCGGAATTTCTATAAAAATACGTCTGTGTCACTACATTCATGTAAGCTATACAAACGGCCTTATGCACTGTATAAATCCTACCATTTATGAATATGCCCCAGTTAATGATAGTTGCAAGTTCGATATAGCGCAGTGTTCTAGTTTAACATTCCAGTTGATTTTTTTTTGAAATATGTCAGCGGTAATCTAATTTTAGTTATTCGCCAAAACGTTAACCTAAGTAAAAAGAACTCACAAAATCATTTTTTCCACCGCTTCTTCTACAGTAACTGTCAACTAAATAATGTATACACTGAGTCTCTTTACTTTAAATAAATTATTTTATACATCGCCATTTTTACTTTAAATAAAATAATGTAACACCATTTTATTAGCATTATCAGTCCTGTTTCATTTTCATCTTCATTATTAAGTTAATTCTCTCCCAAATCGTTAAATAAACTCCCATTTACGTACTCCAAACTGCCTTGCTTATTTTCTAACTTATTTTCTAAGAGTTTGAGAATACTTTCATATATTAAACCATGCATGGCTCCGAAGTCTAAGACGTATGTTAATTTTCCATGCATTGATTATTCTTACAATTAATTATCACTACATTAATTACTTGCTAATCTAATTTCTCCGTCAAATAAATATTAATTATTAATTTAATATTATATCTCCTTCTCAGCCATCGGGCGTCTAAATGATTCGAGGTTGGCAGTATTCTGTCTATTACATTCTAATGATTTGATTTTACTTAATAACATTAATGTGTGAGATGTATCTACCACTTTGCAAAATGGTGACCCTAACTCTAATCGCAGATTTTCCCATGTTTTGTTTCCTTGGTTATCCAGAAATCTTTTAAAGAACTGGAATACTTAATCCCTGCTGATTTTGTATATTAACATAAAAAAATGTTCATTTCCATAATTATTTATAAAACTAAATTTTTCGATCTCATTTACCCATTCTTTAAATAAGTTTGCATCTGATCCATCAAACTTTTGTATATATATTTCGCGTTTTTTCTGTCGCTATCTGATTAATTTGTAATATATTTTTACTAATATATCCCATTTCATGTACATGTACTAAATTGCCAAATACTTCCGCGATATTCACTTCTGCCATTTTATTAAAATTTTAGATTTTCACACCAAGACAATTTTACAAAGTTCGCTAGTTGAAAAGTTTAATTTAGCGATAAACCCGCTTCCACTAACTTAGTTAATTAGTTCTCGCTGCCGCCGATCCTGGTTCGAAATCATGGTTCACGGTTAACCATTTTGCGCACTCCTCCTTGTTATAACATCACACACAAACTAACAGAATTCGCAGTTCCTTTTCGATACATATTTATTTTTACATTATTACATCTACATTTAAACTGTAATGGTGACCACTTAAACACGGTTTATGCTTCAAAACATAGTTCAGACAAAGTTCCCATCTTGTCACCTAACATATACATTCCTGGCCTGCCTTCCGAAAACCCCTAAAATCTTTCTCTATTCAGTCCAAAACTGAAACTGACTACTGTCCATTAATTGACATAAAATTGACAGATTATTCATATACAAGTCACGTTTCTCATGACCATGCTGGACAGAGCTTGCTAATTAACAATAAAACAAGTTGACATCTCTATTTTAGACCTGTTTACGCTACTGTCACTTATCTTATAAGACCTCTAAACTCCCATGAATGCAGGCCTTTTTGTCTAATTACAAACATGTCAATATTATTATTATATTTTCCAATTTACTAACGTTATGTATTAACTTCATTGATCTAATAATATTTGATTAAAATGATAATTATTGAGTGACTATTACACAGTACACATGATAAAATCTGAGATAAACTTTCTTGTTTTTCGAGTGCTGAATTACCTCTGTTTACATAACACTTATCATGACTGACTACCAAGAACAGTATTATGACACTACTTCAAGTCTGCTATCATGGTAACAGGTAGTGTTTTTATTTTATTTTTCATTTTGTTCTCAAATTCATTGACTCATTCAACTATTATTTCTTAATCTGTGCGAGTACAGCATCAAAGTGTTCCATGAAAATATACACGTGGTGATTCTGGAAGGTCAAAGTTGAAACACCTAGAAATGTATCGAGTATGTAATTCAACAAATATAAATTTCATTAAGTACTAATATAAAGACGGATTGTAAACTTACATCTAACCAAATGTTGATAATATAGGAAACGTAGTATTAATTATTTGCCAAATTAACCATTCAGTAATCGTTTAATTGCTAGCAACTGTCGGACAGGCACAGGCTTAATAATTGGTGGTTAATCGACCTGATACAGGAGGTATCAGGTTCTTGAATGGACTACCAAGAATATGTAAACTGGGTAAACAAATTTAAAAGCGGTTACGCGTCTGGCTGTCAATCCAGGGGTCGTGAGCTCGAATCCCCGCCAAGAAACAGTATCCGTGATGATTGATATACGACATTGTGTCTCATTATCATTCGTCTTTCACCACTGATTCAAATGGGAAAGTTATCAGTTACTTGCGGAGATGGGGTGTGCTCAAATACTGGTTAATCCAAGGAAACAGTGGTTAGGTGCACTGATCGTCTGTTAGCCCTCAATGGCATAAGAAATACGCTAAATATTCAATCAATCAAGCAATCAATGCTTCCGATAAATTATAAAAGTCAGTTGTTGAAACAGACCGGAAAAAGGTTTTTCTCATTATGATCATTTTTCAGTTACTATAAAACTTGTTAAAAGCTTTGTTTGTTTACGAATATCATTTCCAACCACCTCTGATGCAATACATGTCAAGGTCAAAAGTTCTAAACAGAACCGCGTACGCATGTCAGGAATTATAGAAGTTCCGGAGGAATATCCATCTTGTAGAAATTTGTTAAAAATGATTTTGAAACTACTTAGTTTAAACTTATTTTATTACTTAATAATGATATGTTACAGATATTTCGTATCACATGATAATAAATATTTGTGTATAACATATGCAAATAGATTGAACTACAAGTTATAACAACATTAGTTATTGTTCTCTCCATATCGTAAACATCAATATTTATGTATACCGGAATGAAATTTAATAACATACATAATATAGGTTATCATTTTAAATGAATACTATACATTTTTAACTTGAAAAGAAGAAACACACAGAAATGTGAAAAAAAATTGAAGGGGGAAATCCCCGTTTGATAAATTTACCCTGTTATCCATCTTAATAGAAACCAAGCAATCGTCCCCATACTGTTCAATTTAAAAAAAAAATATGAATTTTAAGATGGATCCATCGAAGGGAGAAGATGTAATATATATATTAAACTCTTTTTTTTCAAAATGAAATGAACTTACAAGATGGATATGACTTAGTCTTGAATAATGTTTAACTCGCCTACCTGGTCACGTGCGGTGTGAGATTGTGAAACTCACACATGAGCTTTGGATTCGGATAGAAAATTCCGCCCAGAAGGACAACTGGTTTGGCGGGAAGCGGGTCTGTAGATATACCGCGAAAACATTTATTTCACGCAACGGTAAATTCTAACGTTACCGAAAAACAACAAATGATTAATCTTCTTGCATAACACAATGCATACTTGTTTTGACTTAATTCATCATCACTTACCAAGATCTATTTTATCGAGAAAACATTTACATGACATTTTGTATTTAGATGTCACGTCATACATGCTTCCAACGTCACAGAGCGTTTTAACTCGTCGGTAGGTTGATAGAACTTTAATATAAACCCGATGGAAATATGCAGCAACATTTCTACAACAAATATAAGTGATATATTTCAAATATATTATCGTTGGCGAGAACATCAATATAACAACGATTAATTTTGGGTAATAAAATATAACAATCGGGCCAAGATACGTGCGAATAACCCATTTCTATAATCCTCGATGGGATGTTCTTATTTTTATCTATAAAAGACGTTTCAGCTTGAAAAGGTGGGTTCCGGTGCCTTTCAAGACATAGTTACAGCTTTTGCTCATGGGTCATATGATGATTTAGCAAAGTGAACGTTAAAGGGTACCGCATGTCAGAATATAAATGGTCATTTATCGTTAAATAGACATGTAACTAACACAAAAATCAACAAATTTTAATTGAACGAAATTTATCAAGTGAGAAAAACGATATTAAATATCATGATTTCAAGTGTTTCCTATATATCATGGGCGCCGCCATTTTATAGCTCTTTTATGTTGGAGGTTTTCGGTGACGTCATAGCTGCACTTCCGCTCTAGTTCTCGCAAACATTTTATTGTGTCGTTAGTGACTGCTCTCTTCTGAAACTTTTATATATACACTAATTCACGTAAACAGTTGATAGATAGATATACAGTAGATTAGTGAACATCAAATGAAGACAATTAAACGCAAAAACTATTCTGAATTGAAGGACTTAACCTATAAACATTGTTTTCATCAACGGAATAAGTATAGGTGAGTAATGCGATATGTTTTGTGGGCAGCGTTGTTTTTAGTTTTCCTAATATGTGATTTCATAATGCCTCAGTGTCAAGCTTCTGGTGACATCACGCGCAAAACACTTTATACTTTGGGGTAGGACTTGAGATTGCAGAATGAAGCGTACCAATGCCTTGGCGTACCACTACCCAAGCGTACAATTTCAGATGATTTCTGTACGAAGATGACCATATGCGCCATACATAAAGACTTAGTGTATATTATCCAGTGGGAAGCTTTTAAAAATGTGCTTATAACACTTATAGCTCAACTGATTTCTGAAATTTAATTTGTGATTTTATATACTCTTCCAAAATATTGCGAAATTGATATAGCAAACTTTCACAAACTTATAATTGCATGCTGTTTAAACAGGTGTGATAATCCAATTAACAATAAAAAGAAGAGGTTAATGCCAAAACATAAGGTGTGAAAACGATATGGTATCTAAAAATTATTATTAAAATACAAATTATCAAAGCCAATTAATTGTGACAGGCCCGATTAGCTGAGTCAGTTATGTGTCTAACTATCAATCCAGGTGTCGCAAGTTCGAATCCCCACCCAGCGACAGTCTCTGTGATGATTGACATACAACATTGTGTCTCAATATCATTTATCTCTCAACGCTGATTCGAGTGGGAAAATTATCAGTTACTTGCGGTTGTTGGGTGTGCTCGAGTACTGGTTAACTTTTCAGGAAACAGTGGTTAAGTTAACTGAACATTTGTACAGTAAGCCCTCGATGGCAAAAATGATGCTAAATGTTCAGTCAACCATTAATTGTTCATCAACTCATTTTATTAATTTTATAATCAATAGGCAATATGGTTTATTGATATATGGCTTTTTCACAGTAAATTATTCTTGAATAGACATTTGAACAACCTCTACTTCGTAATGAAAAAAGATAAATTAAAACCTTTGTTCCTTTATTTATTCATAAATACATGAAACTTTTTTTTTACTGTTAAAATAGTGTTCTGGTATACAATTTGTGAAAAATATACATAAAATCATATAGCATAATTCTTTACTTGTAAGTTTGCATTGATATTGAAACCCTGATTAACTGAAAATGTTTAAATTAGTAATAAACCATAATACTATGTGATATAACATCCTGTCATAAACCCTGGGGTCATTAAACCTGGGGTAACTTACGCTTATTAGGGTACAATATGCACACTGTGGCAGGGTATTTCTCATTACCACATGGTGTGAATGTGGTGTTGGTGAATTATGAAAGCTCAGCAGGGTGCCAGTAGCTGAACAGTAACATACACTTTGTGCAATATGCCTGTAGACATTATATTCCATAAGACACTCCCTATAAGGAACAACATTCATACATGTTCAGGGAACTGGTAGAATAGATAATCATCATATATCAAATTGGGTAGTAACACCACTTGAATAACCAAAAGACCATGTAAAAACACACACAAAAAAAAAACTCATCCATGCTTCATCTAATTTTACTTAACAGGGTATGAAATCAAAATTTTATCAGCCATTTCTCAGTATGCAACTCTGGCCGCACCAGCTAAACACGATAAGAAAAGAGATTTAATAGTATTTCTTATTCTCTCTTAGACAGGTAAATATATGTAACAAAACATTTTCCTTTAAATTCCATTCCTGGTCTAAATAGTGTTTTTTTTTATAATATATTGACTTGAGTAGCAAACAGTATATACCCTGATAGTACACCACGAATCATCATCAATGTGCAGGCTCGCCTGGATCTACATCAACACTGACCGCAATAATTACTTTTTTTTTATCAAGCTAAGGGTAATTTTACTATTTTGAAATTCAATCATCAATATCAAGTTACATGATCGTGATTGATGGCTTTCGGTTTGATCTCTGGTTCATGATCGGTGTGACTGTTTAACAGTTATCATCTTTTTGGGTGAAAACTTCATAAGACATTGATGTGTTTCTCTGTATTAATTCTGTGATACGTTCTAAATCTTTTAAATCTCCACTAGTATGGTCATTGCATCTGCAGCACGTATTTTCGTCAGACGAAGGCATCATTACACAATTTTCGCAGCTGCAAAAGTCTTTCACATGTGTGAACAACTGTGCCGTCTCACTATTTCTCTCGTTTTCTAATTCATTTAACTCTGGTTCCGAAAATTCTGGTTCAAAGTTGTAGGCCACAAGTCCTTCTCCGTTACTAAAATCTATTTTATTATTCTTGCGAGTACATTTGCCGATAACTATAATTGCACGTTTCTATATCTGCTGTAGCGTATAAATTAATTATGTTTTAAACCGGAAGTGCAGTTATGACGTCACGCAGGTATCCAATATGGCGACTTCCACCACAAAGTTTATGTGCGAAAATAACCGTTACAAAACGAGCTGATATATCTTTATGAACTCGAATTTATGCATAATAATACTATTAATAGAAAGCTGAACGCACAGCTATTCATATTATCCTGTTTTATACACAGGGTTGCGTTCCCCTTTAACATGCAAAATTACAGTTTTAGAAGCGTATTTTACAGCATTATTTACCTCAATAATTACAGCTTATCGCCTCATATTACCCCTTAGGCATATTCCACAATCACTTTTCATAGCATTTATGGCGTTTTTATTTTTATTTATAACTTGAAGAAAGGTGTAGCCCGTGCCTTCACGGCCTTATGGTAGCTACGCCTATCTATACGACGTTTGTTTGAAATGGAAAGTGAATTATTTTGATCTAACTTAAAATGACAAATGATTCATCTTCTTCCATAAACGATGCACACTTGTTTTGACTTAATTGATCATCAATAATCTAGATCTATCTGACCGAGATAACTTTTACACGACATTATGCATTTTATACGTCACGTCGTATATGTTTCTGACGTCACAGAGCGATCGTTTTATCTTGTCCATAGGTTGGTAGAAAATCACAACAACAATCAGGCCAATATACATGCGCAGGACCCCATTCTATAAGCCTCGGCGAGATTTCTTTATTCATGTCTATGCAAGTTGTTTCAGCTTTGAAGATATGTAGCCTTTGTTACCATATCTGTTGACATAGCTTTTAGATGAGTTAAGCAAAATAGGCCATATTTTATATGTTTTTTCAGTCAGTGAATGTGTCCAGACGTCTTTTATAACAATCGCCTTATTGTTAGACCGTGTCATCAGTATAGCCAAATAGTCAGTTCTACAATTACTTGCCTTCCGTTTCTGACTGCATTTTATTAAGTTGTCACTTTTCAATGAAATATCTTTATGGAGTGATCTTAATTCATAACCAACCATATATGGTACTGCAGAAAATAAAAGAACATCATCTATCCATATAAAATCTACAGTAGATGCAGTAGTATACATATCGTGTATATTAACAGCAGGAATAATTACAATTTGTCCTTGACATTGTGGAAAAGTGTATTTCTTCATTCCCGGAAATATATCTGCATCTAGTTTCCACCGACCGCTCCTTTGTATAGGGGCTCCATTTTCTGTGCGGCACCATAAAGTTTCGGACATTTTCTTAACTGTATCAGCCGAAAGCATATTCATCAATCGAAAGACGTCAAGATGTACGTCATCATCCACTTTCACAACGTGTCTTGCATTTGGGCAATGTTCTAGAACCCATCTGAATCCAAGCATTCCCTTATATGTAAGATTATAGTAATGGTCTATGAAACTCCCTTGCACAATGTCTCCAAAGGTATCTTGTTCATTTAATACCATGTCCTGTATTGCAGGTTTCTCAGATTTTCCTAATAAGAACACAACTCTCATTTCATTTTTATTAAATACTTTTTGGTCGGCCCATGTGTTTCTCAACGCCGTCCGTCGTTGCAGATAGTCAACACCACTGTTCACCATTACAACAAAATGTACATTCCCTCTACATTTCTCTGTATTAGCTATGATATAAGGCCAGCGGTAATAATCCTGCATTTTTGTGGAACTGTTTGAGTGTTTCCGAATAACAATTTTTCTCGTAGTTCTATTCCTCTTGACAGTGAAGTCTGATTTACTCACTGTATTACCCGCAGTGTCCATCTGCTTTTTATCCAGGTCCGTTAGAGCATCAGTAGTATTGTGTTTATCTCGGTGACAATCTCTATGACACGTAGACTTACTGAGAGTTCTCCCTGTGGAATGGTATGTAAAACTGACTATGCCGAATACAGCGATGGCTCCCATCATCACTAGTCCAACGTATAACTTTCTCACCTTTCTCAACTTCATCTGAAATCGAAAATGATGATGACTTTAAATAAAAGGCGCAAACTTATCGACGACATATTTTGTTCCCTTCTTACCTTAATTAAGTAAATTGTGTTTGTTAATATGCTGTAAGGATAAAGAAACACCTGTTGAATTCCAAAGATACGTTTGTACCAGTATGTACAGTGTTGGGTTATGTATGTAAAGGTATTGCTTTTATGATTTTGTCAATATTATCATTCAATTGATTATTGACACAATCTTTATTTCTTAAACTGTTTTTGTATTTCCTACGTTGTCCCAAAGTGGCATATTTATTTATATAAGTTAAATCGAAACATCGAAACAGCGAAACAAACATGGTACAATGTCGAAACTATGATGGCGCAAAGTCAGATGGTGAAAAGTCGAAACAACGAAACAATGATGTTGAAAAGTCGAAATCATTTCGACTTTTCACCATCGTAGTTTCGACTTTACACCATCATAGTTTCGTTGTTTCAACTGTTCTCAATCGTTGTTTCGGCATTTCACCAATTTTGTTTCGACATTTCACCATCGTTGTTTCGACTTTTCACCATCGTATTTTCGACTTTTCACCATCGTTGTTTCGACATTTCACCATCGTTCTTTTGACTTTTAACCGTCGTATTTTCGACTTTCAACATATATTTGCGACTTCGAAGTCAAAACAATGATGATGATAACGCGAAACAACGATGGTGAAAAGTCGAAACTACAATGGTGAAAAGTCGTAACTACAATAGTGAAAAGTCGAAACTACGATGTTGGACAGTCGAAACAACGAAACAACTATCATTTATACTTGAGTTCATAACTCATTATTACTCTTCAGCATATTCAATGTCATATTTACTTCCCTTTACTTAGACTTAAAAAGTACTCCTATGAATTGCCTCTTTAATGAAATGCGTTTACATACCATGATGCACTTGCTACCTTAATACCGACAATTAAACATCTTAGTTAGAGCACACGTTTTGTGTCGTTCAATTTAGTTCCATTACTTCAATAGCAATTTCGCTTGTGTCTGTTTATAGCACCAACACTGTAATACTGTAACGTACAGAAGTTTTGTACAGCAAAGTGGTATAAATGAATGGTGATACATTTTAGTATCATCATGTTTAACTTAATTAAATAGGTTTAAATTTATTCTTAAGCTGTGTTAAGAATTTTGGTTATTTTATAAAAAAATGTAACATACCTAATATAAATAATTGAACATTTGTATAGTATTAAATGCATGTTAGTGTACGGATTTGAAGAAGGGCTTCTCAGTAAGGTGTTTATGTTCCAATAGATACATCGTTTGAATGTATATAAAACAATTACGGGGTAAATTATTGCATATATGATACTATGTTACCCAATATATCTACTCGTATGTGTCGTTCCTAACTCGAAACATATTTTATAGCAAGAATCTCGAATTTTTTATTTATATATAAGTCGTCTGGTTTGCACATGTTTAACGGTAGGGTACGTTAAGTATAAAATGGATAATAGGTTTTAATAGCTGATGTGATTATTTTGATTATTCAATTTGAGATACGTTAATGGAATTGTTTTAACAAGATAGAACGTGATGTATCGGATTCATTTGTTTCAAAATGTTTCAAAATGTTATATACATAAAAATAATATTTTTTTTTTCTGATCAGTCAATTGTAAAGCGCTGGACCTGGTTTTCTCGGTCGGTAGTGCGTCTTGCTATCAAACCAGAGGTCGTGAGTTTGAATCCCCTCAAGGACACAGTCTCCGTTATGACTGGTATACGACATTGCGCCTGATTATCATTCATCTCTCGCCGGTCCATGAGGGAAACGTATCAGTTACTTGCGGAGATGGCTGTGCTCGAGTACCGGTTAACCTTTCAGGATTCTAGGAATGAGTGGTTAGGCTAACGGTTAGCCTTTAAGCTACTTTTGTTTTCATTTCTAGGCACATTCATAAAATAATGTTCGTCAGGATGACACTGTTTATACATGGAAGGATTATAACATCTGAAACACAGGCTTGATATAATATAAGGTTTATTCTGTCCAGCTATTTCTTACAGTAGAATAATAAAAGATAGATATAAAAGGTAAATGCAATAATGTCCTGTATTCTTAGATTAATCAATTAGTGAATAAGTTTCTAGATATAGATTATGTTCTTTTTATACGTTGACGAGAGATGAACTATAAATAACCCCCATATCACACCTCTATCCGGTGATACCCTTTAAAATTTCTCGTAAAGGTTCCTCCAAAAATCTTTAAAGACGTTTCTTCGAATAAGTTCTAGCGCGGAGATTTTTTTTAAATTTTGCACACAAGTACTTTGAAGTAAGACAAGTTACAAACACTAAAAAAAATATAGGTCCCCATGCTTGATTTTTTGCTATGACTATTTTTAAACTACACCGTTTTACATTTTTTAAAGAAAAAACAACAAATTGGTGTAAGTTATAAATCTTGTTTAATTTACTAACAAAGTGATATATTTCAACAAAACATTGTTGTCTCTCATGTAACAAAAGATAAAGTATCTAAAATAGAAAAAGTCATGATGCTCTTTTGAGTTTCACATTTCATACAGTAATTTTCATAAGTTTCTACGATTATAGAATTGGCCGTTAACGATGTATTTTTACACTAATTTAAAAATAAAAAAAGTTCTAACGCGGAGAATTATTTTAATTTTTTCTACAAAAAGGCACCATAACAAACTATATCAGAAAATAAAATAAAAAATATATGTCCCCATGCTTGTTACTAAGTTACAGTGCTTAATGTTACCTCCCTTTTCATAAAATGGCCGTAAACGATGCGTTTTGACACTAATTCAATAATAAAAAAAAGTTCTAATGCAGAGAACTGTTTCATGTTTTTCTACAAAGAGGCACTTTAACAAACTATATCAGAAAATAAAATAAAAAACATATGTTACCTTACTTGTTACTAAGTTACATTGCTAAATGTTACCTCCCTTTTCATAAAATGGCCGCAAACGGTGCATTTTTACATTAATTCAATAATAAAAAAAGTTGTAACGCGGAGAATTGTTTCATTCTTTTTACAAAGAGGCACTAAACCAAACTATATCAGAAAATAAAACAAAAAATAGATGTCCCCATGCTTGTTACTAAGTTACAGAGCTAAATGTTACATCCCTTTTCATAAAATGGCCATAAATGATGCATTTTGACACTAATTCAATAAAAAAAAAAGTTGTAACGTGGAGAATTGTTTCATTCTTTCTACAAAGAAGCACAACAACAAACAATATCATGAAATAAAATAAAAAAAACATGTCACCTTCCTTGTTACCAAGCTACAGTGCTAAATGTTAACTTCCCTTTTCATAAAATGGCCTAAAATTGTCAAAATTGTGAAAATTATCTGTTGTAATTTTTATAAATGAAGTTTCATTGCAGAAGTAACTTTCATATTTCTAAATGATGCACTAAATAGCAATTATAATATTTGTAGTTTATAATGTAATTACTTTTAAATTGCTTTTATATATTTCATATATACTGGGTAATTGATGAACATCAATAGTTGTAAAAGTTTGAAATGTTAGAGGCCTAGTGGTAAATCCATGTACTGTCAATCAAGGTTGGATCACCAGTGACCTGCTACTCAACATAATATCTTCAGAGTTTTATCTACGAGTCCATTCAAGTCATTTTTTTCTGGTATTTATCTTGGCTATAGTAGTCGCACTGTCATCCATTATTATTACATTAACTTGACATTTCTATTCCTGTACTGGGCTACATCCTACTTTAATCTTTGAATTGTCATTAAACATTTTAGAAACACTGCCTGGTGAACTGGTAGTGATTGTTCTTGATTTTTCATAATATGTGCATTTCCTAGTCTTCTGGAAAAACATCATATGTTTTTCGAATACTTTTTGTTAACATGGTCCCAGTATCTGATTTACTGTCACAATCCATTCTTCTGGCAACACATATTGTAATACATTTGCCTGGTCCTGGTGTACTACTTGACTGACTTCATCACTGAAAATTAAAGGAAGCTTATATGAGACAAAGAAATAAATGACAATGTTTGTTTGTGTATAAGCTTAATTTACATCACACCAGTTTCTCATTTGGGTGATGCACCCAGAAGAGTGAACAGTTTAGATTTTTTAGGTTTGTGGGGGATAGTGCAGGAAACAATTATCATAGAAACCTAATCATATGTTTCACCTAATTCTTTTGCTTGGTGTATAGCACCATCATAAAAGTCCTCAGTTTAAAGTCCCATCTGAATGACAGTTAGCACTGTAAGTTAGCCAGCCTCAGGTATCAAACTCTCAACCCTGAGCTAGAAGTATCGTGCTCTACTGACTGAGCTCATCGGTCTGGCTAAAATAACGACAATGTATTTTAATAAAACAGAACAATATATAGGTATAGTTTGACAACTCAAGGGCTATAACTGAGCAGCAATTCCTGTTATGATATCTATGTTCAAACAATTGAATAAAATTTTATGGTTATAAACTTGCATACATGTATGTGGACATTTTTTTACTGAATTAAACTGTTATGTTATGTAACAAGCAGTCAAGGGGTTGTAAGCTCAAAACCCCACTTGGCCAGTCTCTGTGATGATTTAAATATATGCAAATTCCAACATTGTGTCTCATGTTCATTCATCTTTAATCACTGATTCAAGTGGGAAAGTTGTCAGTTATTTGCATGGATATTGGGTTTGCCAAACAAGTAGTCACAGGTTTGATCCCCCTCAGATCATCTGTTGTGCTCATGATTGTTTTGTTGTTATCCATAGTAGAAATAAGCATTAATAATTACCATTGGCCCCTTTTGATGATTGTCACTCTTTCATTTAGTGTTTCTGTACATGTTGTCTATGTCACGATATTGATTGTCTCTTCATAGTTAATTAAACCACTACAGGTATTTAAAGCACCGACATCTCAATCCATCTGTAACCTGAGCCTCTGTTTAGCATTCCTGAAATGTGTTGAATAGTTTCTTATTTTCATAATTCATGTAACGATTTTCTGTTTAACAGGAAACACAGAACATGACGGTGTATAAATTTATTTTTAACATTTACTCAATGTAAGAATACTGTTTGAATCCCTGCCTGGCAACAGTCTCCAGGATGATAGATATACAGCATTATGTCTCTTTATCAATCGTCTATCACCGCTGATTCTAGTGGGAAAGCTATCAGTTACTTGCAGAGATGGGATGTGCTCAAATACTTGTTAATTCCCGGAAACAGTGGTTAGGTGATCGTCTGTTAGCCCTCGATGGCATGAAAATTATGTAAATATTCAACCAATGAATCACTTTTTATAGTTGTTCATCTCTAGAAATCATAAAGTAAGTTATCATTTTGTGTGATACATTAATATTGATCAGTGAGTTATGATAAAACATCAACTAACCTTATACTCAACTGCTTTGTGTTGATGTCAAATGATATTGGACTTTTCCTGTTTAATTGATGTGTCTTGTTTGTTTCCACTGTTCTTATACTTCCACATATACAGTTTATGTATAACGTTGACCCATATAAGTGTCTTCCATAGAGTCCTTCAATACCAAACTTTTACATGCATCAGGTCAGCTAAATGTCAAAATTCAAGATTTATTCTTCCTTTTCTCCATCCAGGTATGAATAATATTGTTTCAGGTAAATGCATTATGTATTTAGCGCTTTGGAACAAATTCACAAATGATCCATATCCGAAAAATGAGTTATCCGAAATGTTACCACTACGAGTATTGATTATATTTTCGTAGTTGTTTCTTCGACTTCGTTATGTACAAGCACTTCTGGTGGTTTAGAACGAAAAACAATATACTTTTCCGTGCTTTTCGATCGCTTCCTTGACAAAATTTACATTTCTGACATCTCGAAATGAAAATACTTCGCTTTGTAAATATCCTAATGCGACTCGACTTTTAATTAACCAAACGGCGACATAAGACCCCGAAACTGAAAGTAACAGAAAGGAATTATGCGCGTAGCGATGCGCAGTAACAACCCGCAGAAACGTCTTTAAGTTACAAAATCTCTCCAAGTTCTAAAAGTTCCTCAAAGTTTCAAAAGTCTTAAAAGTTCCAGAAGTCACTCAAAGTACCAAAACGTCCCAGTAAAATAAATTCGGAAGTTTATATTTTTATCTCGACAAGACTATGTTAAAATCGCACTCAGCTGATAGATTCTTGTAGGGTCAAGACACGTTTGTTTGGCATCCGACAAGTAACCGTTGTTAACTGACAAGTCAGTTGGAAGAATTACAAGATATTGTAATGAAAACTGCAAAGGCCATAAATCTGACATAAATGATCCGATTTATCCAGTTCAAGAATTTGTTTGAGATTTTATTATTATAAAACAACTGTGTAAGTTTTGGGAGGATCCAATACAAACTGCGGGTGCTAGACGGAACAAAAAGCAAAAAAAAATATTTTTGAAGATTCAACAGCAATAACTCTGCTATTATAATAATGTAACTAATGCATACGTTTAATGATGGTTGGTGGATAAATGTAGGTACTGGAGTGCACACAAGGTCAAATAGTGCGTCTTTTCATGATTCAAACTCCAACATTGGTTGTCTGATTCGGCCGGTTCAGAAACTCTTCTGAGATAATATGTGTATACAACCACTATGTACGTGTGGTGGGGATTCAATGTTTAGAGCACACACAATCTTAAATAATGCAATTTTCGACCAGTCAAGGGTCATAACTCTGATAGTAATTATCCGATTTGGCAAGTTCAAGAACGTATCCGAGATGTTTTATTGATACTACTGTGTAACTTTGATGAGGAGCCAATGCAAAATACAGGTGCTAGAGTTCTCTGCTCAGGTGAGCTAAAAAGGACAGCTGATGCTATAATTGTGTAAATGTCAATCATTCATCAAACTTTTAAAAAATCTTTTCTACACCAATGTTGCTCTACATATGTACTCAAGGACGATCACTGTTATATGTTATTGTGCAAGCATGTTTTAGATAAAATAGTCGTTTTTTAATGTACGTGAATTTATCATGATTATTAAAGAACTTAAGAGTGTTGCTAAAATATTTAGTACTACGGTCTCCTTACAAACCCATCTCATTAAGTGTACGCATAACTCCTTCCATATTGATATCAGGTCTACTAGTTGTGTTTTATGAGATTCATATACGTATGACTATATGCTTTTTTATAGGGGACTAAATTGTTTAAAATTCACAATTAGAAACTAACATTAATCGTTGGAGCTGTGTAGATACGCAATAAATGTGAAGTAAACTGCTGAATTGCTATAAAATAACAGCAACATAGCAGCAGTAGATTATTCTTAAATCATTAGTATTGTTGGTGTTGCTATTGTCGTAGTGTTATAAATTTAATAAAAACTTACTATAGTATTTTGCGTTTTATCTTATTTCATTTACCTAAATCCAACAATATACTAACAATGACCACCTAGTATTCCAATATAACCAATTAGTATTTAGATATTCCGTTTCAGGCAAATTGTATATCATAGACAATTAGGTACTGACGTTTCATGTTGACAATAACTAACATTTTGTTAACCCATGTGTTTCCCCACTACCTGTTAAACTATTTGATATTTAAATTATGTTACGTGCTAATCGATGTGTATCGATTGGTCATTATACTTGACAGTTGACCTTCATATACTATGCCCATTGTCATTATGGTTGCAAATTCATAAACTTGTAATAAATATTGAGAGAGAGAGAGAGAGAGAGAGAGAGAGAGAGAGAGAGATGGATACAACGAATAGGTCTTCAACTTTTTTGCTTTATTCAATCTATATAAATTTGGTTTAGTATTCTGTTTATAACAAATTTCGGTGTATAAATGTATACTACACGCAATAGAATTTTGGAATTCTTCTGCTATTCGATTTTACCGACGCTTTATTAACCGCTCTGCGATTCTGCAAATGTAATGTGAAACACAGCAATATTAAATAGATGTTATCAACAAATGTTCATACCGTTTATGAAACAAAAACTGATAGGGAATCTGCTTTAATATTTCATTAATAGTGTCCACAGTTACACAATTTATAGCCATTCCATTTATATACAATTTTGATCTAATATTCAGTTTGTAATAAATGTTGCCGTACAAAACCTTCTACACGCAACTGTCTGCGATTCTATTTTCAACTGCTCTGCGATTCTGTAACAAGATTCATTCCTGTAAACGGTACCACTGTGTTATGTAGGTCACAATACTTTTACTTCTTGCTTTTTTGAAACAACAAATTTATGGGATACTATCGTCATATGGGTTATGGACGCGTGGTCGCGCTTACTTGTAGTGTATATAGTTAAAAGTTTTAGTTTTTAATATTATAGTAGGTTTCTCAGTCTGTGTGCAGTATTTTAAATATAGAAAATTGTTTGTTCTTGTGTTGTTGTTTTGTTGTTGTTTTCTTTTATTTTTGTCCTCTGATGAAGGCCCAAAGCCGAAAAACCACTTGTTGCTTATATTTGCTTCTACCTTTTATGAAACAACAAATGTATGGGGATATTACCGTCACATTGGTTATGGTCAAGCGCATTTGTAGTGTATATAATTAAGTTTTAGTTTTGTAATATTATAGTAGGTTACTCAGAGTTAATATGACGATTGATTGATTGATTGAATATTTAGCGTCATTTTTATGCCATCGAGGGCTAACAGACGATCAGTTAAACTAACCACTCTATCCTGGGATTAACCAGTACTCGAGCACATCCCATCTGCGCAAGTAACTGATAACTTTCCCACTTGAATCAGTGGTGAGAGACGAATGATAATGAGACAAAATGTCATATATCAATCATCACGGAGACTGTTGCCGGGCGGGGGATTCGAACTCACGACCCCTGGATTGATAGTCAGACGCGTAAGCGACTAAGCTAATCGGGCCCGGCATTAATATGACGAAACTGTATACAGTAGTCACATCATGTGATCGGGAGACATTTGTTATACTTATTATATGTGTATGTAGAATATTATAAAAGTTTTACCTTAACGCTCAGCTATTCCCTGATCAAACTATCCCCTTAAATAAAATATAAACTGTTCAGTTCGTCTCTATAAACTTAAAACTAACTCAACAATAATGTAATTATATCTGTTTTACAGAAAACGCTACTGTCAATAACCTTGGTCTATCGGTCTACTGCACATAAAATATTATATTCAATATTTAGTCAAGTTATATTATGATTGTTGCAACTGGTTTTTGTTTAATTTACACACATCAAGTTACAACTGTACTTGAATGAAAAGAAAACATATTTAAAAGTACACACGGGAATGTAGACGTGGATCTGGTAACATGACAATTAAGACTAGGTTTTGTTAAACGAACGAAAGCGAGTTTAAAATACTAGCTTTGTGACTTTGAACGTATGCGAACTATATAATTAGGTCAAACAAATTACTTATATAAAAACAACGGTGTTGAGTCGATTATGCCACAACGCGTCTAAGAAAAGAATAAAGCAGAATTTATTTTAACATATTTTATTATGTATTTACATAAATAAATGACAACAAATACAAACACAGATGTATATAACTATAACATAGATTGAACTACAAGTTACATATATTACAAATTAATGTTTTTCGCATACCACTTTGATATACAGTAAAACTTCGTTGGCTATTTTGTTCAGTCCCGTCGCGTCCGATCCATTGAAGTTCTACTGTATTCATCTTTATATACTTGGAATAAGTTCTATCATTCCGATTTCATTCAGCCATTTACAAGAGTTATGCACTTTTTTTCAACACAGGAACAAAATTAGTCGTAACATATGCTATGGTAATGTAACTTTACATAATAAGTATATATATTTTTTTCAGAAATTGTTTTAAGTGAAAGTTGCAGCGTATTTTAGTAAGCTAATAAATGTGAATAGCTGATGTATTACGCAGCAGTTTTACAAATCTCTTTGCTTTGACTTGTAATACCGTAATTATCTTAAGCTTTATATTCCTTTTATTGTTTCATGTTTAACAAAGTAAACACTAAAACATTCACAAAATATTTCTTACAAATCATGTCATGTTAGTACTCTATTGAAACACGCGATATGTTTTAAAATAGATATTTAACAATACAATGTGCAAAGTCACTCATATCAATAACAAGAATTCCCTAACTGCAGTAAAGTACAAGGTTAATGTGACAGACGCAGAAACGCTTTGCATAACAACACAATGTATCCGGAAGGTGTTTTGTTCGTCACCCTTGAAATATAATTACTCAATTACATTCTAGCAGATTATATTATAACCCCCAATAAAAGTACAAGTTTTGCCTCCGGGGCAGGGGTAGGGGGTAATTAAGTTCATAAATGACACTGGCTTATCGCATTGTTTGAGACTTGAAACACAGACAGGGGGGGGGGGGGGGGGGGGGGGGGCGATATTTGTACAAGGATTATTAGATTTGAATATTATTTCACTGATCTAAGGAAAACGTTAAAATTTGATAAACATTTGATATTGGATTATTGCGGGCCGCCTAAAGGCGGGCCGCATTATTTAATACGGGGTTAAAAAGTTCCTCTGGGGGATTTGGCAGACTGCTTTACATTGGTTCACATTTTATACTGAAAGTACATGATATTGAAGACTGAAATAAAATAAGATCAGACACAGTCTATTTTTTTGCTAGACTGCTTTAATACTTATTACGAAGGTAGTTTTGTATCTTTTTGTATGTTAAATTTTAGACGCAGTCTAATTATTTTATTCGTACACTAACCAGTTCGTACCCCTTAGGCGATTTTTAAAACCTTCGATTCTTCAGTATTTCCTAATAATTTATTTCCGGATTAGTTTTACATATTGTAAATACTTTATTTCAACAATTTATCAGCATTTCATCTTTGTTCTAAATTTCCTCGTAGTATACTTCTGTATGGATGAAAAGGTGTGTGTGTGTGTGTGTGTGTGTGTGTGTGTGTGTGTGAAAATTGAGGATAATTAAGTAAATAACTGCAAATCGTTATATCTCTTAAAGAGTGGTTTTAGGCCCGCTGTGATACTTTGTATCACAGTTCTCTTGTCTTAACTAACTTGTTTTAAAAGTTAATTACACGATATCTATGCGATGACTGAAAAACGAACATAAACATGCACTAAATGAAACATGTTTGCAGTTAAAATATTTATTTCGGATTATCAAACTTTAGGAAGTATTCTCAGTACCATTATATTTCTTTAAATAATTATATTTTCGTGCCGCAAAACACCATTCATTTCATAGGTATTATCTTTCATTTCGTTTCATCTACACATCATATAACAAAACATAAATTATACATGAACGTTTAAACTTGTACATAGCCATTCTAAAAGAATTATAAGAGACATTTTAAAACATAAATTATGAATATCAATACAAAACACATTTTTTTGACATGATAAAACTCCATGTAAAATACTGCTAATCTTTATACTAAAATCTGCAATAAACTAAGTTTTTAATTAAAAAGATGAAGAAGAAAAAGAGCACTATTGCACATATTTAAAAATATCTTTTAAAAAACCGATTATCGTTTTTGATCAGATCATTTGAGAACTGATTAACAATATGTTCATATACGTGGAGATTTGTTTTAATTGAGTAATTCAAAACAATGATATGCTAATTATGCTGTATTAACATTATTATCAACCAATTACATTATTAAATCTCTTTATTCAATTAACATGCCTCGAGTAATGTATTATTGTTATCTTATCGCTGGTTTTGATATTTAAGAATCAAGTGATATAAATAAATTGGGTATTCCAGTTATACATACTCTTTAATCAATTTTCTTTCTATGTCCACTGACTTATTTCATAACAAAGACATTAAAACATAAATTTGTGCGAAAAAAATAAACCATTAAATTATGTTTTAGATTACAAAAGAAATGTACTTGAATTTGAAGCTTTTTGAAGGTTCTTTAGTTAAAATATGAAATTAAAAAAAATCTATGCTTTAGACTATAAATAAAATACATAATAAACACACAAACTTTAAACTACACATAACTTGCAATATCACAATGTGTTTATAAATATTTCGGGGCTGAAAAACATCTGCATTGCATATAGCCGGCTGATATAGCGACATACATGCGCATTTAATTGGGTACAATAATACGCTGTACATAAGGCACACAGAAAATAAATCCGAATTACATTTTATCTCATTTTCAAATCAAAATGGAAGCAAGATGCAATTATCATATTTTTTATATCTATATATCATCGTAAAGAGAATTTTATTTGCAATAAACATATACGTAGTAATAATCATAACTAAAGTTTATCAGACCTTAAAAATGACAGAAAACGTGTTTTGAGTAATTTTTATATAGAACATATAAGGACTATATATGCTGTTATAAAACTAAAAAAGGAAGCAAGAAAACGTAAACATATTTTAATTTTTATTTTATCATAATAAAGGTTATATTTTTAACTAAATGACTAGACGCTGTAATAGTTTGGTAATTTAATATTGAAACAGTTATAACGATAAAATTAAATTTCTCCTATATGTTTCTATGTTAACCAAATATCACGTTTTAGCCAAGTAAGTGATAAAAACGGTCGATATCAAGGGGGGTAACTTCTCTCGATAATCCAGTGAAATGTCTGAAATAGTTCCACATGCTTTCTGAAATTTTATCTCATTACTGAAATTGCAAAAGTTGTTTAAGTTTGCAGCTGAGAGTAAACTATTTTTTGATTAATTTTCAGTTTTTTTGTTTAAAAATAGGGGGAAATAATACAAAGTAAAACAAAAGAAAAGTTTATTAAACAGTCTTACATTTAAAGGGAATTTATCAGTATTTTTCAAACTTGTAAAATTGGCTGAAACATACTTTTCCAATATATCCTGTCTTTATATACCAACTGGACACGTATTGCTTAAAGGATATCTATTCAAACATGCCAAAATAAAATATTAAAAGGGGATTTCCTAACTTGGGCTACGCGCCTTAGTTAGACTAAAATAGATTTTCCGCTTAAAAATGCAACGTATTTTGTGACGTATTAAATAAGTCTTGTGATATCATTTTGATTTCAATTTGATTCGTCATACACAGGAGCGGATCAATGATTTCAATTTAGATGGGCCGACACGAAATCTGAACGGGCACACATATTTTTCCATAGATTTATGGTGAATTTTAATAAAATATAGGATATTATGAACGGGGTGGGTTGAGGGCATACGCCGTTTTTTTAAAAGAGCAGATCCGCTATTTATACAAGCTTACATGTAGTAAGAATTGTTTGAGTCCGAATGACGTCAAGCAGTATTTAAGTGCTGTCTATTTTTAGGATAGAGATATCCTTTCAAGTTTACCACTCCAATTAAACTTTGTCACGTTTCGGTGGATATGATATACCAAAATATTCGGATTTTAATAAGCAATGATAATATGATGCATTATGTCCATTTTTTTGTTTTTAAAGACATTTATAGGGTTTTTCCCCCTGATATATTCCCTTTAAAAAAGCATAAAATAAAAAAAAAAAAAAAAAAAAAAACATTTGTAGAAAATTGCAAAATTAATGAGAGAAATTGTTCACATATCAGTACTTTAACAATTGATCCTATGACTCTAGGCAATGAAATCTCACCTATGATAGTCCCTTTATATTGTTATATGCATTCGTCTATACATGTACATGTAGTGTAAACGAATGTATAAGTATAAAGGGATAGTTTGTTTCGAGAGAACTTTCGCTCAGGTTTTAATAGCTATATTGGCAAATGTGAACAAGTTGATTGTTCAAACAGAGATTATGCCAAAGACTTATATAGAGAAGGAAAAACAACTTATTGAGATGTTATGAACTCTCGCATATTCAAGCAATATCTCGCAATATCTCATTTTCAAATATTCCAACTTCTAATCTTCACTGAAATACAAATTAAATTCTTTCTTTTCAAGATGGACTCTTCTACAAAACGAGACATTCGCTAGCAAATTGTGTTTACAATTGTTGAAGTAACTATGATTATAACATTTATATACTACAACTAATAATTCACGAAAAGCACATGCAATTTTACTTCAAACTGCAATATTTTAAATTCAAGACCGTTCTGCATGTTTAAAACATTATATAACACCTTAGGTTACATTTCGTTTTGCGAAATTTGAATTTGCCAATCATTAAATTTTCGCATGCTATTTTAGCAATACTTAGACGAAAGATGAAATTTTCCAATCTTTATATATAAATCCTTAAGTATGTTTATCCTCTGATGAAAACTCTGATGCATCGGATCCATTGTTTTTAAATTGGTAAATACATAAAATAATGTCACTGTTTCTGACAAGTTAATAATTGTAAAGCGCCGGTGTAACATTAAATATTGACCCCGTTTAAAATTACCCCATGGGTCTCTTTTCAACGGATGAGTGATCCATTTTTAACATTTTTAACATTGAAAACTGACTCCGACCGTTATTTAATGACCCACCCACACGTGAAAAATTGATCCTCGTTAAAATCTGATCACCAATAGTTGGAAACTGACCGAATAGTCGGCCGGACTACATTTCATCATTGGAAACTGCTATTATAAACTTGGATGTTCTCGTGGACGTAAAGTGTGAATTATAACTGGAAAATGTTGATATACGATATATGTATAAAAATGGCCAGTATGCTATAGAAACGTTGTTTCAATGGTGATAACACATGTTTTATCAGAATGGTGTTTGTTGGAATGGGTTTACGTAAGTGTGGTTGTGGTTTCACAAGTTAAGAATGCGATAAAGTATTCCTACATCAATTCTCTCTGCCTCCGTCTCTCTCTTTGTTTCCGGCATCGGCGTCACACTTTCGGTTAAAATTTTGCATGCAAGTTACTTTCATATTAATATCTCAGTAACCACCTACTGGATTGATCTGAAACTTCACCAAGTCTTCAGGGTTATCAAACAATCAATTAAATTAACTCTTGGTAGAATTAAATGCAAATTATGGCCATTGTTCGACTTAAAAATGCTTGTTAAAGTTTTCCGTGCATCTTGATAGCATACTCATATCTCTGTAACCTCATATGCGATTGATTTGAAACTACACTAACGCCCACGTGTTATTAAACATAGTCTCCCAGCTGACGGTGATTTTGACAACAATTATACCCATTATTTGCATTTGTATATTTTTCATATTAAACACTCATCTGAACCACGGAGATTTTAATATTGGAAGACCGTGTGGCTTAACCTTATTTCTAAATTATAAATAGAAATAAAATATGTTTAAACCACAAACAAACATCTTGGTTAAACTTAAAACATTTAATAATTTAGAAACAGATATAGAATCCAACTCTTACCAACACTCTCTTTTGTGTGAAAAGTGGATGTGTGTTACAAATAATATTACTTGGTCAGGTCTTTAGTATTTATTGACAAAGCAGTGTCCACTGTCATACGGATAAGTCTTGTTTTTCTACCAATACCTTCCTATTTTCGATGAAATTCATAACCTTTTTTGTAATATGCAAATATATTTAACAGCATAACTATAAACTATAATGCAGATGTGTATATTGTTTTTGAGGGAGTTGCCTTGCATTATATAATGATATGATTAAATTAAATGATTCAAGGGGCGTAGCTTAGCTGAACACGATGTGTAAGCACAGTTGTATAGTGGATCCTGGGGCACGCTCCCCTTATTTTTCCAGCTACACTTTCGTAGAAGCGTTTATGGCGTATTTTCTTTTGTTTTTAGGGGGCTGGATATTCTGAATATTAGCATTGAATAATTGTTTTATAACCAAATAAATTTATAACAAATGTGATGTTTTAAGGTTGTTCACTTTAATAAAGCCTTCTGTTTCATGGTTTCAAGTGGCTACTATTTTCAAACAACAGGTGTTGAACGTTTATCACTGAGATACGTACAAATTGACATAATTACTAGTATATATGTATGCACATACATTGATGATGATAATTTTATGTACCGTCGCAATCGGTTTCCCATAAAGCTGACGCCTCCAAAAGAGTATTGGCAATTTTAGATTTTTGGAGGATAGTGCAAGATTCAGAAGACACTTATGTAGCGTCCCTGGTTCTTTTACATGTCCGATGTTAAACACAGATACATGGGACGCCGACATTTGTTAAAGTCCCATCCGAAAGACTGATAAGTATTTTTGTTGGAGGAGCAGGTGATCGAACCCCTGAGTTCACAGTCCAAGGCCTTAACCACTTGACCACTATTTTACCCATACAGTATTGATGAGGAGTGTTCATATGTGCCGCAATGCTGAAAATCACTTTAGAAAATCTCTAGTTTTCTGCATTTTTCATGACGCAAACACGGTGATTACACGATCAATATATATGTTACTTTGTAAAGGGTTTAAAATCTGAACAATTCCATACCCGTACAAAACGATTTTAGTTTGGTTGTAATAACGTCATCAAGGACTTACATTAATCATTATCATTGTGTGTCCAATCTATAATCAAACAAGAGATAAATATATACAAACATATTACACTGGACGACCAAGTATGCAAAAGTTTATAGATTTAATGAATACAAACTTGAAACTTTACACAAGCCTTCCTAGTCATCAACCATACTACAATAACTAAGTTAGATAACTATTGCATGAATATAATACAAATTATTACCCTTGTTTTGGCTTAGAAATTCTAGTTAAAGTTTTGTATGCAAGTCCCTATCTCAGTAACCATTGCATGTATTGCCTTGAAACTTTACACAAGCCTTCCTAGTCATCAACTCTACTACAACAACTAAGTTATATAACTCTTGCATGAATATAATGCAAAATGTTGCCCTTGTTTTGGCTTAGAAATTCTGGTTAAAGTTTTGCGTGTAAGTCCCTATTTCAGTAGCCATTGCATGTATTGATTTGAACCTTTACATAAGCCTTCCCAGTCATCAACCCTACTGTAACAACTAAATTAGATAACTCTTGCATGAATATAATGCAAAATGTTGCCTTTGTTTTGCTTAGAAATTCTGGTTAAAGTTTTGCGTGTAAGTCCCTATCTCAGTAACCATTGCATATATTGACTTGAAACTTTACACAAGCCTTACCAGTCACCAACTCTAACTAAGTAAGCTAAATCTTGCATGACTATAATGCAAATTATTGCCCTTGTTTTACTAAGAAAATCTTGTTAAAGTTTTGCGTGCAAGTACCATCAAGTCCATATCTTAGTAACTAATGCTTGTATTGACTTGAAACTTTACACAAGCCTTCCTAGTCTTCAAACATACTATAGTAACTAAGTTAGACAACTCTTGCATGAATATAGTAAACACTATTGCCCATTAAAAATTCTGGTTAAAGTTTTGCGTGCAAGTACCATCAAGCCCATATCTCACCAACCACTCAATGTATTTGATTGAAACTTTACAGAAGTCTTCATAGTTATAAAGTGCAAATTATTGCCCTTCTTTGACTTAGAATTTAGGTTAAAATTTTGCATGCAAGTACTGTCAAATCCATATTACACCAGCCGGGCGCGATTAGCTCAGTCGATAAGCGTCTGACTTTCAATCCAGGGGTCGTGAGTTCGAATCCCCTTCCCGGCAACAGTCTCCGTGATGATTGATATACGACATTATGCCTCATTATCATTATCTCACCACTGATTCAAGTGGGAAAGTTATCAGTTACTTGCGGAGATGGGGTGTGCTCGAGTACTGGTAAATCCCAGGAAACAGTGGTTAGGTTAACTGAACGTATGTTAGCTCTCGATGGCATAAAAAAACCGCTAAATATTCAATCAATCAATCAACCATATAACACCAACTGCTCACGGCATTTGATTGAAACTTTACATATGGCATTTTAGTTATAAAATCAACTAAATTAATCAAGTCGGATAACTCTTGCCATATTTTTTGCAAATTATGGCCTTTGTTTTACTTAGAAATTTGATAACTCAGCGGTCACTGCATGTATTTGATTGAAACTTCATACAAGATATTGCAGTTATACGACCTACTCAAATTTGTCAATTTTGTATGTAAGATAACTGTTATTTGCTTGGATAAG
>CM055900.1:10345500-10369999 GCA_029582155.1 Panopea generosa
TGACTTAGAAACAAAAGAGGCAGTATTATTATGATTCAAAAATTCGTCTAGAGTTGGTCCAAGATAAATATATTTGTCTATAATAGATTGTCAAAATCTCCGAACTTCAATTTAAAATGTGTTTGCGGCACAGACCTAAGCCTAAAATGACCAACATTTGTTTTTAATGAGTTAATAGCCATGAAATTTGTGTGACACCACTCCGACAGCATATTAAACATTATCTGTAAGTACGTTTCATTTTCAGCCAGATCAGCGTATAACAGTATACAAGCTTTGTTTCCATCTCCAATATCAATTCCAATATCCAAAGATTTTATTTTATAAGAAAAATCACTAACAAACATTTGAAAAGATACGGAGATAGACAACACCCTTGTCTCAGACCAGTTTTTACGTCAAACCAATCAGTTTTTAAATCATTTATTCGAACACACGATGACACAGAAGTATATAAAGATTTGACAGCATTATATATTTTACCATTCACTCCTATATGACACAACTTGTTCCAAAATAAATTTCTATTAATAGAATCGTAAGCTTTCTTAAATGCTGTAAATGTAGAGGCTTTCCTTTCCAATCTACATTCGATTATGTTAGTTAATGATGACAAATGGTCAATTGTACTTCTCTCTTTTCTAAATCCATTTTGTTCGTCCTCTAGTTTATTATTAGATTCAACCCAACTTGACAATATTTTATTTAAAACATAACAATACAATTTATACATTGACGGTGCTATTGTGATACCTCTGTAAGACATAGGGTCACGTGGATCATTATAAGCAGATTTAGGGCTAGGGTTAATGATACCGAGACCCCATTCTGAGGGAATAATTCCGGTGTTAAACAAACATTAAATAGTACATATAAAAACGAGATAGCTAGATCATTTTTAAAAATTTCTGTAGGTAGATCATCTATACTGCACTTCTTATCATCCTTCGAATTAAAAACAGCTTAACGTATTTCAAAAATATTATTATCATTTTCAAATTCAGGCACAAAATCATTATTTATTGAAGCAACAACAGGTAAAATGTTGTTATGTGATGACGCATTATATAGATTAGAAAAACAGTTTTTCCATTTATTAACATATTCAGTATTGTTATAAATATTTTCCATATCGTCTACAACTTCCATTGGTATATGTTTTTCTTTTAAACACCTATCTTTCCAATATTTTTCCAAAAATTTACAGAATTTTTATCAATATCCGTTAAGTCATTTTGTATTTTAAACCAATGAAGTCGTTTAGATATTTGAACGTCTATTAAAATCTTTCCTGCATCGTAAAAAATTAATACGAAGAATTTTCCTTTGAAATATTTTATGACATTTCAAGTACACTTTTTTCTGCAAAACATTCTTTATTCCATAAATCTGACAGATATATCTATCGGGAATTGAATCTGAGATTGTCAAAAAATAGAAAGAGAAACGAGAAGAGCAGTATCATTAAACTAGACAATAGTGAAGATAATATAATGACACGAATCATGAATGCAGAAAACGAAAGTAAGGACAAGAAAAGAACAGAAGATAGCACATAAGATGAGCAAATACTTTCATGGGAAATGATCAAAGGTGCTATTAGAAATGAAACACCTAAATATTCTTCAGTAGAAAAATATAAAACAAGAAAATTAACTTACGTCAGAAATTTATAAAATAGAACAAATGAAAAAAAGTAAAGTCCTGTTATTTTTATCTCTGATGGTATATATATATATATATTGAATTGTACAAAATAGTTTGAAATACTGACAATTAACACACATCTCATAAATTCACTGAATTATTCATATAAAAACGAAAAACTGGCAGAATTACTTGAAAAATGGCGCTACATACGCCTTATAAATGTTGATTGAAAAATTGAATGTAAAGCCATAGCAAACTACATCTATTATTAGTAATGACCAAACAGGTCTTATATAAGTGAACATAATTATTATCAGATTACTTTTCGATTGTTTTCGATAACATTGAGGAACTTAACCTTCTATCAATTTAATTCTTTTCTGACTTCGAAAATATCTTAAATAGCATATGCCAATTTCTTCAATAGCATATACCAGTGACCAAATGCTTTGAACATTTTAACTATGTAAATCTGTTTATAATATGTAATCGTGTGTATACTTATTAGAAGAGGTTCATACTAGATTATTTACATGTTCGTATTTGATTTTTTCCTATACACCGATGAAGAAGATAATGATGTCCATTGTCACTATATCAATTCAGCATATGCATCGAATTTCTATCTTACGAATTCATTAAACAAATAAGACACAAAACGAATAAAATTTAATAACAAAATTGAAAAATTAAACTATTTGCAGGGAACGGAGCACTTATAACAGATGGTTGAAACATTTCCCCCCTTTAATTGATGTTTCATCTATATCTCCGCTCATTTAAATATTTAACGTCTGTTTTACTTTTTTCTAATAAAATGACTTTCCAATAGTAAATATACATGGTGCGTTTCGGTAATAATTGCAACATTGTTAATGAATTTTGTTTTCGAGATAATAAATATTCCAAACGAATCCGGTGAAATAAAACAAACTATTTATCTTCTGAATAATAATGGCGTGACAATATCTCCAAGACGTAATAATGATAATGCCACTCATTAGCATTTATGGTTCATTCTGTCACTGGAACAGATAAAGTCAATCGGACAATGACAATAAAAAATAGTTTTAGTTCAGCCCTTTGTCCAATTTTCGTCTGTCTGTAAACGTTTATTTAATATATTGTTTGCCCTCAAGCACCTGTATTTTATTGGATCTTCACTAAACTTACGTAGTAGTTACATATGTATAGTCATGACGTCTGGGTCAAATCAGATTTATTGATTGGATGCTATATTCCGATCTGAGGTAAATAAATTATATATTAATAAATAGTATTGGAAAACATTCAACACGGTCAAGTTTATCAATTTAATAAATTTAGGAAATAACTGTACGATAATTAAACTTTAAGTTAGTACTCTTAAATTAAAACATTTCAAATTAGAAATATAGCCATGCATGTCTCATACATGTCTCATGTATTTTCAATCACACTGTTAATGGTGGGTAAGATACTATTACATTTTATTCATTTTCCTGGTTTTCCACTTTCACCTTTGCTTTTATTTAGATATATTCGATACAATGCATATCATGAAACTAATATAATTGTAATTAGCAGTTGTAATATAGCATTACTAAACCACTGTTTGTCATATATTTTTGTATATATCATGTACCAGACTGGCCTGGCTGCCTGTTCGATATTAGAAATAAACTATACTACACTAAGACTATATAATTATTTTACAGGTTTTAAGGCATAGTATCACCATTGGAAAAAGGAAGTGCTTCCGTGAGGTAGTCGCATAATGGCGGTTATTAATAATCCTCGTTTTTTCTTCTTTAAAAATGCAATTTCCTTATTTTAATGCTCATTTTTTTATTTGAATAGCATTATTGATGTATTTTGAACATTTTGAAACCATTGTCATGCTTGAATTCTGAATTTAGAAATATGTATTGATTCTTGGAAACTGGAATATGAATACATGATTTCGAAGTCTACTTTCACTTTGTTAACAGTGTACACACTGAACAGAAAACAAATATCTTAAATGACACATGACCTCTACATTTCTTATTATATTTTGATAGTGCAGAGGTTGAGAAGCTTGTATAAGTTTGCTTCTATAAGCATTAATTTACATTTCATATATTAGATGTTATCATATTTTTCAGTAATAATTTCAATTTGGCCAAATATGCAATAATTAATAAAATAAAGCATAGTTGTTTATTCAGAATATTTCAAATAAAAAAGTAATGGTTGAAGGGAAGGAAAGAAGGAGACTTCACTGTTTCAAAATATCCTTGACAAGCTCATACAAATGTTTATCAAATTTTTCTTCAATTTCCGATAGAAGAACTGGTCCATCCATGAATTTCATTTTTTCTTTCTATTGTACTGTCCATTATAATTTACGTTCTGTTTAGCGCTCTTGGAAAGGGTGTTATCATTTTCCGTTTCCTATTTAAGGTTGATTACTGTTCGGCCAGTTCCTTTGTCAGGAGTTAATTCTTTGCTCAAAGTTATCAAAGCTTTTATGAATTCTTTTGCTTTGTTCTTCCATCTTTGCATTAACAGTTTATTCAATACTTTAGTTAAAAAATTGAAGAATATCTTTCACTGCAGTTTTTATTAATGACTATTTTTTTCATTAGTGACGTGAGACATCCTCTGACCTCTTCCATTAAAAGTCATTCTGGTTCATAATAAGTATTTCCTCAGGTCTGATTTTACACATTTCCGTGTAAGGTCGTTCGTATGGAGGCAGTCTGTCTGTGTTACCTTTATTGCCTGAAACATTGACCTTCTTACTACCCTTGATGTTCTTTGCTGATTTAATCATGCTAACAAAGGTGACCACAATCACTGAGAATTATTGGTGTATCTTTTTGTTAAAATTTATGTTGTTCTTGAAGGATTTTGACCAGTCAATATATATTTCACTGCATCGGTAACAACTTTGAATGTATACAATGTCTTTGTTTGGCAATTATAAATCTTTTTTTCAAAATTCTCTTAATATATCTTTTCAAAATTCCTTTTTACGTTTAATATCAAACCAAGTGCAACTTATTCCACAAATATATGAAAACATTGTCACTGTTAAATATACTTTATTGTCAACAAAGTAGGAGCAGTTGACTAACCAAATATCATTACTCTACACCTTCCTTAACTTAGGTGCAGTTGTTGTTGGAGATCTTTATTCACCACAGTCTAAACTTGGTTATTGGTTACTGAAACTTGGGTTCAGGTCTTAATTCTTCGTTCGTTCCGTTGATTATGATTGCTATGTTTATCATGCACTTGAATTCATAATGATTATGGCAGTATTATTTCTAATTTCAATAATCTAGTAGGTTTAGAATTCCACCAAAATTTGAAGTATTGTCTTGACGAAATAATTTGTCACAACCGGTCAACACTTGCTCTTCGTTAAATAAATTTGGTACTTGGATAATATCAAAATCACAGAAATTGTCAGTAATATATTCTAATTTGTAATATATTTTAATTTGTTTCTTTAATACTGGTGCAATATAATAATATCCACGTTTCCTATTGTAGTATAAATCAATTGCCACTCTGTATAAGCCCAAGTCAGCCTATTGCGGAAAGACGTCACATGCAAACTAGTATTGAGGGGCAAGCGGATTAAATCATGAAATAAATCATAATGGTGAAAACGGACCCGGACATCGCACAGCAAGGAACAAAGCAGAGATAAATTAGACATTAAGTTAGTATTAGGCATTACATTAGGCAACGGAAATAAAAAAAAATGCAAATGACAAAAATGAAGACTTAAAGAAACAAATAACAACACACATGTATAATTCGATACGTAATTATTACCGAAATGTTATTTTAATATAATGACATAAAGTTATGTTAAACACATTGCGGTCGACTAAAAATTTTACTATATTAATAAAAGTGAGAGATAATTCGCAGTGTGAAGACGAATTTGATATATCATACAACTCATAGAAGCGAGAATACTCCTGTTACAAGGTTAACAAAACAGTGTAGAATTTATTTCCCCTTGAACGCTACACCACTATAAAGTCGAGTAGCCTTTAGTGACAGTAACCGTTAACGCACAATCGTGATTATAATATTGAGGTAGATATGAGATTCTGTACTGATTATAAATAGAATATTGAAATCTAAATAGATTTGCAAAACAAAGTGAATACTGCAATAATGTTGACATCCATCCGAAACCACAAATGTCAGGGTTTGACGAGAATATATATGGTCTCAAATAATTGTAATCTCTATAATAAATTCAAAACAGCGTAAGTATAACCTGTGTTTATATCACAGTTTCTATCAATGAGCAACATGTTATACAAAGTGCACGACAACGCAAACTATACCGACGTAAAATGCTGCGTCAGATCAGGGGCTTAGCGTGACTATTTTGCAAGTTATTTAGGGCAGGACGTGCGAATGTGATAGCACTTTCGCTGGTAGGAATCAGAGGGCGCCTTCCACGAGAAACTTTTTAGAAATAAAAATAGAAATGGTGACTTCTTGTGATTTTTCAAATGTTATGCTTCATTGGGATATAATACATTACTTAAATATATTTACCTACATCGGCGCAGAATGACACAGTTAACACTGTTGCTATATGCACGGAACAGTACATGCCGAAACTTTTACGTACCAATTTGTCATCCCCTCCTGTTATATTTCTATTACTTCCCTTTTCATATTTAGGCTTTGGTTTAAAAAACCTGAGTAAGCCTTTTACGCGCCTGGTCACTCCCACGTTGCCATTTAAATATGCATAAGATCCGAATAGCTATATCACAGAAGTCCTCTATTTCGAAACAGATCTAATCGATACAGATTTTAGTTCACGGACAATTATATATTCCAAACAACGAAACAATGAAACTACGAAGGTGAAAATTCGAAAGTACGATGGTGATATCATTTCGACTTTTTATCATTGTTATTTCGACCTTTCATTACCGTAGTTTCGACTTTTCTCCATCGTAGTTTCGTTGTTTCGACTTTACTTAAAATAATAAATATGCCACGATGGCCCCAATGGGACACCGTAATAACCTTGACACATCACCTTGTCCTAGTAAACAGTTAATAACCCTTCATCTAATATTTCAAAAGTTTACTCACAGCCATTCAGAAGCACGTATTCATCTTCTCGAGGCGGCCTCAGTGGGAAAGTATGATTAATGGAAATCCCAAATAAAATCAGTCACAACTAAAGGAGATACGGACCGGACAGCAATGGACAGACGGACGGAGCTGTGACCTTGACCTATAAAGAACAGATTCAAGTCATTCGTATGACACATCACCTTGTCCTAGTAAACACTTGTGCCGAGTTATATAATTTCAAATAACAACTAAAGAAGATATGGTCCGAACAGCAGCGGATGGACGGAGCTGTGACCTTGAACTTTGACGAACAGTCGCGTGACACGTCGTCCTATCATAGAGAACATTTGTGCCAAATTAAAAGTGCAATCATAATTAAAGTAGATACGGTCCAGACAGGACGAAACACAGTGTATACATTTAAATTTCAAATAATTGACCTTGAACTATGACCTTGACCTTTGACGAACAGATCCAAGTCATTCGCATGACACATCGTCTTGTCCTAGTGAACAGTCCGGACAGCAGCGGACAGACGGATGGAGCTGTGGCCTTGACCTTTGACGAACAGACTCAAGTAAGTCGCATGACACATCGTCTTGTCCTAGTGAACATGTGTGCCAAGTTATTTAAAAATGCAATCACAACTAAAGAAGATACGGTTCGGACAGGCAGTGTATAGATAATTTTCAAACACTTGACTTTGAGCTATGACATTGACCTTTGACGAACAGACCCAAGTCATTCGCATGACACATCTTCTTGTGCTAGTGAACATTTATGCCAAGTTATATTAAATTCCAATCACAACTAAAGAAGATACGGTCCGAACAGTCGGAAACACAGTGTATACATTTGGTTTCCAAACACTTGACCGTGAGCTATGACCTTGACCTTTGGCGAACAGACCCAAGTCATTCGCATGACACATCGTCTTGTCCTAGTAAACATTGTGCCAAGTTATTTAAAATTTTTATCACAACTAAATGAGATAGCAAGGGTCGCACGGACGCAGCCCATTTCTGTAACTGATTTATTTATTGCTTTTAACTTATACGTTAGCATAGGGAACTAAGGTAGCGTGATGATATCACCCCTATTTATGTTATGTCTGCATCAAAATTCATATTCAGTGCTTAGATTTGTACAAGTGTATTACTTTAGACAAGCAGATATAAACTGGTATTAATGGTATTAAACATACTTATAAATGAGCTTTAAAATTTGATAAAACACAAATAAAAATGAGATATAATACCAACTCTGAATCATCGAAAACCACACTTTACTGTGGTTATATTACCAGCGCCTGTGTGGTACCAGGGCGCCATGTTTATTTATCATGTTGTGTTATGTTCATTATTGTGGTTATATTACCAGCGCCTGTGTGGTACCAGGGTGCCATGTCTATTAAGGCATAGTGCCACCATTGCAAAAAGGAAGTGCTTCCGTGGGGTAGTCGCATAATGGCGGTTATAAATAATCCTCAATTCTTCTTCTTTAAAAATGCATTTTCCTTATTTTAATGCTCATTTTTTTATTTGAATAGCATTATTGATGTATTTTGAACATTTTGATAGCATTGTCATGTTTGAATTGAAAATTTAGGGAAAAAAAATGATGTTTGGAAATTGGGGTATGAATTCATGATTTCGGAAGTCTACTTTCACTTTGTCAACAGTGTACACACTGAGCAGAAAAAAAAATCTCTTATATGACACATGACCCCTACTTTTCTCATCATATTTTGATAATGCAGAGGTTGACAAACAGTAAAATGTAGGTTTCACTTCTTTCATTTGGGACTCTCTATGAATGACAAGCCTTCAAACTTTTTATTATTTACTATAGAATAAAGAACAAAAATCAATGGTGGGGTTACACCTTAATCATGTGGTGTTATAGTCATTATTGTGGTTATATTTCCATCGCCTGTGTGGTACCAGGGCGCCATGTCTATTTATCATGTGGTGTTATGTTCATTATTGCGTTTATATTCCCAGCACCTGCGTGGTACCAGGGTGCCATGTCTGTTGATCATGTGGTGTTATGTTCATTATTGTGGTTATCTTACCAGCGCCTGTGATGTACCAGGGTGCCATGTCTGTTTATCATGTAGTGTTATGTTCATTACTGTGGTTATATTACCAGCGCCTGTGTGGTACCAGGATGCCATGTCTGTTTATCATGTGGTGTTATGTTCATTATTGTGGTTATATTACCAGCGCCTGTGTGGTACCAGGATGCCATGTCTGTTTATCATGTGGTGTTATGTTAATTATTGTGGTTATATTACTAGCGCCTGTGTGGTTCCAGGTGGCCATGTCTGTTTATCATGTAGTGTTATGTTAAGTATTGTGGTTATATTACCAGCGCCTGTGTGGTACCAGGATGCCATGCCTGTTTATCATGTAGTGTTATGTTAATTATTGTAGTTATATTCCCTGCGCCTGTGTGGTACCAGGATGCCATGTCTGTTTATCATGTGGTGTTATGTTAATTATTTTGGTTATATTCCAAGTTCCTGTGTGGTTCCAGGTTGCCATGTCTGTTGATCATGTTGTGTTATGTTAATTATTTTGGTTATATTACCAGCGCCTGTGTGGTTCCAGGTTGCCATGTCTGTTGATCATGTGGTGTTATGTTAATTATTGTGGTTATATTACCAGCGCCTGTGTGGTTGCAGGTTGCCATGTCTGTTTATCATGTGGTGTTATGTTCATTATTGTGGTTATATTCCCAGCGCCTGTGTGGTTCCAGGTTGCAATGTCTGTCTATCATGTGGTGTTATCATGAATTTTGAAAACGATACGGATATAAACGAGTAGATTTATCTGTACGTTGGTATAGTACAATTTCATAAACATAAAACATAAACATAAGTCATATTGGCCCACATACTCACAACTTTTTGTTTGTTTGTTTGTTTGTTTGTTTGTGAAACGTTTTGCGAATATGGGACCATGTCTGATAATGAAAAAATGAAAAACATTTGTGTGATTAATTTCTGAAGCCATAGAATTATAAGTCCGACAAAAAGTTGCACAAAACCACATTGCATTATGTTGAATTATACGGTTCACTATGAAGAGTAAAATATCATAATTAATTTTGTCATATCGCATAAGAATAAATGAATGGATATGGTTTTATGGCGTACCGACACATTATAGGTTATTCGACGCCAACAGAAAAGAAGATTCCAGGTTCACTCTACATGTACAAAAACAAATTAACATACATATTAAAAAGAATACATCAACAAATGAATATGCAGAATGAGCCTAGAACCTTGATACCTTGAGTAAATTCTATCGTATTACTCAAATTGTCGCTTCCAACGACATGCATGTGATCCTATTCTTGCCCTATCGCATAAGAATCATGCTAATTTGTGTGAACTTTCTTTATTCAATGGACGATTAATTAAAAGAAACAAATAATTCAATTAAGGCCATTATAAGTTAATTTCTTGACTCTCATCCAATTTTTTCTTAAAAAACGGGGAGGGCGTGAGGATTTAATTTTTTTATTTTTTAAATTTTTTTTGGATGTTTTTTTTTAATAAAAATAAAATAAAAGTTTTTTTACTGAAAATAAAAAGGATCTGAGCGGTATGAAAATTAGGGAGGGATAATAATCTAGCAATTAATTTATCATGGCCTAATGATAATAATGCTGTAATTCAAAGTGTTAATTGTTTTATAAAACATCTAATTAAACATTAATTACAGCTTGAAAGTGGCGTTGTTTCTTCTTTGTACCATGACAAGATAGATGATTATGAATCGTCAACGTTACTGGTTCTGCATGGTAGTCCCTGCGGAATACCAATAATAAACACAAAACATATTCAGATCTTACAGTTGTTTATGCTTATTATTTTACATAATAATTATGCAAACTTTATGGTCGGTGCATCCTGAGTTAATTAATTATTTCCATTCGAGACTGTAAAGACTTATAAAATTTCAGAAATGCAGATAGATAGATAGATAGATAGATAGATAGATATTTCTTTATTTAAGTCTCATCATGGTTAATACACAGTATATACATTAAATTAAACATTATATTTAACATCTACAAAGATGATGATAACCAGGAAAACAAGATCAGACAATAATGTGTAATTTGCCCTTACAGATCTAAAGCCTTTAATAATATTATTAACGATAGTTTTGATAGCAAACGCTACAGCTACTTTTATATATTTAGGTGAGTGAAAGAGTACAGTAATCATCTTTTTTTTCATGTTCTTGGAAAGGCTATTTGCATTCTGCTTGACGGAACTGAACAGAAAATAACTACTGCCAGGCACAGGGTGTACTGTTGTTTATACAGGGTGTACTGTTTATATAAAGGTTGTACTGTGGTTAAACAGGATGTATTGTTGATACACAGGGTGTACTGTCCATACACAGGGTTTACTGTTGCTATACAGGATGAACTGTTGTTATACACGATGTACTGTTGATATACATAATTTACTGTTGATATAGAGGATGAACTGTTGGTGTATATGGTGTATTGTTGATATACAAAGTATACTGTTGATATACAGGGTGTACTGTTGATATACAGGATGTAATGTTGATATACAAGATATACTGTTGATATACAGGGTGTACTGCTGATATACAGGATATACTATTGATATACAGGATGCAGTATTGATATACAGGATGTGCCATTGATATACAGGGTGAACTAATGTTGTACGTGATGTATTGTTGATATACAGGATATACTGTAGAAATACAGGATGTATAGTTGATATAAAAGGTGTACTGTTGATATACAGGATGTACTGTTGATGAACAGTGCAGTATGCACTGTTGATAAATAGGACGTACTGTTGATATACAGGGTATATTGTTGATATACAGGATGTATTGTTGATATACAGGATATACTGTTGATATACAGGATGTATTGTTAATATACATGGTGTATTGTTTATATACACGATGTATTGTTGATATACAGGATGTACTGTAGATATACAGGATGTATTGTTGATATACAGGGTATACTGTTGATATACAGGATGTACTGTTGATATACAGTGTGTACTGTTGATAAACAGGTTTTACTGGTGATATACAGGATGTATTGTTGATATACAGGATGTACTGATGATATAGAGGATGTACTGTTGATGTACATGGTGTATTGTTGATATACAGGGTGTACTGTTGATTTACAGGATAAACTGTTGATATGCAGGATATACTGTTGATATACATGATATACTGTTGATATATATAGCTTGTATTGTTGATATACAGGATATACTGTTGATATACAGGTTGTACTGTTGATATACAGAATATAGTGTTGGTATACAGGATGTAGTGTTGAGATACAGGATGTACTGTTGATTTACAGGATGTACTGTTGTTATACAGGATTTACTGTTGACATACAGGATGTAGTGTATATATACAGGGTGTACTGTTATACAGGGTGTACACTAGTTATACAGGGTGTACACTTGTAATACATCCTGTTTAACAACAGTACACCCTATCTAAACAATGCTCCTGTTTAAACATATTTTGTTGCTAAGGTTCTATGTTCAGGGTATCTATGTAAACAGGACTACATTTTCACTATAAGCATCAACTCTGCTACAACATATCTGAGTTAAATTGTAACTGGCTTGACGGGCATTTATTATCCCCCGCCTCGTAGAGCGGAACAGGGGGATATAGAAATGTGTTGCGTCCGTCCGTCTGTCCCTGCGTTTGTGCGTCCGTGCGTCCCCTGCTGTCCACATCATATCTCTTTCAGTTGTGATTGGAATTTTAAATAACTTGGCACAAATGTTCACTAGGACAAGAAGATGTGTCATGCGAATGACTTGGGTCTGTTTCTCAAAGGTCAAGGTCATAGCTCACGGTCAAGTGTTTGAAAATCCAATGTATACACTGTGTGTCGTCCTGTCCGGACCGTATCTTCTTTAGTTGTGATTGGAATTTTAGATAATTTGGCACAAATGTTCGCTATGACAAGACGATGTGTCATGCGAATGACTTTGGTATGTTCGTCAAGGTCGCAGCTCCGTCCGTCCGTCCGCTGCTGTCCGGACCTTATCTTCTTTAGTTGTAATTGGATTTTAAAATAACTTGGCACAAATGTTTAACTAGAACAAGATGATGTGTCATGCGAATGACTTGGGTCTGTTCTTCAAATGTCAAGGTCACAGCTCCGTCCGTCCGTCCACTGCTGTTCGGACTTTATCTTCTTTAGTTGTGATTTGATTTTTAAAGAAATTGTCACAAATGCTAACCAGCCCAAGACGACGTGTCGTGCGAATGAGTTGGTGATGCTCGTCAAAATTAGTTTTTTCTTTTGTTTTGGTGTACATATTTATGGTTCAATTTAAAACATCACACCAGTGCTGACTGGGACAAGACAATGTGTCATATAACAGTCGGCAACATATTTTAGTTTGCGGCATTTACATGTTATTTCTGTGCTCAGCGACTTTTTCATTTTGCATAATTTAAATCCACTTCTCGGGAAATGCCTCTAAGGGTTAACGAGGTGGCGGGGGATATGGCCACGTTAGTGGTAACCTCTTTTTGTTTATAATTCGAGCCCGTGTGTTTTAGGGTAAGTGTAGCGCCGCCGTCGATCTTAGGAGCGGTATGAATCCTCCTAACCGGCGCCATATCTATTTATCATGTGTCGTTATGTTCATTATTGTGGTTAAAGCCTCATTAAACTTCCGAAATGCACACGTTTTGATAATAACAAAAATGATTTTTAATAAATGTGTTTATAGTATTGCTAAACCATTCCTGTAAACCCATAAGGTACTGTTTTTAAAAAAGCGAGAAAATAAGTAACTTCCAACGAAATGTGGATGTCTAAGACGAGCGGAACGAGTTTTCAACTTTTCAAGTGTTTACATTTTTGTAATTCGGTAATGACTCGTTTGCTCTCCGACTGTACTTCCACCAGTGTTCGGAAGTATACAAATGACTACTGCAGTGATAATGTGCAGTCGAAGACCATTAGATAAGGTGTTCATAAACAAGTTATGGTTTCATTAATATTAAGTATCGTTATTGGGTTTTCTTTTTCTTTTTCTTTTTCTTTTAAAATGTCTGCAATAAAACTACATCAAACGTAGTACGCATTAAATCATGTATATGCACTGAAAAAGCAATGGGTTCAGAATACTAGTTTAATTTAGTAACTCTTGATCAGGATCGAGTGATACTTTCGCACGGGACAAATTACGTCAAAAATCACTTTATCGCAGTCAATATTGAGAGGCTACCAAGGGTGGTTCGTTTAGTACAGTTATTGAAAAAATAATTTTATTTTTAGCTCAACTATTCGGAGAACAAAGAGAGATCTTCTACTCACCCAGACATCGGTGTCAACGTAACACCTTTGTTAAAGTTTTGCATGCAAGTCCCTATTTCAGTAACCATAGCATGTATTGCCTTTAAACTTTACACAAGCCTTCCTAGTTACAATAACTAAGTTAGATTACTATCGCATGAATATATTGCAAAATATTGCCCTTGTTTGACTTAAAAATTCTGGTTAAAGTTTTGCATGCAAGTCCCAATCTCAATAACCATTGTATGTATTGCCTTGAAGCTTTACACAAGCCTTCCCAGTCACCAACTTTACAACAATAACTAAGTTAGATTACTCTTGCCTGATTATAATGCAAATTGTTGCCCTTCTTTGACTTAAAATTTTAAGTTAAAGTTTTGCATGCAAGTACTGTCAAGTCCATATTACACCAACCGCTCAATGTATTTGATTGAAACTGTACATATGGCTTAAAAGTTTGTAGTCATGAAATCAACTAAATTAATCAAGTCGTATAACTCTTGCCATATTTTTTGCAAATTAGGGATTTGTTTCACTTAGAACTTTTATAACTCAGCAGTCACTGCATGTATTTCATTGAAACTTTATACAATATACTGCAGTTATAAGATCTACTCAATTTTGTCAATTTTGTAAGTTAGATAACTCTTATTTGCTTGGAATTGTCATCAGTCTCAATCAAATTTGTACTTCTGTGACAAATATTCGAATAATCGAGCGCGCTGTCCACCCGGCAGCTCTTGTTAATTTTATATGAACGATTTGTCGCTTACGTGCAATAACTTAGCTCGTGTAATCCAGTTCATTAGTACACTGAGGGGAATAAAGGGGTTGTTCTTAAAAACTACCTCTCTGAATCGAGTTGATCGTGTTATTTATGTGCGTATATATTTGTATGTATAAAGTATATGAGTGATATGTATTACATTTGAAACAATCGTAAATCACTGCACATGCATGTATGTATGTACATTTATGTATGTTTGCTATCCATTAATTTATTATGTACTGATTTATGCTTGCCGTCATGTATATGTTAAATATGTCCTTATGGGTCTAAGACCTTCTGGAAATATGAAAATAAAACTATCTATCTATATAACGACCGATGCGTTTCGGAACAAGCTTCATAACTCCCAGTTTTCTACCGAAGGTGTTTATCGGAAAGAGACGAATATTAATTTGTAAACAAAACACTTCTTAATTATGTACTATTAATGTGTTTTATATTTATTTTTTCGTTTGCAAAGTCTCTCAGTAATCAGATAAACATGTATTCTATCGTCTGGAAGAGTAAAACTGACTTAAATTAAAACTAAAAACGACCGTTTTGGAAATTTAATAAGCCTTTAAATTACCAACTCCTGTGTCGTTCCAGAGAGTTATGAGCGACAGCAAGTATAGAACTACTGTGGCTCATGTGTGTTACAAGAGGAGACACATTGAGTACTGGACAAGGGTAACTACTGAAAACTTGCTGTTTCATGGGATCGAGATTCTTATGTTCTGCATATACATTTTTTGTTTCAAAATCAACCCGGAATCATCGTTCTTGTTGACTGCATGTAAACATCATGTACGCCGTTAAATCGTCTTTCATTCATTCATCCGTTCATTCATTCATTTAATCATTCTTGTTGGTGGCATAAAAACATTATGTACGCCGTTAAATCATCATTCATTCGTTCATTCATTTGATCATTCATTCGTTCTTTCGTTCATTTTTTTCGTTCATTTATTCATTCATTCATCGTCTTCGTACCATGCGCCCAACCGTAGCACCCCCTCCTCCCCCCACCATACACACACACGCACACACACACATACACTACCCTCTCAAATCCGGGATCATATCAAATAATTGAATACTTTTACTAGATGCTTCCTCGATTTGCGCTCAGCATTTAGAGGATAGTTCTAGGTCGGGTCGGCCCGGTGACAGCATAATGTGACTGGGAGGGGTAGCAAACCATGTGTCTGCGGTATGATACTCCAGTGTAGCAGCGCTCAGAATAGACCTACTGTCTCAAGTAAATAATGCCGCAATATCATATGATTGAAAATTGTTTCATCATCGACGTTGTAAACGTTACGGCGTTAAAACGTTAGGAGAGGAACTCTATAAGCATGTCTTTCATTCCAATCCTTTTGACAAAATTGTTTGTAAGTATGTAATATTGTAAGATATTCGAAATAAAATATGTCTAAACCAAAAATGTTAGTTACGGATAAAAACGAGTAGCTTTATCTGCCCGTTGCTATAATACAGTTTCACGTACATAAAACATTAACACAAGGCATATTGACTGTAGTGTGTTTATTTTTAAGTATTAATACAAATACAGACTTTTATATGTTTATAGTTTAAAAGAACGTATAGATATATCTATATAGTGATCAAATATTCTGAAAAAAAGTTTTATAACAAACTGCATAACAGGGTATAAACTGACATGAATTAGAAACCCATTAATAAAATTACATCGACATCATATAGTTGTCCATGGAAGGTATCTTGGAAAGGCCACATCAAAATGTCCAGTAAATAAAAATGTATCATAATATCTCGGAATGAAAGCTGCATCAGAATGTCCAGAAAAGTGGCCAAGGTGCTGTATCAATATGTCCGGGTAATCTAAAACAAGAAATTTGGGAAATAATAAGTTTTTTGTGTGCAGTCATGCCTATCCACACTCGAGTACATATATCATTATACAACTATCTATCTTTTTAGTGGTCACTGGTTAAAATTGTTTATCCAATGAATATTGACCAAGCAGCAAACTATTGATCTAGACGCAGTCGATGTTAATAGTTCACTGCTTTTGGCCAATAGTCATTTTCAAAGGATAAATATCTATCTTTTTAGTGGTCAACGGTTAAAATTATTTATTCAAGGAAAATGACTATTGACCCAAAGCAAGAAACTATTGACCGAGACAAAGTTTTAGTGGCATATGATGTCAGTCAAAATACTGCTATTTTTGGTAAAAAACAAGAATTCACAATCATACAGTTTTATAATAACTTTACCAATTATGTATAAAATATCTAAAACTGCATGGTAAAATGAAAACATGTCTGAAAATAGGATGAAAAAAACAACAACATTTTGATTAAAAATGGATATTGTGAAACAAAACTGTACACGTAAACCGTAGGCTTACTATAAGTGGCGTCCAGTCTATGTCAACATGACGTTTGTATGCCTATTTTAAGTGGCATCCAATCTACGTCAACGTGACGTTTGTAAGCCTACTATAAGTAACATACAATCAACGTCAACGTAACGTTTGTAGGCCTACTATAAGTGACGTAAAATCTACGTCAACGTGACGTTTGTATGCCTACTATAAGTGACGTGCAATCAGTAAGTCGGTAACGCGTCTGACCATCAATCCAGGGACCGAGAGTTCGAATCCCCGCGTGGCTATGTTAACGTCCGACGTGCTCGTTAAAAATTTGTTTTCCTTCCAACAATTATTTCAAAAGATCTATTTAAAACAACTTAATTATTTATGTATGGACTGGTGGCAATTAGTTTATGAAACTTTACAAAACGTTATTCTTAACTATAGTTTTACTATAAAATTCTCTTTTTTTAATTTAATAAACTGATATAATTATAACTCGATTGCGCAGTATACATGATGTAGATACCTTACAACTATTATTTTGTAGACATTGCAACTAATATAATGAATACATCTTACAACTAATATATGTAGACATTTCATCTAATATAATGTAGATACCTCACAACTAATATATATAGATATTACATCTTATTAATGAAGATACCTTACAATAATATAATGTAGACATGTTCAAAGGAAGATGCCTTAAAATAAATATAATTCATGCAGACACTTTACAAAAAATATATTTCGTTACGTTCACTGTAAGATTTCTTAAAACAAGTAGAAATCATGCAGATACTTTACAACTGATATTTGTCGTAATGATCACTGTAAGATATCTTAATACTAATGTAATTCATGCATATACTTTACAACTAATATATGTCTCATGTTCAATGTTAGATATCTTAAAACTAATATAGTTCATGCAGATACTTTACAACTAATAGATGTCTCATGTTCACTGTAAGATACCTTAAAACTAATATAGTTCATGCAGATATTTTACAACTAATAGATGTCTCATGTTCACTGTAAGATACATTAGAACTAATATAGTTCATGCAGATATTTTACAACTAAGATATGTCTCATGTTCAATGTAAGATACCTTAAAACTAATATAATTCATGCAGATAATTTACAAATAATATATGTCTCATGTTCAATGTAAGATATCTTAAAATTAATATAATTTATGCAGATACTTTACAAATAATATATGTCTCATGTTCAATGTAAGATACATTAATACTAATATAATTCATGCAGATATTTTACAACTAATATATGTCTCATGTTCAATGTAAGATACATTAAAACTAATATAATTCATGCAGATACTTTACAACTAATAGATGTCTCATGTTCAATGTAAGGTATCTTAAAACTAATATAATTCATGCAGATACTTTACAACTAATAGATGTCTCATGTTCAATGTAAGATATCTTAAAACTAATATAATTCATGCAGATACTTTACAACTAATATATGTCTCATGTTCAATGTAAGATACCTTAAAACTAACATAATTCATGCAGAAACTTTACAACTAATATATGTCTCATGTTCAATGTAAGATACCTGAATACTAATATAATTCATGCAGATACTTTACAACTAATATGTGTCGTCATGATCAATGCAAGATACCTTAAAACTAATATAATTCATGCAGATACTTTACAACTAATATATGTCTCATGTTCAATGTAAGATACCTTAAAACTAATATAATTCATGCAGAAACTTTACAACTAATATATGTCTCATGTTCAATGTAAGATACATTAATACTAATATAATTCACGCAGATACTTTACAACTAATATATGTCTCATATTCAATGTAATATTCCTTAAATCTAATATAAATCATGCAGATACTTTACAACTAATATTTGTCGTCATGATCAATGCAAGATACCTTAAAACTAATATAATTCATGCAGATACTTTACAACTAATATATGTCTCATGTTCAATGTAAGATACCTTAAAACTAATATAATTCATGCAGAAACTTTACAACTAATATATGTCTCATGTTCAATGTAAGATACCTGAATACTAATATAATTCACGCAGATACTTTACAACTAATATATGTCCCATATTCAATGTAATATTCCTTAAATCTAATATAAATCATGCAGATACTTTACAACTAATATGTGTCGTCATGATCAATGCAAGATACCTTAAAACTAATATAATTCATGCAGATACTTTACAAATAATATATGTCTCATGTTCAGTGCAAGCTACCTTAATACTAATATAATTCATGCAGATACTTTACATCTAATATATGTCTCATGTTCAATGTAGGTTATCTCAAAACTAATATAATTCATGCAGATACTTTACAACTAATATATGTCTCATGTTCACTGTAAGATACTTTAAAACTTATATAATTCATACAGATACTTTACAACTAATATATGTCTCATGTTCAATGTAAGATATCTTAAAACTAATATAATTGATGCAGATACTTTACAACTAATATATGTCGTCATGATCAATGCAATATACCTTGAAACTAATATAATTCATGCAGACTCTTCACAAATAATAGATGTCTCATCTTCAATGTAAGATACCCTAAAACTAATATAATTCAATCTGATACTTTACAAATAATATATGTCTCATGTTCAATGCAAAATACCTTAATACTTATATAATTCATGCAGATACTTTACAATTAATATATGTCGTCATGATCAATGCAAGATACCTTAAAACTAATATAATTTATGCAGATATTTTACAACTAAGATATGTCCGATGTTCAATGTAAGATACCTTAAAACTAATATTATTCATGCAGATACTTTACAACTAATATATGTCTCATGTTCAATGTAAGATACCTGTATACAAATAGAATTCAATCAGATACTTTACAAATAATGTATGTCTCATGTTCAATGTAAGATATCTTAAAAACTGATATCATTCATGCAGATACTTTACATCTAATATATGTCTCATGTTAAATGTAAGGTATCTTAAAACTAATTTAATTCATGCAGATACTTTACAACTAATATATGTCTCATGTTCAATGTAAGATACCTTAAAACTAATATAATTCATACAGATACTTTACAACTAATATATGTCGTAATGGTCTCTGAAAGATATCTGAATACAAATATAATTCATGCAGATACTTTACAACTAATATATGTCTCATGTTCAATGTAAGATACCTTTATACTAATCTAATTCATGCAGATACATTACAACTAATATATGTCTCATATTCAATGTAATATTCCTTAAATCTAATATAAAACATGCAGATACTTTACAACTAATATATGTTTCATGTTAACTGTAAGATATCTTAAAACTAATATAATTCATGCAGATCCTTTACAACTAATATGTGTCGTCACGATCAATGCAAGATACCTTAAAACTAATATAATTCATGCAGATACTTAACAAATAATATATGTCTCATGTTCAATGCAAGATACCCTAAAACTAATATAATTCATGCAGATACTTTACAAATAATATATGTCTCATGTTCAATGCAAGAACCTTAATACTAATATAATTCATGCAAATACTTTACAACTAATATATGTCGTCATGATCAATGCAAGATACCTTTAAACTAATATAATTCATGCAGATATTTTACAACGAAGATATGTCCGATGTTCAATGTAAGATTCCTTAAAGAATGGTCATTACCTTGTTTACCTTATCTTTAATAACGATGCCTACGTCGCCACCAACCACACCAGCGGCATCTTGGTCTCCAACGGCCACCATGGCCATAACCACCGCCGCCGCCGCCGCCGCCGCCGCCGCCGCCACCGCCGCCGCCGCCGCCGCCGCCGCCGCCACCGCCCGATTCAACTACGTCCATTTGAGAGACCAGCACCAGGGATAACAGCAGGACTACGCACACGATAAACAGGCCTTTCCCGACACCTTATCAAATGTAAAATAAGTATTACATGTATCTATATTATTTGTATTATCTTGATTTAAACAATACTTATTTGCTATCAACATATCACATATAGATACGAGTATATTCATTACACAGCGATACATAACAACAGAATTGAGAAAAAAAGCTATTTCTAGCTTGTACACAGTTTCTCTTCTGAGTATCTTGCATGGACTATACACAGGTGTTATAAATGCAAAGAACACAAATTAAATACTAGACAACCAGATTGTAAGCAACGCTTGAGATGAAAACTATAAGTTACTTTGTAGTCGTAATCGTTGAGACTACAGTATATTAACTGCGGCGTATACGACGCTTCAACTACTGACAGTTGTGTATACCAGCTCTGAACAATACTCGCAATATATTACAAATCATATTTAAGAAGAACAAAGAGGAAAGGGATAAAGGTAAAGTAGACAGACAGACAGACAGACAGACAGACAGACAGACAGACGGACGGACGGACGGACGGACGGACGGACGGACGGACGGACGGACAGACAGACAGACAGACAGACAGACAGACAGACAGACAGACAAATGTTTGGTCATGGGAAATATTTGAGAATTGACATCATCATAAAAAGTGTCGTTGCCGAGCAACAGTGTACTTAGGTCTAGACGAGTTATTGGACGTCATGGAGTAGAGTTCATTGGCGGTTATATATCGGGCATGTGTTGGGTATTGAAGGAAACGTTCCTAATGTGGTCAGAACTGCGTAAGCCGTAGTTGCAACATCACCTACTGTCTCGGGGGTCATATTGGATAAGAATGAATGGGTAGAGGGACTGTTGAGCATTTTGTTGAAGTGGACTGGTTTGTATTGACGTCTGCTTGACTTCAAGGGTTCAAGAGCGGATTCTTTGTATAAGTTATTAAGTGATACAAGGTTTGTTGCTCCCGTAATGATTCTATCTGCGTCCTTCCATTTGGATTTTTTCGAGGTATTCTTCAGCGTTGGTTATATTATCCCAAACGACATCAGAGTATTATGAAAAATGTGTAAATAGTTTCGAGGGACAGACTATCTAGAGTGAATTTGAAAGAGCGCAGAATTATGACACGAGTCCAAGAAGTTTTGGTCATGCCTTCAATATGTTTGTACCATGTGTAATCGCTATAGAGAGTGACTCCAAAATGTTTGTACCATGTTTAATCGCTAAAGAGAGTGACTCCAGTATGTTTGTGAGTGTCGACTTCCTGTATTTAAATAGTGTTCATGAATATAGGCGGATGCTCGAGTTTGACGTTATTGCGCGAGATAAATAAAGATTCAGTTTTAGCCGGATTGAAAGTTACTAGCCTGGTTGAAGCCCAGTCATTGATCCTGTGTAGGTCAGAATTGAGATGAAGAGCAATTTGTTGAGGGTTCTCGACAATGACATAGAGGGTTGTGTTGTCAGCAAGGAGGCGAATCGCAGAGCTCATTACAGAACAATATCGTTGATGTAAACAAGAAACAATAATGGACCAAGAATTGAGCGTTGAGGAAGCCAGCTGATACTGGAACCGTATCAGATGAGGATACGGAAAGGACTACACATTGTATTCTGCCAGCTTAATAATGCTTGAACTAAAGAAGAAGAGAGACGGAGATACCTCTGCGTACACGTTTGGATAAAAGTCCTTTATGGCACACAAAAGACAATATTACAAAAGACAGATCGAACCTCTTTACCATCATCAATAGCGTTATAAAAGGTATAGTAAATATATGTCAGCTGATTGACAGTAGAGTCCCTGGGAACGAAGCCAGAATGTAAAGAAGAGATGAATTTGTTGTCATGGAAGAAATTAAATACATGTTTGTGGATAATTCTTTGAACACTTTACTGATTACACTGAGTAGGGAGATGGGCCTGTAGTGAAGTTCTTTCTTTTTGTAGATTGCACAGACGTGGGCTAGTTTACATTGACGGGGAACTTTTGATAGCGTAGAGAGTAGTTGAAGAGATCACATAGAGGTATGTAAAGTTCGTTTGAGAGTTCTTTGAGGACTATGTTATTGATGGTATCGTGATTTGTTGCTTTCCCTGATTTAGGAATTTTGAGGGCGTTAGTAACTTCCTTAGATTGGATGTTGATGTTGGTAAGTTTAGGATAGTGATCGTTGATGAGAAGGTTGGGGAGGTCTCTGTTCGTGTCATCTAGTAGTAGTTGTGCTTGAAAGAATGTGTTGAGTATTTCTGCTTTTTTATGTGGTTTTTTTTTCGTATGTGTTTTTGTTGTGATAAAGTGTTGGGATGCTCGTTGTAGAGGAATTTGGAATAATGAAGCCTTTTAGAAGTTTCCAGTAATCGAACAAGTGGTGTTGTGATAGGTGGTGCTTTAGTATGTCGACCATTTTAGTGTTGTGTGCATGTTTGGTATTTTGTACGAGTTTGTTTTGTTGCACATGGTAGTGTATGTATTCCAATGGTTTGGGTTGTTTGTTTTGCGTGCTTTGGTGTATGCTCATCATCGTCTTTGCATATAGTTTTTGATTTTGTTGTGCATCAGAGGTGGATTGGTAGGTCGTACTGTTACATTTTTGTTAGGAATGCACTCATCACACAAAAAAGTTAAGCTGCATTGAGACTAGAAGGACAAACATCAATGTCAGCATTAAAACAATATTCCCAATCAAACTCAGATACACTGGTACGTAACTGATCAAAATTAACTTCAGAAAACTTCCAGACCTTGCGCTTGAAAGATGTGTGACGAGATTAGGGCATATGATACAACAAACTGGATACTGGTATCGAATATTCTGTTCATGGAATTGGTCACTTACACCACAAATGGATACTAGATTGGAGGACACAAGGAATAGGTCAAAAATGGACTGGATGAATGAAATTTGTAAGGTTTGCAATTAGTTGGGAAAGGCCTTATTGCATACAATCGTATTAACTTGCTTAAATATAGATTAAGAAACAACTTCTTAAACAATTCATGCTTGATTTCCTCCTAGATGGTATCAGGAGTAAGACTATACGGATTACGTATTTTCTGACCATTGGGCTCTATACGGAGTCTTTATGTATGCCCTTTTTATACAGAGTGTGACTAGTTATGAACCCCTAACTTGATCCTACTTATATAAAAAGCTATCACTTCATGTATATAAATTGTCCTAACGGTCAAGGGCTGCGTTTCACAAAATAACTTAGTATACGATAAAAATCGACGTAAGTCAGTTTGACACTTTCTCCATTGTGTGTTCAAATTTAGATCGACATTTATAATGATTGTATTTTCAGAAAATATAACTTGCGGC
>CM055900.1:10370499-10500499 GCA_029582155.1 Panopea generosa
CTTGTCATTCGCTTTGGCTACTTGAAATTGTTTTTTAATAGGCCTCGCCTATACATTTTATGTCCACAAAATGATCCAACTCTACCTAGTCTGAAAGAAATACATGTTTCTTGAAGAAATCAGTGTGGTTTTCTACAACAACACGTCTTACTATCTAGAAATAAGTGTTTAAAAAGGTCCCCTATAAACAATTGTATTCGTGATTGATTTTTATTGAAACAAATTCCGGATTGTTTCGGAACGCACTTCGCTGAATACCGGAAATCCGAAGATTTGTTATTGCCGCTCGGAAATTATCGGATTTAGAATAGGTCTAGTTGAAGCGTTTAGAGCGGGACGCGATTTAATCGACCACACCATCACATCACATTCTGACTGCAAAACACGTATTACAGAAGCAGAAAAGAACACATGTTTCTGAACAAAAAATTCACACAATAGTTCTTTTTATATGATAGCATTTAAATAATCAGTGTTAAATATTTTATCCTAAAAATATCGGACGTTTAGGTGATATCTTTTTAAGACATAATGGTTATGTAGTCAGTTGGACACACCCAGCTCGTCCGATCTGATCAGGGATATATCAGGGCCTGGGATAGACTATTGATTGATTGATTGAATATTTAGCGTCATTTTTATGCCATTGAGGACTAACAGACGATCAGTTAACCTAACCACTGTTTCCTGGGATCCTGAACGGTTAACTAGTACTCTAGCACACCCAATCTCCGCAAGTAACCGATAGTTTTCCCACTTGAATCAGTGGTGAGAGACAAATGATAATGAGACGCAATATCGTATATCAATCATCACGGAGACTGTAGCCGAGCGGCGATTCAAACTCACGACCCCCGATTGATAGTCAGACGCGCTACCGACTGAGCTAATGGTTATGTGTAAATTTTACGCTTTTGGAACGATCCGATGAAACTTTCATAATTCATAACATTTTAATGGATGAACGGACGAACGAAGGACTTCATTTCAAATACCACAGGTAAGTTTTTAACGACTTTAAATGTACTCCATGCTAACACAATACTCAGCTTAAATATCAACTCTATATTATTATTATGAATTGAAAAAGTGATTTGAAATAGATTTCAACGAGTAAAATTACAGACAAAGATTGACATTCGTAAATTGAACTTAACATGATTATATTTAATTGTAGAAATTTAACTATTGCAGTAAACATGGTTTGATCGTCAATGTCATTCTCTGCAGTTTTATTCGTATTTCCAATTATGACAGATATTTGAAGGGGCAAAATTAGTTTTGTCACGCTATCCCCGTCTTGTCGTAACATGCACACATAGTTTAACATTACCTATCGATTTCGTGCAGTCTGAAGTATTGGTATTCTGCCACAAAATGTTTCACCCAGTGGTCGTTTTGCACAAGAGCAAATACTCATTAACGTTTTTTATTTCTTTATGTGTACGAGTTTTAACGCCACTTTACTTGCTAAACATACCAAATCCATGTCTGTCTGTCTGTCTGTCTGTCTGTCTGTCTGTCTGTCTGTCTGTCTGTCTGTCTGTGGGCAGGGTCTTACCAAACATTTGAAAAAAGGTACTAGACGCTTCCTCGATTGGCGCTTAGCATTTACAGAATAGTTCTAGGTCTGGTCGACCCGGTGTCAGTACAATGTGACTTGGTGGAGTATCAAACCGTGTGTCAGCAGCACGATTCTCCAGTGTGGCAGTGTTTAAAATTCAATCTCAAGAAGACACCGACCCAATATTATTGAAACAATGTTGAAAGCAACGCAGAACACCACACAACAATAGCAATCAATTCACTTATATTGTATTGTGTGCCGTGTAAAAAATGCACGTGAATGTGACGTCACTATAATAAGATATTCATTACTGAAAATGATAATTATAATGATAAAGATAATTATAATTTTTACATGAGTGCCAAGTAGAATTTATGTTCCATATTCCAGATATATATTTGTTAAAATTGCATACAAATAATACGTATGGGTTCTCCGTGACCGAGTCGTCTAATGCGACGTCTCAAGATCACCGCTAAGGTCGTAGGTTCGAGTCTCCAAATATTTTAAGCCTGTGTGGTTACGGCTAAGAATAGAATCACTGCCGATCTCTGCAGAGAGGCAGGAATCCTCCGAATGGGTGTCATGTTCATTTTACCATTTTTTTGGTCATGTTCATTATTGTGGTTAAATTATCAAACCCTGTGTGGTTTCAGGGAGCCATATGAATGATGGCAAGAATATGACCACTGTGGCTCATACATGTCGTAAGAAGCGACAATTTGAGTAATACGATAGAATTTGTATCAAGGTTCTAGGTTCATTCTGCATATTTATTTGATGGTGTATTATTTTTAAATCTGTATGTTAATTTGTTGTTTTTTTACATGTAGAGTGAGCCTGGAATCTTCCTTCCTGTTGGCGTCGAATAACCTATAATGTGTTGGTACGCCGTAAAACCCTATTCATTCATTCCATATATTTTATGTGAGAATCTTTGCCAGTTACTTGCTGAAGGATGGTGGTTTAACTCACATTATAAAATAAAACTGGATATGCCATATATTATCTAAAACGTGTTGAAAATGGAATTAAAACCCATTAAAAATATATATACGTAGACCTGAGTACGTGTATGTATTTCAAATTCAGTCATATACGCAATTTTACTATTAGTCGTGAAATATGCGTCTCCTTATTTAGCAGAATTAAATTTAAAGATTTGGAAATAAACGCTTACTACCATAAACTTGGTCTTCCGTGGTCGAGTAGTCTAACCTCTCACCGCTAAGGTTGTAGGTTCGAGTCCCGCTTGCTCCAAAAAACTTTATTTGAGAAAGTTTGCCAGTTGCTTGCGGAAGGTCGGTTATTCTAATCAGTTTCATTCTGAGGTCTTTCTCCACCAATAAGACTAAATATGTCATATATAACCTGATGTGTTGAAAATGCCGTTAAACCCCTATTAAAAAAACACCATAAAGTGCAATCAACCCTTGCATAACACAAATAAACATTGAACCAATTATTTAAATAACAAATAAAAAAAATATTTTAATAATTACAATACCTTATGTAAGGTCAGTTTAATCACCTTATATTTTCAACTGAATTTCACAGAATTGTGCACAACTTTGCGTCTCCAACTGTATTGCTTGATACGCACCGGCAAACTAATTATGTTTTGACTGGTTGCTGTAGTCAACGGTATATCACATTTCAATTGATATTTTTTCATACAAAACATGTAAACCTAGTTGCAATTGAATAGACCTGAAAATAACCTAGACCTACTGTTAGACGAAAAATAAGCACAGTTTTTTTAACCTATCTCTCCGGCGGATCTGGCGGTGGAGCACGCCTGCAAGTTTAATGTAAAACCTGTCTTAAGCAGCCAGTCAAGGGAAGGAGCAAACGTGGCTTTTTAAGAATGTTGCTTAATAGAGGGTAATTAACTCTGCAAGCAAAAAAAGTAAATGTGGCTGCTTAAGACAATTGGCAGCTAAATACAGGTGACCTCTTACACAGGTTTGACTGTATAAATATAGTTAATAGCCTAACAATCAGGCGTTATAACTGTGGTAAGTCAAAGGGACAAGTAAAAAAAATGTTGTTTTTGCATACATTTTTGTATCACTATATGTAAAAAAACATGTCCTTGTGGGGTAAGCATCTACCATAAATCACTCAAATATCTATTACGCACCCCAACCCCTAATAATGTGTACGTCTTTAACCGCCCCGTCCCAATTCACACACACGTATTAAAGGTTTGCCATAATTCCCAACCTGAATCCGCAGTTGTGCATATTATGGGACACCGCACTGTGAATCGATATTGAAGTATAGTTTTTCGGTCAATAAAACATTTTATATGCCGCGAAGTTTCATAATTTATGTATGTGGAACGCAAGGACACGCACCGTACAGGTATTTCTAACAGAAGTACGCTAAGCATATTGATTTTATCGCTTGATCAACTTTTATGTGGCAGACAGATTCACGAATTGAAGCTCAGCTCAATTTCTTTTTCATAACAATATACAATATAATTCAAACGAAAAACTGCATGTATACTTCTGAACGTGATGTGAACTAGCTGTATACAAGGACTGAACTGACTATAATCAATATTAATTACAAGAACCGGTGAATAGGTCTGTGCATTGGCATTTTTTTCAATTGCGATGCGCATCGAGATACTTTATTTTCAGAACGATACGTATCACGATATATCGATAAATATTGCCTGTGAAATTAAAAGGCGATGCGTATTGCAATATTTAAGTCGCGATGCCATGCGCACTACGATACTGATGTCAAGTTTAAATCTTATGCAATTACCATGATTGTTTAATAAGGTGTATGTAATAAATATGATCGTATACAACTTAAATTTATATTTATTAACAGAGAACAACATAACTTATTACATTGCATAAAAATGTAACAGTGGTGAAATAAACATAGTGATATAGTACCTGATGGGAAGGAGATGTTGTCCTTACTACTGTCACGTGTTTATCCAGTTTATATCCGAAAACTCGTCTTCCTTTGAAAAAAAATGTGTGATTTTTTCTTAGTTTTTATAAACTAGTTTTTATCTAACAATCGTATCGGTGCATCGTAGGTCTAAAAAATGCATTGCATCGCAATCTAATGGAAGTTTGTTTTTACACTCGATTCACACATCGGCGGAAAGATGCATCGATGAATCGTTACATCTCTACCAGTGAGGTGTAGACAGTGGCAAGTTTTCTGCCGAGTCGTCCATCATATTTCAGTTTGATAAAATTTGTTATTGGTTTGATAAACGCATGGCATTCACGTATTACATCTTTAACCCGTCGACTGTGATCTCCCTTTAGATAGATTCTCCCACAAGTAAACCAAATACCAAGTACGCATGTCACATGTTGATATCACCCACCAGTGACATATTAGTATTACTTCCATTACCCGTCATCTGTAATCTCCGTTTAGATAGATTTTCCCACAAATAAACAATATATCAAGTACGTATGACAAATGCTAGTATCATCCACCATTGAAATATTAGTATTACATCCATTACCCGTCATCTGTGATCTCTCTTCAAGTTAACCATATACCAAGTACGCATGTCACAAGATAGTATAACCCACCAGTGACATATAAGTATTACATCTGTGATCTCCCTTTAGACAGATTCTCCCACAAGTAAACCATATACCAAGTACGCATGTCACATGTTAGTATCAACCACCAGTGACCCATTAGTATTACATCTATTGACCGTCATCTCTGATCTCCCTTCAGATAGATTCTACCACAAGTAAACAATATATCGATTATGCATGTCACATGTTAGTATCACCAACCATTGCAATATTAGTATTACATCCATTACCCGTCATCTGTAATCTCCGTTTAGATAGATTCTCCCACAAGTAAACAATATACCAAGTATGCAAGTCATATGTTAGTATAACCAACCAGTGACATATTAGCAGTACATCCATTACCCGTCATATGTGATTTCCCATTAGATGGATTCTACCACAAGATAACCATATACCAATTACGCTTGTCACATGTTCGTATCATTCACCAGTGGCATTCACGTACGACATCCATTACCATTCAACTGTGATCTCCTTTTCGATAGATTCTCCCACAAGTATACCATATACCAAGTACGCATGTCACATGTTAGTATCACCAGCCAGTGACATATAAGTATAACATCCATTACCCGTCTTCTGTGATCTCCCTTTAGATAGATTCTCCCACAAGTAAACCATATACCAAGTACGCATGTCATATGTAAGTATCACCCACCAGTGACACATAAGTATAACTTCCAATACCTGTCATCTGTGATCTCCTTTCAGATAGATTCTCCCACAAGTAAACAGTATACAAAGTATGCATGTCACATGTTAGTATCACCAACCAGTGACATATTAGTATTACACCCATTACCCGTCATCTGTGATATCACTTGAGATAGATTCTCCCACAAGTAAACCATATACCAAGTACGCATGTCACATGTTAGTATCACCAACCAGTGATATATTTGGTATTACATCCATAACCTGTCATCTGTGATCTCCCTTTAGATAGATTCTCCCACAAGTAAACAATATACCAAGTTCACATGTCACATGTTAATATAACCAACCAGTGACATATTAGCATTACATCCATTACCCGTGATCTGTGATCTCCATTAAGATAGATTCTCCTACAAGTAAACAATATACCAAGTATGCATGACACATGTTAGTTTCACCCACAAGTGACACATTTGATATTACATCCATTACCTATCAGCTTTGATCTCTGTTTAGATAGACTCCCATAAGTAAACCATATACCAAGTATGCATGTCACATATAAGAACCACCCACCAGTGACATATTAGTATAACATCCATTACCAGTTATCTCTTATCTCCCTTTAGATAGTGTCTCACAAGTAAACAATATATCAAATAGGCATGTCACATGTTAGTATCACCCATCATTGAAATACAAGTTTTACATCTATTACCCGTCATCTGTGATCTCCCCTCAGGTAGATTCTCCCACAAGTAAACCATATACCAAGTATGCATGTCACGTGTTGGTATCACCTACCAGCGACATAGTAGCATTACATCCATTACCCATCTTATGTGATTTCCCTTCAGACAGATTCTCCATCAAGTAAACCATACACCAAGTATGCATATCAGGTGTTAGTATCACCCACCAGTAAAATATTAGTATTACATCCATTACCCGTCAACTGTGATCTCCCTTTAGAAAGACTCTCCCACAAGTAAACTATATACCAAGTTTGCATATCACATGTTAGTATCACATGCAACTTCATGTTTTTATGTGACCCTTATGGGGTGCCGTTTTACTATTTAACCTCAATAAATGATATCACTCACTGAATAGGTGATATTACTTATTTGAATAAGTGATATCACTTATTTGAAATGGAAAAGTGATATCTCATATTCGAATGAGTGATGTCACCTATTCGAATGAGTAATATCACCTTTTCGAAATGAATCAGTTATATCACTTAGCTGAATAGGTGATATCACTTATTCAATTTATCAAGCAAGAAAATACAGACTGATCCATGCTTAAATGATTGAGCAGTGAATATATGATTAAAATGATTCAGCAGAAATAGATATATGTAATCAAGCAGTGAATATATGACCCTCAGCCGCCAAAATAAATGGTCTTATAAAATGATTAAAGAAAAAGCTAATATTATATTCTACATTCACAATAATATTTTTTTTATAACACAATAATTTTTTACACAATATATTTGATATTTCCATTTTATTCTCATTATAGATCTACATCTATATTTTATCCAATATATTAACATCCTTAGGTGAAATCCTTATCTATATTCATTTCGAATAAGTGATATCACCTATCTGAATAAGTGATATCACTAATTCATTTTGAATAGGTGATATCACTTATTATAATAGGTGATATCAATTATTTGAATAAGTGATATCACCTATTCAAAACAAATGAGTGATATCACTTACTCGAAAAACAGAATTCACTTATTTGAATAGGTGATATCACTTATTTGAATAGGTGATATCACTCAATCGTTTTGAATAGGTGATATCACTCATTTGAATAAGTGATATCATCAATTTGAATAAGTGATATCACTTATTGAGGTTATATAGTAAAACGGCATCCCATAGACCCCTACATCTCTTGTACAGGCCTGTGTATTGCAGGTGACACATCATCACATGTCAAAATTCCTTTTATTATATGTGCAACAAAGTTACAGACTTACTAAAATCTCAAACAGACTGTCAGTGTGAAGCTGATGACATAGCTACAGGCCAGACACAAAATCAAGTGTTTTCGAAATCCATACAAGGATGCCAAAGTTACAGATCGGACAGAAAATCTCAAACAGACTCAAAGTGTTGTCAAACAAATGTAAAGTGTGGCTTTGACCATTGAGGTACGTGTCTGGGTCTTACACACAACACGCTGTCGACATGTCATGCTGATCATTCGTGCGACAAAGTTACAGGCCGGAAACGAAATCTCAAACAGACTTAAAGTGTTTCCATTTGTGCCACATACACTGTGATTACTATATGCATCCCCAACCCACTCTCCATAAATTTAGGTGGAACATAAGAACTCAGATCATTACCTGACATGGGCGTTGCAGCAGGAATGGAAGAATTTGCAAGATGCATTGGTTTTGTGTCACGTTATGTGAATGACCCAAAGCATTATTGCATGCATTCATGTAGGTGATAAAAACAATTTTTTTCACATATAACATGCCAGAATCACCATCTCAATTTGACGATATACCATGCACATTTTTTTTACATATAACATGTCATTACCACCATCTCAATATGGCCAAATATCATCTCATTATGGCCATATATAATGTTGAATATGTTTACATTTAACATGTCATTGAATGTAGGACAAAAGCCCATTGGACAAAAGCCACTTGGTCAAAAAAATGTACACATGGACAAAAGCCCCTTTGTACATTTTAGAAGTTGGACAAAGGCCCCATGGTCGATTTGAAAAGTGGACAAACAGTTTTGTTCTTAATTATAAAAAATCTCTCCTATTTCCTTACAACTTATTCATTATTATACCACAACAAACTTCCTTAGTTCCATTTGCAAACTAATCCCAGTACTCCCATACCATATACATACATAATTATGTATTAACCATTGACATAGGAGCCAGAACAGTCCACCAAATATTCTGATCGGAGCCCCCATCCCCCTCACACCAATATTTTAATGAAAATGTTTAAAAGTCACAACATACCAATTGCATGGCATAAATAACAACCATATTTTTTTATCTTAAAAACTCACTAGAATGCAGCATTTAGCTTTAATGATATCAAACTTTTCTGGGGTTTAGGCCCCCATTATCACTCCTGATATATCATATAATAATATAACATCTTGTTTCTTAGATCCAAAAAAGTGAGATATCAATGCTGGTGCTAGGGTGCATTCAAATGAAAATAAAATGAAAGAGTAATCGGTATAGGGCAATCAGAATAAAAAAACATTTTCTCTGAATATTTATTGGATTTTATTAGCTAAGCGAGAAGCTCGAAGCATGCTTAATCTAAGCAAAGTTTCCATCAACACATCTCTGTCATTTTTTTTCAGTATATCAAAACCGTCTGTATAGTAGATATTTGCCGTGTCTTCCGCATCCAACTCTTCATCTGATCCTAACTTCCTATAATGCTGTTTATTCAGGTCTAGTAGTGTGAAAAAAATCTGCAACAAAGATGAAAACAAAAGTTGGTTATGAACAGTAATGCTAGCATTGACAACCAAATCCAAAAAGGGGCAAATGCTAGAAAGGGTCCTCTGTAGTAAAATTATCTAAGGTCCATCTCAAGACACTTACTTTGCAAGGCTGAGGTCACAGATTTGAATCCCGATCGGTTCATAAACTTTATGAGAGAAAGTTTGCTAATTACTTGCTGAAGAATGGTGGTTCTACTCAGATGCATTCATTTGGCAACAAAACTAAAAATGCCATATTTAACCTGTTGTGTGCTGAAAAGATTTTTTTTTTTTTAAAACTGCTAGAAAATGATTCAATCAGCATATTCACGACTGGAAAATTCCACGTGTCTGTCCGACATGATGAGTAAACATTTTGCAAGGACTAGTAATAATAAAGAAATTGACCTTAATATTTCTTTGATTTTATGCATTCAAAACAAAAATTTGTAAAAGTAGGACAAGTCACTTTCGTAATCAATTTCAAGTCCTGAATTGCCTGGTTAATTTTATAAAATATCAGACACATGCATGAATAAAATACAGTACTGTGTGCCCTTGTACTAAAACATGTGAGTTTCTATGTTGAAAAAGGGGGCAATAGTTTTCATTAATTTCAAGCAAGAGTTATACTTCTTAATTCATTTAGTAGGTTTGATGATGAGAAATATTTGTCAAAAGTTACAATCAAATACATGCATTGGCTACAACAATAATGTGCAAATGCAAGTAAAATTTAACTTGTGATTTGCTATGCTGAAAAAGGGGCAATTATTTTCATTACATTCAAGTATGAGTGATATAACTTAATTTGTTAAACTTAAACACTGGGTATGTTTGATGATGGGGAACACTTGTGGGAAGTTTAAATCCAATATGTACATTTGCTACACTTACACACAAACTTTAACCAGGTGTGATTTTCTATGTCAAATAAGGGACAATATAATTTGCAATTAATTTAAACAAGAGTTATGTTACTTGTTTCTTTGTTGCCACACAGTCAGTTTGTTTTGGGGTTTTCGCCTGTTTTTTTAATGGGGTTTAACGCCATAGTCAACACATTTCAGGTTACATATTAAAGTTTTATTGGTGGAGGAAAACCTTAAAATGAATCAGAGTGGAGCCACCATCTTTCTACAAGTAACTGGCAAACTTTCTCACAAAGTTTTTGGAGTAAGTAGGACTTTAACCTATGACCTTAGCGGTGAGAGGTCAGTGATCTCGAGACGGCGCCTAGACCACTTGGGAAAGATTTTTGGAAGTTTCAATCCAATACATGCATAAGCTACTTTTCTAACATACATTGTTTTGCACACATATTTTAACCAGACGTGTGAAAGGCGTAGTAATTTTCCTTTTATATTATAATTAAATTCAGACAAGATTTATGTTACATGATTCTTTCTGTTGGTTCCATTTTGTGAGGTTTCAATCTAAAACATGCTTTGACTACTTAGATTAGGAACACTTAACCTAAACTGTTATTTTTTTAAGGGGGTAATCATTTTCATTAAATTCAAGCAAATTGACGGAACTTTATTTAATGATTATGTAACTTAAATGATGGGGGAGAAATAATTTATTTCAACTGGTAATACCTTAGAACCAGATACAATTATTCCAGGCATATATCTGTGTTTGAAAGAGCACAAAGTCCACTCAAGTAGAAGTTGCCCACCATGCCGGCCAAGAACTTTCTTGTCTAAGTTTTCATATATTCTGGGTTCTACATCGACACAAGTATTTCTTTTTTCTGGAATCTCCCGGCGACTTCTATATTTCATATCCTGAAATCAGATGTATAAAAAGCTGTTGTTTTATGATTTCACTCATTCCATTTTCCAAGGGTCGTGAGTTTGAATCCCCAACCGGCCAGTCCCCTCAACGAACAATATTCAACATTTTGTCTCATTGTCATTCGTCACTCACCAATGATTCAAGTGAAAAAATTATCAGTTACTTGCGGATATTGGGTGTGCTCAAGTACTGGTTAACCTTTCAGGATCCCAGGAAACAGTGGTAAGGTTAATTGATCATTTGTTAGTCCTCGATGACATAAAAATGACTCTAAATAGATATTCTATCAAAACCATATAAAGATCATATCTAAACTAGTACTAGAGGAGTCAAAATTTTTATGAACTTTAGCACACATTCTATTTTTAGTTAAAATATTTAAGTTACATGTAAACAAGAGCCAACAAAGAGGTAAATAGTTTCAGGTTTTTTTAATCTAACAATTTTAACACTTTGGAAGTATCTGTAGACCTATTTTGAAAACTAACTATCAAAAATTCCATTCCAGGCGCTGGACCCAATTAGCTCAGTCAGAAGTGCATCTGACTATCAATCCTACCTTGGGTTATGAGTTTGCATCCCCACCTGGCCACAGTCTCCGCCATGGACAATGTACAACATTTTGTCTCATTGTCATTCATCTCTCACTGCTGATCCAAGTGAAAAAGTTATCAGTTACTTGTGAAATGGGTGTGCTCGAATACTTGTAAAAATTCCAAGATCCCATGAAAGAGTGGTTAGGTAAACTGATCGTCTGTCGGCCGTCAATGGCATGAAACTATTCACACAAACATGTTCTTGGACAAAGAGTTAATTGTCGCTTTTAATTCACAGTTTAACAAAATTAATTAAACAAAAGACATTGAGATTTTTTTGCATTCCCATTATATTCCTATGTCAGAATGTAACCAACAGCATCTCAAGCTGATCTCCGTCTTTTATTGTCATAACACATCAGCAGGGCCCCGATTAGTTCAGTTAGTAGAGCGTCTGACTATCAATCCAGGGGTTGTGAGTTTGAATCCCTGTCTGGCAACAGTCTCCGTCATGACTGATGTACAACATTGTGTCTCATGTTATTCGTCTCTCACTGCTGATTCAAGTGGCAAAGTTATCAGTTACTTGCAGGGAGGGTGTGTGCTAGAGTACTGGTTAACCTTTCAGGATCCCAGGAAACAGTAGGTAGGTTAACTGATCTTCTGTTAGCCCTTGATGGCATAAAAATGATGCTAAATATTCAATCAATCAATCATTACACATCATGTTGAACCTAGATTTTTCAACTGTTTACAGAAGAAATATAACCTGTTAAGTTTGGTCATAATCAAATGAATAAAACCACAACTCCTCTAGTGAACTCAAATTTGACCCCTGGGACCCAGCTTGAACAAACTCATTAAAGGACCATTTGCCAATGTTACATATAAAATATCTAAGTTAAAACATTTAATAGAAATTTGTCTTACCTCAACAATTGATACAACTGCCTGACTTTTGTTTTGCATAAATAAAATATCCTCTTCTTCCACACATTTGATTCGTAAGTCAGGAAAGGACGCAACTTTTACACCTTTTATTTCCACCGTACAGTTATGTGAGGCACCATTTCTGTGAAACATCAATGAAATCCAAATGAAAATTTCTGATGAAAAAAACATAATATTATATATGTCAGCTCACCATGATGAGTGGACAATGACTTTTTGGTATTCATACAGTGCAATTACATTTACTGCATTTTACAAGTACATGTACACAAATTTTAAGAGTTTTTGTTTTAAACTCAATGAAAGATATCTCTGAACAGTTACCTATGCATAAAAACTGATCTGACAATATCACAGTGACTACCGGTACTGGTACTGATAATTTGAATCAAATATTCACATCAGCTGGTTGCGTTAAGCCATAATAAATTAATTGCTAGATTATCATCCCTGCCCGCCATGTAATTTTCATGCCGCCACTCAAAAAAAAAAATGATTAAAAAAACATCAAAAAAATTCAAAATGAAAATAAAATCCTCCGTCCCTCCCTGTTTTTTTTTTTTAAAAAAAAAATTGAATGATAATCTAGCAATTAAGTTATAATGGCCTAAGCTCAACTCAAGATTTCATGATCAACTAAAAAATTAACCGACTTACTAAGTTACTATAACAAAATAAATGTAAATACTTGAATTTTTCTACCTCAAATCAGCATCCTACTTCAAATTTGAGGCCAAGTCTAGCGTTGCACTTAATTTGTGATTTTATATGAATCCTGGAATAATGTGGTTGTGGTGGTGGTGGTGGCAATATTGAAAAGTTGGCGACTACAAAAATCACAAACCTGATAGATGCCATCCAAAGGAGCATCATGTATAAGATATGTCACTTGAATGGAATCAGTGACTCTAGACGAATGGTCATTTAAAAAATCCTCTAATTTGAGCTACTTTTGGCCATCTTGAATAATGAGCGGGCATCAAATACAATACAAATCTGATAATGTCTCACCTTAGCAATATTGTGACCAAGTTTCATTAAAATCTATCAATAGGGTATTACAAAAGTTCAGCTACCGGTATTCCTAGAATATCACCCTTTCCCCACAAAGTGAGAGGGAGAGTGGAGGGGAGAGATACCTAATAAAATTTAGATTTGAGTTCACAAGAATAGTTAAAATATATCATTTGTCTGAAAGTATAGAAAATATTGTTACAGCAGTTGTTTTTGGTCCTGTCCGAGCAATAAGTGATTGAATACTGATTGATTGAACATTTAGAATCATTCTATGCCATTCAGGGCTAACAGATGTTCAGTTAACCTAAGCACTGCTTCCTGGGATCCTGAAAGGTTAACCAGTACTCGAGCACACCCCACCTCCGCATGAAACTGATAACTTTCCCACTTGAACCAGCCATGAGAGACGAAAGATAATGAGACACAATGTCGTATATCAATCATCATGGAGTCTGATGCCGGGCAAGGATTCAAATTCACGAACCCTGGATTGATAGTCAGAAGCGTAATCGACTGAGCTAATCGGGTGGGGCAATGAGTGAACTTCTGATATTACACTCTACATTTTTGGTCCCAAGTTTGTTTGGTGTTTGTGTAGATATGTGGATGTATGCAGGTTTCCCAATAATTTTTGAAGCATGTTGCTAAAAATGGGAGGGGTGGGTATGGGAGGGGTGTCCTCTCCTGTGTTGATTTTTTTAAGTTTGACACTCATGAATGGTGCATTTTTAAGTATGTGTTTCTATTTAGAATATTGCTGCGATAAAATGAATACAATGAAATTTGAAGTTTTTTAATGGATGACTAGCAAGGAATTATATAGAGAAGGAAAGGCAACTGATTAAGATTTTGTGAACGTTTGCGTATATACACAATATCTCGCAATATCTCAATTTCAATTATCTTAACTTCCATTCAAAATTCAAATTCAAAAATTCAAAATTCTTGCATTGCATAGAGATATTCTTATCAAAACAATACCATTCCCAGAAATTTGTGTTTAAAATTGCTGAAACACTTTTGATTACAAAATATCTATACTGCACTCAGCAGCTAAAATAACAAGTTAATTACTATACATTTTCCTTCAAGCTTCAATATCTAGCCAAATAATTAATCATTTGTGTGCTATTTCATCAACATTTAATGTTGAGATGCAAGTTTCTATCCAATACAAGTTTCCTATCCTATTCTATGCAAGTCCTTGATGACTAGTCATAGCTGAATTTTACAATATATATGTTTTAATGTTTGAATCAATATAGAAGCAAATCATATTTTTCATATAGTATTTTGTGTATTTCCAAATAAAAGTAAACACAAATAGATTATTCTTAAAAATTCTTTTTTGCCCTATCTCCTAAATATCCTGCATAAACGGGACCACAGTAACCAAATTTAGACTGTCACCACATCCAGGTATTTCCAATGAACGAAAATGCTTTAATCTATGTTAAAAATTTAAACCGTTATAAGTGGGGATTTTATTTGTTGAAATAAGATGCTGAGAAACTGGGATATCCAACTATCCATTAATGTGCATTTCAAATATATGTTTCTTCCCAATATTAGAATATTATTGCCATAAAAATATAGTAAAGGAGTGTTTATAAATGGACAACTTGTCATATTTCAAAGTTAATACAATTGAGAAGTTTGCATTTTTAATGTATGATTCTGTAATTTTCATTAGGTCTTAAACATCCCTAATAAATGGGACTGCTATAACCAATGCACCGATTTTTTTAGGATCCAACTTTTTAAGGCGCCGAATTTTAGACCGGGTTTCTCAAATTTACCTCCAGTAGGGAATGGCTAGGTGTTTTTTCGTTTTTTTCTTCAATTTATGTACAAAATAAACCATTTTAAGTAGGGATTTATTCTAGCTTTGTTGAAATAAGATGCTGAGAAAATTCTTTATGATTTCATTGTTTTGCTTGCTTGCATAAAGCCCTTACTTTTACACTGCGATCTTGTTCTAGTTGTCTCGATCTGAGAAATAGTCGTGACACTTTATGAAGTGTTTCGTTTCGATTGATTGCATACATACTACATAGACTTCACGTGATTGGGAGGTAAATGAATCAATTGAAAGGTAATGCCGACACCTTGGTCAGTAATTGATTATATATCTTGTGAAACAACCGCTTTCTATATTGAGGCGGAGTAACCTTCAAATGACTTGTTCTGATTGGCTTACCTGTACATACCTCCAGTTCACACTTGCGAGTGATTGACAAGTCTGTGAAAATGGTCAATTGAACACAGGGTCACTTGTTTAATTACTGATGGTCTTGTGTAATGTGATTATTTAACGGTAGTCTCAATGGTTCAGAAGGCATGTCGGGCCACTTAAGTGATGTCACTAATCAACCAAATCTGTTGAAGGGATGTCGAATGGGACATGCGATGTGACTCTGGGGGAAACTCTGGATGTAAGTAGTAAGATTACATTTTATCATTTATCACTTACTTAGGTGATAACTGGCACATACTGACAAAACTGCGGAAACAATCACTAAAAACTTCTTTATTGGCCTTTCCATCTTTTGTTTCAATGACCATGCAGACTGTATCCTCCAAGAAGTCAAGAACTGGCTTTACACTCACTTTGTGACTAAAATGAAAACAAGGGCCATAATTTGTATCATATTCATGCAAGAGTTATCCAACTTTATTTTACCTTTTTTTAGTAGGTTAAATGACTTTCTTGTATGAAGTTTTAATCAAAAACATTGAGTGATTGGCGAGATATGGACTTGATGGTAGTCATACACAAACTTTAAGCAGAATTTTTCAATCATACAAGGTTGGACACTCCTTCCAAGTTTAGCTCTGGATTTAATGCTGGCTGTCAGTTGCAAATGTATATTTGCAATTTTTGGGACTACTTGTATTTTGATGGGACAGGTTGTCTATAAATATGGGAAGAGTTATCTTTAAGTATGGAACAACTTGTGGATGAGTTGTCATTGGGACGACTTGTTCTCTTGTCAATCAGACATGCATGAAAATAAAGAAACATGCTGAAGAGCCGAGAGCTGAACTGTAATACTTTTGTCATATTTGGTAAAAAGTGGCCTCTCGACAAATTTACACCAAATCCAAATTAAACATGATATCCTGAAACTGACAATGAATGGGTGAGCATGAAAAAAAAAGTAAAAGTGAAAAAGATTTGAAACATACCAATTTTCAACATTAGCAAACTCTGCCAAAATGCGCCTCTTTGTCGTCTCAAGCTGCCCTCTTACAACACATTTAAAAAAATTATCAGTGTCTATATTTTCCAATTCATTCATATCGATATCAAATGATAGACATGTTTTAAGTTGATTCAATACTTCCGTAAGTTCGTTATCCAGCAGAGGGAGCATTAATGGTTTAACCAGGACTTCGTCTACAGTGTCTGATGAAAACTCATAACAAATTGACAATGATTGTAAGCATTCTACATCCCATGCTGATGTACACGATGGCAAAGTGTGTGATGATTGATATGCAAAATCTGATTTAGATTCCTCACGTGAATCATATGTACTGCCGCCATCTAAATTTGATTGCCAGGAACTTGTACCAGAAAGTTTGCGTTTTTTTCCTGCATTTTCACTTGTCGCTAGTTTATCAGACCCACTCGCCATATTATCCTTTGTCACTCCGATACTAAGTCGCCAGAAAATATATCAAATGCAGTGATGACACGATATATTTTATAAATGGCTGGTTCATTAAATTCAAAAGTAATGTTTTTGTTTTTGTTGATTGAAAAAAAAGCGGTGCGATGTGAGTAGTGCTTTTCCATAAGAAAAACAATTTATATCCTCTTTTCAAGGGACGTAACTACACCGCACGCGTTATTTCCGGCCCGTTATTTCCCAAAATGCAACAGGAATTGGACAAAATGTCGGAAAGTTAGGGAAAACAGCACGTTCTTGAAGGGTGACATTCTTCAAGATATTGCAAACAGGGCGCAAAAAGCATAGACAAAATTCAAGAAACGGACATAATAATTGTTTTCAAATCGGAATACGTAAAAAAAACACAGACATAATGTCTAATTACCAGGGACTACAGTTCGAAATCACTGACCAAGGACCGTCAACCAACCGTCACGAAAAAAGTTTGGGTTTATTGACAACAAAGTTCGTCTCGTTATTACAGGAGGCTAAAGACGGTGTATTGGACCTAAAAGTTGTAAGTTAAACTATTACAAATAGCTCGAACTTGTTTGAGTATCAAATATGTTTAACGTGTGTTATTTTACTTTGTGTCTAGCCATTTGTTTACCTTTTGTCTTGAAACTTCCGGTGGCATGCTGTCAGATTCAAAATATTTTCAAGGGGTAATTTTGATGGTTTGCACATGCATTGCATGTTGATAGTTTCTTAATGACATAAAATTACCTCCATGTTTTTTTTAACAAGTAATTTTATTGAAATCTGCAGTTCTAAAAATTGACTTAATAAGTTTTTATGCTATCCAAAAGTTGCCCTCCATGAGGGGTGACTGGAAAAACCGAAAGACACCTATTTACCAAAAGACGCTGAGAAATAGCTATTAAAGGCATTAATGATTAAGTTTTAATGATTGTTAGTATAAGATATGAATTTAAAATCATCTTTTGTCAAAAAAAGTTTTGAAAATGTATGATTTGATGCCTTTTTTCTATTGCAAGGTGTATTTTGTTTTTTACGAGTTACTTCCCTTGGTTATGATTATTAACGAAATATAGATTATTTTAAAAAAATATGTTTAATAAATTCAGTTCCTATATGTTTGAACACCAATAGTGACTTCGAAATTATAATGTTAAATTAAAATGATAGTTGTTGCATGGTTTGGTGATATATTCCTTCAAATGTTCACCTTTTCGCACTGGTAAATAAGAGTGACTTCCCTTTGTATATGAGAAGCCGTGCCTGCTTAGCTCAGTTGATTACGTGTCTGACTATCAATCAAGGAGGTCGTGAGTTTGAATCCCCACCCAGCAACAGTCTCCATGATGACTGGCATACAACATTGTGTCTCATTATCATTTGTCTCACCGCTGATTCAAGTTGGAAAGTTATCCGTTACTAGATGGGGTGTGCTGAAGTACTGGTTAACCTTTCAGGATTCCAGAAAACAGTAGTTATGTTAACTGATTGTCTGTTATATGACATGATTTATTCAATCACTCAATCTGAGAAATCAAAAAAATGAAAATGACATAAAGGCTGTAAAAAATTAGGGGTAAACATTGTAACACCTGTTGTACGAAAATAGTAGTCACTTAAAATCATGAGACAGAAAGCTTCCTCATTTTCCTCTTTAAATAAATTGTAAGTGAACAAACCTTACCTCTATTACCAATTTATTTGGTTATAAAACAGTGAATTCAAGGTTAATATAAAGGATAACCAGTCCCCTTAAGAAATATATGCCGATAAATTAAAGGTAAACTTGATTACTGTTGCGCAAACAAAACAATCACACATCACTTTAATACTGAAACTATGGAATTGTAAAATGGAAATCATTTAAGCAAATCATGTTTGATCTTTCAGAAATAAAAGTTAAAAGAATGTGTTAATAAAACTGTAAAAGACTGAATGAGAAGAATGTTGAAACAGATGTTGCAGATGTTTTTTACGAATGCTCAGTATTGTTATATAATACTTTTTTTAATTCATGATGCTTTAAACACCTTTTCACTTGTGTATTGACATCTCATAATAAATGGGTCATTAACTACAAAAAAATCTGGCAAATTACCTGATATAATGCAATATAATATTGATAATTCATGTATGGACTGGTCATTTTTAGCAGAGAGGAAAAACAAGACAAAAAGGGGAAATATTAAATTCTATAATGAGCTAGCTTATATTTATTTTCAATTTATTGTAATTATGATGTTAAAGGGATTATATTGGCAAGTAACACAAACACGCTGTCAATCCAGACTTTTCCTGTATGCAATGTGCACAAAATAATGCTTGTGTATTGACGTATAACCTTTATGTACTTGAAAGTTATCAAATTAACAGTAATTGAATATTGGCCAAAACTTTAATACGTCCCGCAATAAAGTATTAATTGCGTAATGTTAACATTGAGCTCCGTAAACCTTCCAAACAAAGCCTCGAAAATGAGATCGGTAACGAGTCTTCACGATGTTATATGATGATTGATCGGAAAACCGAAAGCGGTTCGTTGAAAATGGCAAATGTAAACAAAAACTAAAACATGGCTTCAGAAACCCGATGTTTTTAATAAAAAGGTTATGCAATTAGATACTTTAGATGCATATATTTCTAAGTTATAAGTGTATCTTCATGCATGGCGTCTGTATAAATGACAGGGAATTGACGGTAATATGCCAATATGCCAATATAATCCCTTTAATAGTTATTTCCTTAAAAATAAAAGAGAATAGCAATGTAAAAACAACAAACAATGGAAATTAATTTGCTTTTGATTAAAACATCTCTTTTAATCTTTAAACAATTAAAGTAAAGACATTCACAACATTTATAAATTAAGTTGGTTACTTGAGTGGCACATTGTGCTTAAATAAACATGTTTTCTATCAATTAAACTTCACAATACACTGCGGTCCCGTTATAACGCGAATTCCGTTATAACGCGGTTTTTGCTTGGCTCCCAATTTTTCGGCGGGGGGTAAAGGTCGTGATACAAAACTTGCAAATATGCGCGAATGACAACCAAACAATAGATCGTCGCCATGTTTTGATTTGATAATCGCTCACCTTCTACTCACCAATTAGCCTTGATTATAACAAACTGTTATAACCATTACCTCATGGTGGTTTAAAGGATTGTTTAAGGGATTGATTCATGCCAGCATTGACAATTAACAGTTTGTAATAATCCCGAGTGCTTCAATAAATGCTGACACGCGCCAAACACGGAAGCCATATGCAAACTTTGTTATTATCGAGTGATCACGTGATCAAGCAACGAAGCGGTTGACAGGTATTAATATATCGCGGGTATCTTATCGGATCGTAAACACAAACTTATTTTTACTATTTAATTGTTGTTAATACTTCAGATTTATATTTTTAATATTTTTATACTAACAGCGTTGAGTTTAAATTGAAGCGCGATTTTTTATATAGACACCGTTTTTACTCCTTCCGGGTTAAAAAGAAATGGCTGCCAATTTTATCAAAACACGAAATGTTTTTCTTTCTTTTCTTTTTTTGTATTAATTTCATACATATTTAAGTGTATCTGTTGTAACTAAATACGCGTTGTATCATATTACAATGCAAACAATACCATTCATAGTAGGACAGCACGATAGGTGTGAAAAACCGACATCGATTTTTTTTCGAGGTAATTATCGCTATAACGTGGTCCGCTTATAAAGAGGTTTCGTTTTGTGGACCCCAAGATCCGCGTTATAACGGGACCCGAGTGTATTATGATTTTGATAAAAAAAACATGTCTTTAAATCTTTCAATGATTAAATCAAATACAGAGAGGAATAATCAGTTACCATGCCTTTATCATAATGAATTAAATTATATGTTACATTTTGTTAAAATTACTTGCAACCGACATACGCAAATCGCAAGTTCATATTTTCTATTTCATCGTAAAAAATTAATTATTCAGAGAGAGTTATTGTATGTTACTAATACATAAAAAATGTATGAATAAATTGATTAATGGATAAATCACAAGTTTATTTCTTCTTATTTCTTACGTCAAATAGTTCTATTTCTCAAGCCAAAGGTAAACAACTGCTAAATTTCTAAATGCAAACACCTTAAAAGTGTAAAAATAACCAGTTGGAATGAGGTATTCAAAAGCTAGTGTTTTATACACTGCATCAAAGCTTGGAGTACATGGTCTCAGGGTAGAGCACCAGACCTATGATCGGAAGGTCATGGGTTTAATTCTTTGCCACAGCTATGTGTTGTGTCATTGAGCAAGACACTTTTTCCACAAAAGCAGCTGCTTAGTGCTGGTCTTACTCAGGAAGACATCAGGCATGATTTGTATAAGTTGTAAGAACTTGTTTTACAATTGAAGTAAAATAAAAATAAGTAAGTTTAAACTGTTAAAGCTTGTGTGACACAATACTGAAGTGTATCGATACACACAGCTAATAATCGTCAGCTTAATCATTTTTTCTTTGTTTTGAAAAAATAAGATAAATCGTATTAGAAATATAAACAAAAATAAATTTTTGTCACACTCTCCAGGAAGAAGTGGTGGAGGGAATATAAACTTTGATACACTCAAATCAAAGCTAAAGTTCTGTTTACTATTACAGGCTGCAGACCAACTGGCTGTTAGACAGAAGAGACGAATTTATGATATAACAAATGTATTGGAAGGAATAGGTCTCATTGAGAAGAAGTCCAAAAACAGTATCCAGTGGAAGTAAGTCATTTAGTCGTTATTAACCCTTTACTCCATAGATACTCGTTTTCCCGCACCAATCACAGAAGGCCTTTGAAAACACTTCCTGCACTGTTTTCTACTCTGTCAGTTAATTTAAACATAATTCACCCAATAATTCAAAAGCCATCTATATTAGGTGTTCAACGGCGTCTATATTAGAGGTGTCCAAAGGCGTCTATATTAGGTGTCCAACGACGTCTAAATTAGAGGTGTCCAAAGACGTCTATATGAAGTAAAAGGTTAAGAGCTCAAAAAGGTGGCTTTTCTAAAGTTATATGAAACTGTAGGTACATTTTAGTATGACTAACCTTTTTATCTTATAATGTATGCAGGTTAAAAAGGTTGTCATAAAAGTAAAAAGACTCAAATACAAATTATAAAACTAATCATTGGTTCTGTGTGGACGAGTGATCCAAGACACTGTGGTCTGATGACCACTTATCTCACCATGGACATCATTGGTTTGAGCACCATCTGGTCCAAATATATAGTGAGTGAGAAAGTGTACCAGTGATTTGTGGGAGGATGGTGATGCTACTCACTCAGATTTAGTCCACCAATAAAACTGGATATGCCATAATCATGTAACTGTGTTATGTGTTTAAAATGGCATTAAACCCCATTTAAGTTTCAAAATAATCTAAAAAATAGTGAGAAAATAATCCATTAGTGTACTTACAGAAGTAGTATGTTTTCTTTTTTATCCAGGAATTTTATATAGCTATAGTAAGATCACTGATCTCTTACAACTGCGGTTGTGAATTCAAGTCCAGTTTGGTTCCAAAACTTAATAAAGGATACATGCAAATGAACTATATTTCTACTTGGATTCAGTTAAGATCTTCTCTTCACACAGTTTCTGTATGGTGTTACTGTATGTTAAATATGATTCTATTTTTCTCTCATTCTACCTCAGAGGTGCAGGTCCTGGATGCAACACTCGCGAGTTCTCCGATAAACTATTCTCTGTCCAAGAGGAGCTTGATGAACTAGCACAGAAGGAGGCAGAGCTTGACCAACATAAAATGTGGGTACAGCAGAGTATAAAAAATGTGACAGATGAGGTCTCAAACACGCAGTATCCTTTATTATTATAGCATTTGTATTGTTGCAAAATTTTCATTTGTTTATAATAAGCAAATTGTTAATTTCTGACTGACAAAAAAAAGATCAAACTTAAATTACATTTAGTTATGTAGCTAAACGACCATGGACATGGTATTTGATAAGTTATGTCTTTTCTATACTTTTATTATTTTTATATATTTCAGTAACAATTTCCATGTATAAGTATCTACCTTATACTGTGTTCTTAGCATACTTCCCTTATAAGTTTACATGGGTCAAATAAAGCTTGTGTGAGGAATTTTGATAACAGTTTGTCTTGTCGTCTGTCGGCAATTTCCAATCTCCAAAAGTTCAAATATGTTTTATCCTTACCTTTTGAGGTTTCTGTAATAAGTTGAATCATTTGTCATTCATGATGGCTTCCATTACAAGTAGCAGAAACATCTCTATCAGAACCACTGATTAATGTCAACTGTACTTGGTATAAAATTATATGATTAGCATATTATAGAGCTATAAAGTTTGTTTAAAAAAAATATAGGGTCATATTTGGTGGGCGATTTGGTTGCATGAGCTTACAAAAAGAAAACAGTAGGAATGAAACAGTGCTGAGTAATGGCTGCTCAGATTTTTATTGTTTCTTTCAAGACTTGACCAAGGGTCGTGAGTTCCAATCCTTGCTGAGTCACAGTCTATGTGATAATTGATTGATTGCATATTAAGCGTCATTTTTATGCCAATGAGGGCTAACAGACGATCAGTTAACCTAACCACTGTTTCCTGGGATTAACCAGTACTCAAGCACACCCCATCTCCTCAAGAAACTGGTAACTTTCCAACTTGAATCAGTGGTGAGAGACGAATGACAAAGAGACACAATGTCGTATATCAATCATCACGGAGACTGTTGCCGGGCGGGGGATTTGAACTCACGACCCCTGGATTGATAGTCAGACGCATAACCGACTGAGCTAATCGGGCCCGGCTGTGATAATTGAGATAGGATATTGCGTCGCATTATCATTTGTCTCACCACTGATTCAAGTGGGAAAGTTAACAGTTACTTGTGGAGATGGGGTGTGCTCGAGTAATGGTTAACCTTCCGGGATCTCAAGAAACAGTAGTTGGGTTAACTGATTGTGTGTTAAAAATGATGCTAAATATTCAATCAATCATTCAATCAAGACTTAGCTAATTTAATTGTTCATATTTATGGCATAATAACTGTAAATAATGGGAGAAATGTGTTAAATAAATTGAAAGGGTACCCTGCTAGAGATGACCTTGAATTTTACAATAAGTTTCTTTGGAGAAAATGAATGTGTGGGGGTGGTGGGAAGGGATAACTCATGTATTTTTTAAATTGCATTTGTTTGTCTTTAGACCTATAGTATTGCTGAGGATTGTAAGGGTAGATTTTGTTCATTAATGAAACTTTAAATTAGTTTCCTGAAACTGCTAGGAGAGGCTCAAGAAGGGGTCAAATTGTATTCAAACTAAATTTCATATCGAAGGTACTAGTATAGTACTAGATCAGATGAGCAATCTCAGGGTTCACTTGGGTCACCATAGAAACTGGTTTCAAATGTAGATACATTTGTTTACATGACTATGCTTATCTTTTAATATTAGTTTCAAAAATGTAGGTACAGTCTTTAAAAATTGTAACTTGTCAGTGTAATACTGTATGTTTGTTTATACTAGTTTAGACTTTAGAATAATTTATTTTAGCTAAATTGTGAAATAAGCACAGTTTTTATATTTATCATTTTTGAGTCAATTTCCTGAGTTTTTGTTTTTGAGAGACCATTGTGTGGAACCTGGGGTCAAGCCCAACACTACAGCTCTGATTAAATGTAACCAACACACATATAATATCTTCCTTTACTGTATGAAGACTAGCATATGTGACACATGAAGATATATGTAGATGTTTCCGTGGCGACACATTACTGGCCATACAGGCGCCCTCTGGGACGCAGCTTGAAGTACCTATTCCAGAAATTGTAAGTATAGGTAGCCATATCAAAGTATATTACATGTATTCAGTGAACGAGAAACCCGTAGTCCCATCAAATCTCAAAATGTCGCATAAAAATTTGTACAGGTGGGCACTGAACCCCAGCACTGCTTTGCAAAAATATGAACAATGTGAAATGTTTATTTTAATCAGATGCTTAAAATTGTTTTGATATACAGCAAATGCAAGCATTAATTGCAAATACGATTGAATGCATAAAAGCAAGCTGTTGGTTGAAATCCTCAGGACCGTGATTTTTTTTTTAAACCATCAAGTACAGCATGTTCATGGTCTGAACATGTGCCTGTTTGCATTTCGATTAAATAATTTTTGATGGAGTAAGGGCCCTTTGTTCTTTAACTTAGTTTTTAGCTCTACTGGCCAAAGGCCAGAAGTGCTTATGCGATGGCGCTTTGTCCGTCGTCTGTTATCAGCACTTTCTCTGAAACCACTAGGCCAATTAAACTGAAACTTCACATGGATGTTTCTGTTGCATAGGAGACTATACAGAAGATTTTTTTAATCTGAAATTCAAGATTGCCGTCATTACTAAAAATAGTCCAAAACTTAAAAAATCTTCTTCTCATGAACGGCCCAACAGATTTTCAAAATGATTTTGTAGAAATGATGACCAGCTATAGTTTTGTTAGATTCGTTAAAATGGTGTCCCTAGGGTTCAAAATGACTCCGCCCCGAGGGTTCAATTAGGGGATACATGTCATTATAATAAATATTTTTTATGCCCCCCCAAAAAATTTTTTTTGGGTGGCATATAGTAATCACAGCGTCCGTCCGTCCTTCCGTCCGGGATTTTGTTTCCGGTCTGTAACTTTGTCATGCATAGATGGATTTTGTTGATACTTGCTACAAATGATCAACATAAAATGACGACGTGTCACAAGTAAGACCCACACCCCTACCTCAAAGGTAAAGGTCACAATTTGACTTTGAGTTTGTGTGAGATGTTGTTTCCGGCCTGTAACTTTGTCATGCATAGATTGATTTTGTTGATACTTGCTACAAATGATCAACATAACATGACGATGTCACAAGTAAGACCCACACCCGTACCTCAAAGGTCAAGGTCACCATTTGACTGTTTGACAACACTTTCAGTCTGTTTGAGATTTCGTGTCTGACCTGTAACTTTGTCATGCATAAACGGATTTTGCTAATACTATCTACAAATGACCGACATAACATGACGATGTGTCGCCCATTACACCCACAATCCCACTTCAAAGGTCAAGGTCACAATTTAACTTTGGTTGATGACACTTTCAGTCTGATTGAGATTTCGGTCTGGTTTGAAACTTTGTCACCTATGGATAAATTTCAAAAACACTTGGCACAATTCATCACCATGACATTACAAAGTGTCACGTGTAAGACCCACATGCATACCTCAAAGGTCAAGGTCACACTTTCAGTTTGTTTGACAACACTTTCAGTCTGTGTGAGATTTCTTGTCCGATCTATAACTTTGTCATCTATGGATATATTTTCAAAACACTAAGCTCAGTTGATAAACATGACATATAATTAAGTGTGGCATGTAAGACACAGAACCTTTCCTCAAAGGTCAAGGTCACACTTTCAATTTGTTTCATATTGCGTGTCTGGTCTGTGACTTTGTCTTTAACTTGGCTCAATTTATCAAGATGACATGACATGTTGTAAGAAAAACCTAGACACTGTCACACTTTAAATATGTATGACAACACTTTGAATCTGTTTGAAATTTCATGTCTGTCTTATAACTTTATCATGCATGGATGGATTTCAAAAACACTTGGTTCAATTTATCAGTTGATCAACAATTGATCTGTAACTTACATTTAGGGATTTTAAAATAGCTTGACACAAGTGATCAGCATGTCATGATAATGTTTCACCTGCATTTAACTGTTGAAATACCCAGACCATTACATCAAATGTCAAAATCAAAGTTACACAAAGGTCAAGGTCATGCTTTAATGTAAAAAAAAACAAGGAATTGCATGTCTAGTCTGAAACATTAGTCCATTACCTTTGATATTCATATATACATCGCACTTATTATATCATATATTGTTATTTTTCACAGACCATTTGGGGGGCATGTGACACTTAATAGTGACATTTCTTGTTCTTTTTTAAAATGGAAATGATTTTGCCCATATCTTCACAGAAGCATTGTTTGGTGAAAGAGGTTTAAATTTGTAAAAATGACAGGGTTCCACTGTCTTAAGGGGTCAAGAGGGGCCCCAAAAGGGTAAAAGTTGGGAATTACTTAAATCATTTTCTTAAGAAGCAGTATTTCAGATTTGTTCATATTTGGCGTAAATTATCTCTTTGTGTAGGGGTTTGATTGCAGAATTTAATGGCTAAAATTTATATAGGCCCTGTAAGAGAATTTAAAATTTTATGTAAGGATACTATGGGAATACAAAAAGTTTTCTTTTTTTTTTCATCTATTTTGAAACCACAAAGCAAATAAAACTGAAACTTCACATGGATGTTTCTATTGCATTGGATACTATACAGAAGTTTTTTTTGTTGTTTTTTTCAATCTGAAATTCAAGATGGTTGCCGTTACTAAAAATGATCCAAAACTTAAAAAATCTTCTCATGAATGGCCAAACAGATTTTCAAAATGTTTATGTAGTAATGATAACCAACTATAGTTTTGTTAGATTTGTTCAAATTGTGTCCTTGGGGTTAAAAATGACCCCGCCTCGAGTGTTCAATTAGGGGACACATGTCATTATAATAAATATTTTTTCTTTATTAAAATGGAAATGATTTTGCCTATGGATATCTTCACAGAAGCAATGGGGTCAGGAGGGCCTCCAAAAGGGTAAAAATTAGGAATTACAAAAACTGTTTGTCAGTATGTCAGATTTATTCATATTTGGCGTACTTGGTACCAACAATCTTGTAGATGCAACTTCTCCCACAGATTTAACCTGATTCAATTGAATTTGCTGTCAGCAAGTACATGATCTGAATATATGACTGGTATTGGTGTCCGGTTTAAATATATTTTGATTGAGTTATGACTCTTTGTTATTTTAACTTAAATCTTGTAATACTTTGGACTAACAACCTTGCAGATGCAACTTCTCCCACAGTTTTAACCCAATTCAAATGGAACTTGCTGTAAAGTTAGAACATGGTCTGAATATGTGCCTGTGATATTAGTGGTTTAATTAAATTATTTTTGGTAGAGTTATGGTTCTTTGTTCTTTTAACTTTGATTTTACATCATGCTTTGGACCAGCAACATTGCTGACGCAACTCCTCCCACAGTTTTAAACTGATTCAAATGAAACTTGATGTAGAGCATGTTCATGGTCTGAATATGTGCCTGTGGTATTGGGATTCCAATTATATTATTTTTTATTGAGTTATGGCCCTTTCTTATTTTAACTTAATTTTGAGATTTACACTTTAGACCAACAACGCTGTGGACACAACTCCTGCCACAGTTTTCAAATAAAACATGCTGTACAGTAGGTACATGGCCTGAACATAAGCCAAATATTGTCTTGGTGTTATGATTCAATAATGTCTTACTGAATTATGGCCATTCATTGCAATGATGTATTTCAGCCTATAACTATTGAGTAGCAACACCTACCATCTTGAATTTTCTGATGTGGGCAGACCTTCAGGAAGTGATGAATTTATTTGTTAAAGTCAAGGTCACTTGGGTCACACACCCTTCTTTAATTTTTTTTCTGTTTTTTTTTACTATAGTTTTTTCTTAATTCTTTTTCCATGTAATTCTTGTGTTCCAACATAACATTTTTATTTTACATCTCGGGCATTATAATGCAGTGTTTCAGTACCAACATCCACTGGCAATATTTATTTTGCTCAGTTCATGGCCCTTTTGAGCAGGGGATGTGAATTCATTGAATTTTCCTGTTATTGTGATTATTAACAAAGATGAACATGGAAAAATTCATGAAAAAAAAAAATGCTTTTAAAGACAACAAGAAAGTTTTACCGCAAGTACATTTGAATCTGGTTAAAACTGTGGCAGGAGTTGCATCTACAAAATTGTTGATAACAGTATACAGTACATCTAGAAAAGAACAGCATTTGATGCATAAACCACAAAATGCTGTTTTTGTATACTTATTTTATTCAGCTTAATTGCAAAGAAAGTTCAGAGCTAATATGGACCATTCTTGAGTCTGCTTCCTGGGTTGAACCAGTAATAAGTGTTGTATTTCAGAGGACATCTGATCAAATGGGGATTGAACCTGCAATCTTTAGACTGAGTGACCAATGCTCTATTTTCTGCACTACCATACCTGTTTTAAATTTACTACAATATGATATTGATGACAGTGAAATAAAGCAAACTAAAAAAACATTGTGTTGAAAATGGCATTGATAAATAAGTAAAAAAAGTAAATACAAGAAATATAATGTTGATTTTCTTTATTTGTTTCAGGGTCCAGGTTTCAAGAAGAACTACCAAATAAATTTAAAAAGTCATTCTGGTCCAATAAATGTACTTCTTGTGAATAAAGATTCTGATAACCAATCTCCAGTAGTTGTTCAAGTTCCACCACCGAATGAAGAACTAGCCAATGAGGCGATAGCAGCTGCTCAAGCTGCAGAAAATCAAAATGTGAACCCAAACCATTCTTCAAAACAAAAACTAAAGGTGAGGTATAGAAATATTTAGCCAGGTTCAGCTTCATTACTATTATTTGATAGAAATATTGTTTGGTAAAGTTTTCTGAGTTTTTCAAAAACAATCATTAGGTGCACTGACACTAAAATACTGATGAAAAAAGGTGAAAAATTTCATACAAACAAACATACAGACGTATAAACAAACAAATCCTGAATGCTAGTTCATGTGTATGAATTTGATGTGGGTTTATTTTTGAATTACCATCAAAAGATTTTAATAAAATGTAAAATAAAGGAATTATGATTGTGTTGGAAGGGAATATGCAGGTACTGTGAAATCATTAATTTTTGTTGGTATTAATATTCATTGTATTTGGTTCAAGGACATAAAATTTGTGGAGACTTAATTTCATTGAAAAGAATTTTAGAAAAAAAAATGTTTTATTGCAGTCTTTGAATTTGAGTATTTCTATTATATACCGTGTTTTAATTACTGACCTGTACAAGTGTTAAGTCACTGCCTTCTCCAACACACGTGGTAATAAATGCTCTTCACAACATGGGGAAATCGTGGGGAGAGGTGTCAATTAGTCACTGCTTTGGTGTTTCATCAATTGGAGAAAACATGTCACAAGTTGAAGGTGTAAGTGGGTCGAAACAACACAAATTCACTTGTTAGAAATGTTGATTCCTCGTCGACAACAATAAATAAACACACAATAGCCTAATGGGCTACTTTTAAATTAGAAATGTGTGTCCTATTTATTCGCACGCATATTTTCTCTTGAAACTATGCTGGAAAAATATGTTGCGCTGATGTAAATTGAGTTGTCTGTTATTGTAATTGACATATTCTTCCAGGAAATGGTTTATTTTTAGCGCTTTCCACAGTGATGAAAATAAAATACAAGCGAGTAAATTGATACTGACATGCATATTCATGTACTGAAACGGATGGAATATTAATAGCATACTTTAACTTGATCAGTGCACTTAATTCAAGATTTCAAATTTAAATTTAACTTTCAATAGATCTAATATTTAAATGCACACACTAAATAGAAACTATCGGATAACATTTAAATCTAGATGAGAAAGGTACATGTAGGTTGACGTTTTAGGTAAAGGTGAATGCTATGCAGTTCGGATGTAACAAAATTTTATCCACTACCATTTTGTTAGGGTTTAATTTCCCCACATGAAATTAAAGAAAATTTGTACCCCATGAAAATAAATAGCTTCACAGTATACAATTTGGATATGAAGATTGTTGATGTAAATGTTTTATAAGGAATGTCAGCATATTTGGGTATCAAATACAAAACAGTGAAATTTTCTTATCCATAAAAGAGTTTTGCACCTGCTACTATCAAACATGTTTTTTCTATGTTTATAAAAAGCATAATTATGTTAGGTGGAAATATTTTATTTTACTTGTTATGCTCCCATCATTGAAAGAATTGTGAAGGGATATTAAGCCATACCCAGTCTGTCCATCCATAAAATTGATTTCCATTGAATACTTTTGAAAGTATGTATAAAATAACTGTATGATTTTAAAATACAGGTAAAGTCTGATTTTTGTCAATGTCGGTCGCATGATATAGGAGTTAGGGCTGCTTATTTCCTTAATTATGGGTAAAATTTACCGACATTTCTTCACAAACATAGTATACGTGAATTCATATATCTGTTGTATGTTTCGTTTTGTATTTTCATTTTAAAAAACAATTTAATTAAAATTATCCCACTTAATTTTTTACAGAATCAAAAATCACCTGTCAAATCTCCATTAAAACAGTCTCAACCTACTAGCGACCGCATGGCAACAAGATCATCTCCACGGAAACAGGGTCAGTTAGCGTCACAAATACCGTTCCAGCAACAAGCTTCTACCTCACTCGGACTTCCCACTGGGATGGATAGTCTTCCAAGCGATGTTTTATTTGATTCTTCAAAATCAGATTTCGGTATGTTCACAAGTATTTATAAAAGTATTCTGATTTGCTGAATTTTTCGGAATAATATGGCAGAATTGTGACTAAATTTTTACAGCATTTGATGGTATTGTGTTTAACATCACTTTCAAGAATTTACCAATCCATCCTGTCATGTCTTCAGACCCTGTTGTTAAGCAAATGACAAGGGAATTGTGACAAATACTGAACAACATGCCCACCTCTGCTATTATAACATTTGAAAGGACCTTCAAGTTTGATTAATGTTTGGGTAATCAACTAGATTCAACCGTTTAATACATTAATCAAAGAGATGTAAATATATAATTGGTTCTCATTCAAAAAATTTATATATATACATGTATATTTGCTTGCTGTGTAATTTATTATCTAATGAGTCTTTTTGTTAATTTTAGAAGGAGTGGATGGTCACTTTATAGAAGAACTGATGACTTCAGAAGGTATAGTTTTTTTGGCTAATAGTATGATTTGAAATAAAAAAAAAATATGGCTTAAATGTTCCAGACTGATGTTGATAAAAAACTGTAAAACAGCTTTATTGTACATCTCTTATTACTAAAAAATTCTTACATTTTAAATGCTAGTTTATTACACAATATAGGTAGTTTATGCACAATAAAGATAGTCAGTTAAAGGTGAAAATGATTCAGAAGAAAACCATAAAAGCTTATATATATCTGTTTCTGAAGAACTTCAAAAGAATGCTTAAAATGTACAATTCTTGTATTTACAAACAAAGACACTTATGAAGTTAAACATGCACATGTAGGCGAAAATTCAACAGCCCGATTTGGCAACCATGGTATCATTTTGGTGTAAAAAAGTAATTGTTTTTTTTTGACAGTTGAAGTTTAACCCATTGCATATATTATACAATAATGTATCAAGCTTCAAATTGAAAAGGCTTCAAAACTAATTTTTTTAGTGTATTCAAGATAAACTGAACATTATTTTGTTTTTATTTATTCAGATTTTTCTCCACTGTTACGGCTGAGTCCTCCGCCTACTGACAAAGACTATTACTTTAACCTGGATGATAGCGAGGGAGCATGTGACTTGTTTGATGTTCCTCTTCTCTCAATGTGATCACACGCCCACCGATAGATTACATCATCCATTTAGCAGCTATTTTGTGAGACAGCATTTCATTCCTTGATGGAATTTTTTTTTTCCATGTGATGTTGGCGGCGATTGACAAATGTTGGGGTTGCAGTTGGGAACCAACCTGTTTGTGTGCCATGTTTGCTGGGGTTTTGTTTTTGATAACTTGCATACAGTTTTTGTAGTGTTTGTTTTTGAAATGGAGAAGATACCATCTGGTGCCTGATCACAAGATCTGGCCATTGTTTTAAATTGTGAAATGATTACAAAATGTTTAACGCATTGCATGTGGTTAATATGCCATAGTATAATACGTGTTAAACAAAAGTTTCATGTGTTCCAATCCATTCAATTTCATACTGTTCAAATGCATCACATGAAGACAGAATTTTGATTGATGTGAAAACATCACTAGCAAACAGATGCCACAATGATGTTTGTAGCATAGCATCATTAGGCGGCAGGGTTGTTGTAACAGTGTAAATCAAATAGTGAGCTGTCACCAATTATTTACTGGAAACTTGATCAATGCATATAAAAGCATTTAAAAATGTGAAATATTGTCTTATGCCAAGAAAATTGATGTGTATACAAAAAAATATTTATAACTCCAGGGTTACTGGTCTTAAAAGATAATGAAAAATATGAATATTGAAATTTAATATGGTATTGGTTATTCCAAGATACATGAAATATAGATAACAAAAATCTCTAGGATGCAGAGGAATTCAGATATGAAATACCGTATTTACCCAGTGTATTGGGTCACTCTATGTTTTGGGACACCTTTATTTTTCAGGAAAATAGTTGTTTCTTTTATATAAATACATCATTATTTTCACTCTCTGGTAATTTTGCAAATGCATGTATATTTATACAATGATTAGGTAAAATAATTGCTCTCTTTGCTATTAAAAGTCTTGTTTTAATTGCCATACCTGTAACTTTAATTTTTTTGTGATAAATTTTAATCCCAAAATATCCATGAAATTACCTTATTTATCTTATGCATTGGGACAGTAAAATATATATATATTTTTTAACAAGTATTTGGACCGCAGTAAAAATGATCTTGTTTCTGTCCCTAAACATAGGGTAAATATGGTATTTAACACTGTTATGTTTGTAACAGCATATGTGAAAGATAAGGGAAGTAACTGGTAGCTATCTCACATTGGAAAATTGTATCATTGTTTTGTACTTGTGGTTTATATCCACAGCTGTTGTTATATAAGTTAAGATTAATATTTCATGTATTTTTTTTTTACCTTGTATTTTATGACTTCTAATACACAATTTTATACTTTCACAAAATCATTAATTATTTAAAATGTTGGCAAAATGTTCAAGGATGTAAACATTTATACTTGGTGATCATATAAATCTATTGTTTGTTGTTTATAGGTATGTTTTGATACAGGTATACTGTTGCTTATTTGTACGAAACCTTTTGCTGAGGTATAAATTCCTAGACCGTTGACTCATTCATGGTGTAAGGCATCTCAAGATCACTGACCTTCTGTTGGTTTTGTTGTCTAATAACCACCTAAATCTCACCGCTTTGGTCGTTGGTTCGAGCCCTGCTTGGTCCAAAAACATTAAATGATGTTAATGAAAGTGAATGGATCAGTTTTATTGAGTTAAAAACCATAGTTATTATGTCTATGCTCCTTCTTATGCTAGGTTTTACTATTTATTATACACAGTCTAATTGATGCTGATTGCATTCTGTGAAACCATGCTAAATGTAGGTTTTCCCATACAAGTACCGACTCATAATATCACATCCTTGTCATTTTACATATCAGAGTATGCATTTTAAACCAGTAAAACATTTTTTTTACAAGTATTGACCATGTAAGCGTGCATTCTTGCCTATATTAAACATTTTCATCATTATTATACTCCTGCAGACGAAGTTTGAGAGAGGGTACACAAGTCTTTGTGTCAGTTGGTCTGTCAAGTGGTATGTCTTGGCAACTTGTGGAGAGAGCTTATTTCATATTTTGCAGCCATTGACTTGAACTCCTGTGATAACATCGAGTGTAGATGTGTGTGAAACACATTCTGTAACACAGACTTAATTCTATTCAGAGTCATTTCCCTTGCATTTTGTAAAATTGCTGTATTTATATTTTTGTTGAGTGAACTTCTTCTATAGTTTAAAGGCGATTAACTTGATACTTTCCATACATGATCAAAATCAAGTATAGATGTGTGTGATGCTGACATTTTTCATGCAGAGTAATTGCCCTTGTACTTTGTGGTAAAATCGCTGTATTTATCATATTGCATTTTTTGATACATCATTTTGTATTTGATTTCTGATGATTCAAGGTATATCTGCTTATTCACTACGTTGGTATTGGTCGATGATGTCTCTTTCGTTTGCATTACTTTTGGTAAAATTCTGTTTTAAATTTGCTGTGGTTTTATTTTAATAAACTTCTCAATCGTTGTTTTTGAACCATTCCATTATAAAAGATAATTTATAAAAATTTAGCGACTGAGAGTCAAACCTAATAGAACCTGATTACATTGCAAACGGATTAGTTTCTATCATTTTAAAATGGTTTCATTGATGTGAACATTTGTTAAACACATTGTGCAATTAGAATGCATGATTATACATATATAATTGCGAACTAGTGATATTGAAAACAAATATCGAGAAGATTGTGCTTTGTGTTATATAAATCTTCAACATGTAATTATATAATTTGGGACCAATTTTGTATCTCTGATGGAACTATCTGCTAATGCTGCATCCTGTAATATTATAACCATGAAAGAGAAGGTGCACACTGCACACAATCTATATATAAACTACTTTTTGTTATAGAATCACATTTTTCTCATTATAAGAAACTCTGAGAGAACATAGGACCAGTTCTCATAGCAAGTTAATGAAAAGCAGGAATTGGTATGAGTAATCTGTTTCTGAATTATTTTGTATCAATTCGCTCCTTGGTTGATATATATACTGATGACGGAACAGTTTGATAAACTGTATTAAAAGTTGAATTACAAATTTGATTATATGTTTGGAGGTTTTTTATAATCTCACAACAAAAGTTAAGTGTTGATTTTAGTTTTCAGTTTAATTGTTGTATAACCAATTACAGTAGAACTTGGTTGGTTCAAATAAGGATGACTGGAATACCTCATATATGATTTATCTCGAACTACTATTTCAATGTATATACATGTAGGTGTATGGTATGATGTTGAACAATACTTGGCTTGAACAACCCTTAACTCGAACTATTTTGTCCAATCCCTTTTGGGTTTGAGCCATTGAAGTTCTACTGTACTTGTTATATTTTTAGTAGTGAACAAAATTTGTACATTTATTTCATATTTATATTAGAATTAGAAACGTAGAAACAATTTGCAGAAGATTTTTAGAGAAAGCAACTTTATATGTTTAGATACATGTGTGGTAGTTGAGAATGATAACACATGAAAATGACAGCAAATATGTTTTCAGTTTCAACAATATTGTTTATGCAACTTCCTTTACAAACCGTTTTTGTTGATATACACTATCCACCATGTACATGTACTATAGAACTGAGGGCAAGTGATTTATAAAAGAAAAAACTATGACTTGAGGTGTTCCAGACTTAATCAGTTAATTTCGTGTGCTGTTATTTTTGTCTTGTTATAGAAAAATAACCTTGTTTCATAGTGCTGTAGTTATTGTGATATGTTACATGGTGTTTTATTAGCTGTAAATTGATTTACCTGTCTTGTTTATTTTATGTGAGGCATTGTTTATGACAACTTCGAAAGGTTGTATACCCTCAGTTTTGTAATTTTCTTTTGTACCATTGCGAGTTAGTGTTACTGCCGTAAGTTTTTAACTTGTCATACAATTTTACTGTAGAATGTTTTTGAAAAATGGTTGAAACTTTTGTCACAAAAATGTGTTCTAAATAAAATATATTAAACTAATCTTTCAATATTGGTATCTAAACAACTCTGTTAACAAAGAAAGTAATGTATTGTTTTAAAGTTAATAATTTAATTGCTAAATGATTTATATGGACATTTGGAAATTTTAGTCTGAAATAGTTATCTAGCTAGTGTGTGGAAAGTTCTTTATAATAAACTCTTCATTAAATTCCTAAAATATTCTTTCATCTTGTCATTCCTCGGTCTTTCATTAAATTGGGGGCTTATTTTGACATGCAGTGCTAAAGTTGATGGATATGTAGTGGATTTGTTGCCAATTTGTTCATATGCATGTGGCATGTTTGGCCACAGTATGTTATCTGGGTAATGGTACTAATGTACTAATTGAAATTTTGTTCACTGTAAAATAGATTTTAAAAAAATCAGATTTCGTCGCAAAATGAAAAATGTATTCAAGCCAGTTAAAATAGTAATTTGATAAATTGTTTGGGCATTAATCCATTTCTTATTATGTCTAAAATTAAGAAACGACATAGTTAAGGGTGTTTTTTTGTTGTTGTTTTTTGTTATATTAAAATGAAAATTTTGTAATTCCCCAAATTTTGCATGACATATGTTGAAACAGAACAGTTCTTAGACGTTTGACTCTTTTTCTAACAATGCTATGTGTAATGCATGCATTACATCTGCAAAGTAATTTTTATATAATATTATTTGCATTACATGAATAAAATTAAGTAATTGTAATTGAAGTTTTACCATGTAATTGTAATTTTATTAATTACATTGCAATGTAATTGACCCCATATTAGTCACATGGTACTGACTTTGTCACTCCAATCATCAGTGACATTTACATGTAGTTTTGTTGAATTCTACAGAAAGTTAAAATTACAAAATGTGTTGTGTTAAAGTTTAAAAGATTACAGAGAAGCAAAAGTTTGCTGTTTTCTATGTGAAGGAACGAAGAACAGCTCGAGGTATTGGACATCAAGATATTTTGCATTAAATAGATTCAATACATATTGATGAATACCTGTATTCTTTTTAATAATGTTGAAATTCTTTAAAGTTTGATCATATATAAATATATATAAATTGTTTCAAAATTACCAAAACTCAATATTAGGATATGATACATAATAGAAATATTTGATATTGTAATTCAGATCTGCTTTGAGAATTTGTGTTCACTGCTCAATATATATATATGTGTATGTCACTGCCAATATGTCGGTATAAGCACATAGCTGTAAAAGTGTCATATTCATTATAATTAGATGTAGAAAAACAAATCCACTGTATTTTTATTTGTTCACAATTAGCGACTACAGCTTATATCTCCAAGACTACAACACTTCTAAAGCAACTCCATTTATTATACCAGTAGTATTGCGATACATTTTAGAATTTTATTTTGTGCAGGTGTCTGTGGTACAAATATAGATCTGCTTTTTGAAAGCTAAATGTTGTAGTATTTAACTTGTTAAACACTTGCAACAAATAATGTAGGAAGATCTTGCCATATGTATCAGGATAATTGCATTTTGGAGGAGGGTGTTCATTATGGTTCAGTTGGTATTTTATAACTCAATGATTGTGTACACTTTGACATATTTACATGGCATTTTAAGTATAGATTGTTGTCCTCTTGTCTGTGAGCATAATGGTGTATATACAATGTACTTGCATGTTCACCATCTGTTATAAAGATAATTTACCATACATGTATCTCTTTAATATGATAAAAAAGAATGATTGTAAGAAAAGGTTCATCTTCTCACATACTTTTCCTAAAATACTATTTTCAAACAGAAAACACTTCCAATTGTCTAAAGAACATTTCTCCCAAGGTACCATTTTTAATAGTCTAGACTGTAACTCCCAAGATAACATAACTTTATAAAGAACAAAATGTTTTTGGTTTCATTTTGCGTTAAGTTAAAAGAAAGAAATATTGTCATTTCATCTTTATATATAAGTATTTGACAGCCCAATCAATAACCAATTGTTTTAATTTCCTTTACAAGTCATTGTTAGGTATGACAATTTCCTTTACAGGTCATTGTTTGGCATGACAGTTTCAGGGAATAATATACAGTTTGTGGTAACATTTTATGTCCCTATGATTAAGATCTTTAACATAATAGACTAGAAGTATAAATGAACCATTTCATAAGTAGGGAAGCTATTCTTTTTCCTAGCCAAGATAAAGGTTTTTTCATACAGTAGTTGACAATATTTCGCTGTCAAATAAAAGATGGGGAGGATCAGGGTTAAGTAACAAGGTATACTCTCTTTAAAGGAATTGCAATGTTTTAGCCCTTATCGAAAAGTTGATAGCATACAACTAAAATGCTAAATAGTTGACAAATATTATATGTATCACAATTGTGGAACTATTGTTTGAAGCATATCATTCAGTGGCTTTTGTGAACACAATATGTAGAGGAAAAACATAAATTATGTAGTTTTTTTAAGCGAATAAAATAACTTTATTTTCAAAATTTAGATGAATATTTTTTGGAATATCACAAAAAATATTTAAATTGGCGATTTCAGGGCAAAATTTTGATGGATGTAAATTTTGCAGAAATTTGATTTAATGTGTGCACAGATGCCTTTATCAAAATATTCTAATGGTGTTCTAGAAGTATCTACGTTTTACTGTTTTGGGCAAAACCAAATTTAAAATATTTTCATTTACCATTGAAAATGCATCTGATATATAATAATATGCCATTGAAGTTGTATTTATGAAAGCTCAAAACATTTTTGGCTGGAACATTTGTCCCAAATAATAGCAGATAATTTGTCTACATTTTACCTGTCTGACCACAATGTCAAATTATTATAATAAAATTCAATATTGTTGGAATTTCTTCTGTAATTATGGTGAATTTGCAAGTCACATATTTTTATTATTACTTTATGCCATAAGAATCATTACTACATACACTGAATTGTTTTCAACTTGATTAATTGTTTTTCTGAAGCAATTAAGATCATGGCCCTGATTTTGTTTGACATTTCTTGTTGTCTATTGAAGATGTGCTGATATTTCAATTATAAAGAAAGTGTTTACCTGTAAAATGGTACAAAGATTGTAAAAATAATTTGTAAGATATATGACTCGTTACAATAAACTATATATATACTACTAAGTTGCTCTTGTTTATTTATGTTCACAATACAGTTACTTCGAAACAGCTAATATGATCAGCGGGAGAACCACATGTCAAAACTTGTTTTAATCCTAGGAGAGGCTAAGAATGCTGGTGTCTGTTAGTTATATTGAAGTGATTTATTAGTCAATCAGAAAGTCTGGCAACTCTTAGGATGGGTGTTGTTCAAACGTGAAAGTACTGTGATTGATTAATTATGTAGCTCACTATGAATACACCACGTACCTTCTTTCTAACCATTACACAAGAGGAAGTACTAGTAATTCGTTGATACCTGCAAAAATATTATTTAATGGAGCATAAACACAGTGCATTGTGGAGATTTCGCAGCCTGAAATGTAGGGATTTTTCTTCTTTTTTTTTCTAATCTTTTAGCGACAGCATAGCAACGGTGGAAAAGTCCGCATCTGCATTCCAGTGCAAATGTTTACATATTGGCCCATATTTCAAACTAGCTTGATCTGCATGATTAATTGAAATGTTAATCATTATAGAAATGTTCATTTCATTTAAAAGTGCATAATGAACTCCTAGATTATCTGTTAGTTTGATCCAACCAGGCTGAAAGGGGTATGTCGGATTCTGTATTTGCCATTTATACAGTTGAATGGCACGACAAAACACACTTTTATCATTAAAATTAACAACACTTATTTCGTATTGATTGAAAAAAAGTTAATATTTTTAAAACGCTCGGAAACATCATCTTATCACGTGTACTAGTGATAATGAGCTATCTTTCTCTGGATCATGGTGTTGTTATTATGCCTTTGCTCTAATGAACAAAGTTTACATTTGGTTGATTTCGTAAAAGACAAACACATTGACCGATCTCTTTCTTTATTTTGTCATTATTTACCATGAAAAAGACGATATTTCGATACTCAACACAACTAGTTAAATGCTCTTCCTTCAAGCGAACAAACCAAATCGGAGTTCACACGATTATAAGGAGAATTACGCCCCAAGCTAGCGGACGATTACCTCTACGTTTAATATTCAACCGACGCTTCGAGAGAGTAATGGAAATTCGTATAGACATGTAACATACAGTGTAGTAGTAGAAAAGCAAATTTGTTTATGAAATGGAAGTGATCGAACTATTCAACCGATGCTTCGAGAGAGTAATGGCAAATACACGTATACGTATAGACATGTAACATACAGTATAGTAGAAGAAAAACAAATTGGTTTATGAGAATATTGAAATTAATATGTATATATATATGTAAAGGATGTAAGATATAGTAAATCTAGAAAACGACTGTTGGTGCCTACAAAACGCCTTCGGTGTTTTATCGTTTTCATAATTGTCGTCAGAGCTACGGTTTTGAATATTTACAGTAACTATATATATATATATATATACGAACAACAGCTGCCAACAAGAAAGTTATGTTTGTACAGATACTGATATATTTTAGCTCAACTGCGAAGATGGCTCCTTACTTTTAAGAATCCGCTCTCGTGCTAGTTTCCTTGGTAGAACCAGACTGAGTACTGAATGTTGTTCTTGAAAGACAGCGGGCCTGAGGTCGAAAATACGACCTCTGGCATGAATCTATCTACTGCACAACTGTCCTAAATTAAAAAAATATGTATACACAAGTTTACCTGGCAGTCGCCAAAGGGCAACTGGAAGAGCTACAAATATCAAACTGTGAAATTGTATCGGCGTAATCAAATGGCATTCTCAATCATATTCGTATCCAGACAAAAAAAACTGTCTATGTTACTTATGCAAAGTATATATTATTTAAATGTGAAAATATAAAACTTCTAGCTGCCAGGAAATTGAGGACACTTGTTTTCTAAGACACTTACATATGTTTTCAGACTAATTCATCAGATAAAACTGTATAACTGACAGAAAATTACATAAGATACGTATGAATTTCAAATAGAAACATCTTTAAATGCAATTATATTTCACTTAAAGCTATAATAAAGACGGCGAAGAATGGTGAAATGAAGACATTTTACAGCTTTCCAGACTTAATGGATTCTGTGAAGATGAAAATTATGACGATGTTCCAGTAAGCTTCATAAACTTGAATGTCCATATTTCGTAATCGAGCTTTACAGATGATTACATATCATATATATTTATTTCTATTCGATTACATTTTTATGTCCGCATTTTGTTTTAGACCTTGAATATGGCAAGATCCATGGGATCTAGATCTTCGCTGTCAGTCGGATGTTTGGCTACTGGGGCAATGTGTTTAGGTATTTAAATAAGCCTTTAGAGCTTAATGAATCTGGTTTTCTGGATCATTTATCCTCACCAACAAAGTTTAACGGTTACATCTTTCCTATAAAATATCGGTGCCAGTAGACTTAGGAATTTGATTGATTGATTGAATATTAAGCGTCATTTTAATGTCATCGAGGGCTAACAGACGATCAGTTAACCTAACCACTGTTTCCTGGGATTAACCAGTACTCGAGCACACCCCATCTCCGCAAGTAACTGATAACTTTCCCACTTGAATCAGCGATGAGAGACGAATGATAACAGAACCAATGTCGTATACAATCATCACGGAGACTGTTGCCGGGCGGGGGATTCGAACTCACGACCCCTGGATTGATAGTCAGACGCGTAACCGACTGAACTAATCGGGCCCGATGTAAACTTAGGAAGTCACACGATTGTTTCGCTTGGCAAATAAACTCCAATGTGTCAACAGTCATTCGTAATTCAACACAAAGCTATGTCAGCTTATGCGTCCTCTTTGTCCTTATCACCATATTTCCTCCATTTGTATTCATTACTTCTGTCAATTCTTCCATTACGTTCCCAGTTTCGTTGGAATATTAGGTTTATATTAGACTTAAAAAATAGTATGGAGCGCGTGGTCTAGTGGCAGAGCACCGAGCTCATGCTCGGAGGATCGTGGGTTCATACCTCCGCCACGGCTAAATGTGGTGTTTTGAGCAAGACATTTTTCCGCATATGCTTAGTACTGGTCCTACCCAGGAAATATCAAGAGTTCTGTGTTTAAGTTGTAAGAATTTGTTTCATAATCGAAGTAAAATAAATAAGTTTACCCCCCCCCCCCCACACACACACACAAACAACTTAAATTTGTAAATTCGATCCGTGCTGACAACTATGCATTGCTATATATTTTGTTTCGTCGCCTTCATTCCTTTGTTTTCCTAGTATAACCGGCTATTTTAGAAATTATGTTACGTGTTGCACATTTGAGACAGTGTAGTTAAAAGTTATAAACTACTTTTTATTCTAAAAATTGCTAGCGAAAACTACCTTATTGTATTAGAGAAAAAATATTTGCAGGTTCATGATTGAGTGTGATATATTGTAGTGTATCGTCTGTGATACTAAATACTATTAAGATATCAGGGATGTGTTTCTTAAAACGCCATAAGTCAATTTGAAAATTACATGCTGTTTGTTTAAATTTTGATCGACATTTAAAATAATTATATTTCTAGAAAATATATAATTTGCTACATGGTTTTAGCAATTTTGGATTAATTTTGATAGATATTAAAAATACTATGAATAAATGTTGGTTTACGTTTACGATGATTTTTGTCGTTAGTTTAATTTGTGAAACGCTGCTCTGAGATGCCGATGTTATTCAGACGTTAATATGCATAATCTTACAATACATGTATTTCGGGTGTATACTTATAAACGCAATTTCATTACAATCAGAAATGAAATACTAGTAAACATTTTACCAACACTGTCCAGGAATTCTGTGATTGTACTTCAAAACACGTATCCTTACAAATAATGCACAGTATGATTTATTTCGATGGAATTAGATCCTAGAATAGGAAGTCGAAGGGTAATAGTGAATAAGTTGGTATATTAAGTGCTTTGCCGCCTTGATATTAGCCTGCTGTATGCATCCAACTTCGATATCTGTCGATGTTATGTAAGCTTCGGTAGAACTCTTGCTAAGCAAGATAAATGCGTACTTTCCTGATAATGGTGCTAAATAGGTAGTGTGTCTTAGTACATCGATTGCTTTGGTTTTTCTCCTTTGAATTATACGTTCCCTGAATTCTCTGTACTGATTTATGCTTTATTTGAGTATTTGCAGCAGCTGTCATCGGTAATCTCGTATTATAGGAAAGGGTGTTAAATGACTGTAACGTTTAGGGAATTCTATATAGTTTTACCACGATTTAAGTTTAAGATGGAGCCAATTTTCTTTTTGACACAATTTTTGCAAAATTTAACATGTGTTAAGTAAGAATGCACTGCATCTAAAACTATACTTAGCTTCAATTTCATTCCATTGTTGTTAATATGTACATGTAACAATGATACAAATGGAATCAATTTTATTTTTTTGACATTATATACATATACTGTAAAACACTTTTTATTAGCGAGAATTTAGCAAATATTCGCGAGTTTCAACCCTCGCAAATTCAAAGATTTCGCTAAAATTATAACCATGTTCCCTGTCCGAATGGTTACAATATCCGAATGAAAATGCATTTCCGGCAGATTTACTTTTCAAACGTCGCAAATTGAACATTTCGCATAAAAGTAAATAGGACAAATCAGAGCAAATTCGCAAAATAAAGTTTACGCGAATTTAAAGTGCTTTACAGTTTATGGAATGCTAATATTTTATGTATACCTCCCCCATCCTTTAAAACTGGTTTAAACAGTAATATTTCTTTTCGAACCATATTACAAAAGTCATTTAACTTTTTTCTATATGTAAACATATATGTTACGGGAACAATCATGGCAATTATTGACTGTATATCGTATGGGGCATGGAGACGGGTGAGCCATGTTCCAGTGCTTTTTTAATACTGAAATAGGAGTTCTAAAGGATTACAACTTACTTAGACTGTTTCAATTAGTAAGTGTTTATAGAAATCTCAGAAAAGAGGTCATATCTGTCTGTGTCCCCTATTGATTCACTATTGTTGTACATGTAAGAACATCTCACATAAAATGTAGAATAATAATAATAATAAAAAAAAAAAATCAGACAAGACCTCAATTCATACCATTTTAAATATTATTACAGAAAACATTCTATATGATAGATACGGTGCAGACACACGGATCTTGTAATCAACTTTTGCAGAATTTTAAAAGCAATCAATTTTCTTAAATTCGCAACACTACCATGTAACGAAGCCACAAACACACATTCTAATCTGATTAAAACGATTTACCAGAAGCTCTTCATGAAGACTGTTCTAATCTACTTAACTATAGAATTTGGTTTCAAAACAACGTTCTCATAGCCAGTATACGTTTAGAGATAATTATTTGTGAATAACCAAGACATAAATGTACAGACCAGACTACGGCGAGTGCGCCTAGCTACAATGCAAACCATAGATACAATATCAATGCCTCTGCCAAACCAAACAAATTTGGTGTCGACCATGACTTATATACTATGGAATTACATACAACAGAGTGGACAAATTTACATACATGAAGTGATAGCTTTATATGAGTAGGACCCAGTTAAGGATTCATGACTACTCACATGCTATATAAAGGACAGATTTATAAACCTGTTGGATCATATAGATACAGTGAATTCATATATATTTAATTTCATAAATTACCTTTAGGACCAGGCAAAAGTGGTCTTAATAGCGGGGTGATCTTATTATCGAATTGTATTGGCAAAATATGCAGTCCTATGTAACCGTAATAGTAGATTGATGTATGCTATATTCTGCATGTGTGTGCATAAACTGTTATACCAATGCTAATAATAATAAATAAGTACATCATCTTTTCTAACTATGGATTTGTTGCTGTTATTGTTATTATGATCATCATTATTGTATGTGTATGTAATAGCATGAGGATAATTAAAATAAATATATTGTATGCTTTATCTTTTATATATTAACTACATAAAATAGTAACAAGTAAAATGAAAACATTAAATGTTTCAACATTATACATGAGTATATTTAGTTCTTCTACTAGGGTTCATAGTAGGGTCGTTTCCATTTTGTTTTACCGGATTAACGGGGTGCCCGTATTATCGGACCGTTCAATAAAGAAGGAAAAAAATCCATCCCTATTATAAATGCCCATAATAGCGGGATGGTCTTAATATCGGGGTGGTCGTAAAGTGGTGTTTTACTGTATAATGGTGTTATGGTGTTTTGTGTAGTGAAAAGAAAATGTTGTTATATATATAATTAAAGCACTGGTTGTAAATATGTATATTGCTACCACGAGATGGATAGACGGTAAAAAATTATGCACTATTATTAAATATTGATTAAAATACCATGAAACTGATAGATGTTGAAAAATGAATGTACCATTATTAAATATTGATTAAACTACCATGGAACTGAACGATGTTAAGAAATGAATGTACCATTATTGCATATTAATAAAACAACAATGGTATTGATAGATGGTAAGAAATGAATGTACCATTATTACATATTGATGAAACTACATATACAATTATTACATATTGATTAAACTACCATGACACTGATAGATGGTAAGAAATGAATGTATTGCTATTACTTATTGATAAACCTACCACGGAACTGATAGTTAGGAAGGAATAAATGTTATGTTATTACATACTGAATAAATGATAAATCTGAGTTTACATATATGTTTGTAGTCGTTTCGTATATGTGGGACGAGGGTCCACAACGTAACGACTTTCCAGGAGTCGGACCGCTTACCCGGGTTTAATCAATCAATGGTGCCCGGAATGTTCTGAACCTTTAAGGATATAACTGATATTACATATAGTCAATCATTCACGTTATTCAATATTGAAGGGTATCACCGCCATAACTCTAAGTTTGCAATTTGTCGTTTGTACTTTGTGCAATGGGTGTAAATGTTTCTTTCCTCTAAGTTCTTCGTGGGAAATGAAATATTTCACCTTTGTAACTTTGCTATTTGCTATTCCTGTCATAATATAACGAGTTCAGCATAATAACGTGTTTCAAAAGGATTCGAATTGCAAACGTTAACTATGCAGTAAGCATGTTGTACAACGCACTTGGGAATATGCAACAATGCGAAATACACAGTTGGCATTGTCAATTATGATGACATGTACCGCCAGACTTATATGAAAGAATAACGACTGGTCCCTAGTGGAATTGGCGTGGCTTTGTTTTCATCGTTGGTCTTATGGAACAAATGGTCAGCTACCACCATTGAGAGGAGCTTTCTGATCGGCTGAAAAAAGTAAAGGGATGTTCAAGGGTTATATTTTTATAGTAAGCTTAATTTTGGTTGGATGAAAATGTCAACTGGCAAATGATCACAATAAAATATAAGTTTATTACGTTTGTGTCAATAAATAATCAAAATTATGTTTTTGTGACTGACTAAATTCATTTTATCAAGGAAATTGTGCGGAAAGTAAAAATGGTAAAATTTACTTTTTTTCATGCTGAAAGTGGGGGTACCCAACTTCAGGTGGCAAAAAGTGGTTAAAGTGATATTAGGAAAGTACTTTACTATGATGTATGACTTTTTGGTGGAGCGCGTAGTCTAGTGGTAGCGCTCCGAACCCATGATCGGAGAATCGTGGGTTCAATCCTCCGCCACGGCTATGTGTGGTGTCCTTGAGCAAGACACTATTCCGCATGTGCTTAGTAATGGTTCTAACCAGGAAGCATTTGAGCGTGATTTGCCCAAGTTGTGATAACTTGTTTCACAATCGAAATAAAATAAAGTTTAAACTAAACTTTTCGGTCCGCAAATGGTAGAAATAGTGAAAATTAGGTCAAACGTTATAATGTAAGTCTATGGAAAACGCAATGGTGGTGGCTGACCTAAAAGAAACCTCACACCTTTTGTGGTCAGTACCACCATTGAGAGAAGCTCTCTGATTGGCTGAAAAAAGTATAGGGATGTTCAGGGGGTATATTTTATAGTAAGGTTATTTCTGGTTGGATGAAAATGTCAAACTGGCAAATAATCACAATAAAATATATGTTTATTATGTCTGTGTCAATAAAAAATTATGTTTCTGTGACTGACTAATTCATTTTATTAAGGAAACTGTATGAAAAGTAAAATTGGTGAAATTAAGTGTTTTTTCATGCTGAAAGTGGGGGTAACCAACATGAGGGGGCAAAGAAGTGGTAAAAAGGGGTACTTTTGACCCCATTTTGGGGACATTTTAATTTGAGTCTAGGATAGTACTTTAATATGCTGTAGGACTTTTTGGTCCACGAATGGTAGAAATAATGAATATAAGGTCAAACGTTATAATGTAAGTCTATGGAAAACGCAATGGTGGTAGCTGACCTAAATGTGTAAGGCTGTATTTAGAGTCGCGAATTCTGATGACTGTTTACATTAAATATTTCCTTTCGCAACTTCTTTGGTTGTTAACAGGGGACCTGTCTGTAATTTTGCAGCGCCACTGAACGTTATAATGGGAAGTTAGGATTTATTACAATGATGACGTTCAGCGGCATCACAGTCGAAATAGTCCGGTACCCTGTCCAAATAAATTCCCTACACTCATTACAAAGGGAGTGAACATTGGAATAAAAAGATATTCGTGACTGACTGCAGCCAAAACACATATCGAAACATGCATCAAATTCTAAAAATACATTTTACGCAACAAGTAATGTTTAATCTGACACGAAGAGACAAGACTTGATATGTAACTTGTACAATGATAGGATATAGTAGGATAAACAAATAGCAAAGTTACAAAGGTGAAATGTAAAGAAGAAAGAAACATTTACACCCATTGCACAAACAACAAACAACAAATTTCAGACAAAGAGTAATGGCGGTGATACCCTTCCATAATTCAACAGGTCATGTCTAATTCAGTTATCGGCGAAAAAAAACTGTATTTTTCACCAGATATGATCCAAATAGACACAATAAATACCAGTTAATACCAGTTTTTATTGAATTAAAAGGGTAAAATTTACTGGATATGCCGCTTTATGTAAATCAATGTATATTTGGCGTAAATTATCATTCATAGACAGTTATTAAAACAACATATCGAGAAGCGATAAAAAAAGTGTGATAATACATATTTTTTTAAATAATCGGAGAAAAAATGCATATTAAACAAAGTATCATGGAAAATTATACGATTGAAAACACACAAAACCAAAATGAGAAAAATGGTTTATATACTTGATAAACGGTGAAGTTTGGTGTGTGATATCATGCAATAACAGTAATAGTAAATCGAGTACTAAAGTATGTTTTGTACTAGTATACTATTTAACTTTACGGAGTTATCTTAACTTAACTTAAAGCACAATTAGGTGAGAAAAAAGTATAAGGTGAGAAGAAAGTATATTGTTTAAGTACAATAAAGATGAGAAGAAAGTATGCCATTTAAATTACAGTAAAGATGAGAACAAAGTATGTCGTTAAAAACACAGTAAAGATGAGAACAACGTATGCCATTCAAAAGCACAGTAAAGATGGGAACAAAATATGCCATTCAAAAGCACAGTAAATATGAGAACAAAGCATGCCATTCAAAAGCACAGTAAAGATGAGAACAAAGTATGCCATTTTAAGCACAGTAAAGATGAGAACAAAGTATGCCATTTTAAGCACAGTAAAGATAAGAACAAAGCATGCAATTCAAAAGCACAGTAATGATGAGAACTAAGTACGCCATTTTAAGCACAGTAAAGATGAGAACAAAGTATGCCATTTTAAGCACAGAAAAGATGAGAACAAAGCATGCAATTCAAAAGCACAGTAAAGATGAGAACAAAGTATGCCATTTTAAGCACAGAAAAGATGAGAACAAAGTATGCCATTTTAAGCACTGTAATGATGAGAACAAAGTAAGCCATTTTAAGCACAGTAAAGATGGGAACAAAGTATGCCATTGATAAGCACAGTAAAGATGAGAACAAAGAATGCCATTTAAAGCACAGTAAAGATGAGAACAAAGTATGCCATTTTAAGCACAGAAAAGATGAGAACAAAGTATGCCATTTTAAGCACAGTAAAGATGAGAACAAAGTATGCCATTTAAAGCACATTAAAATGAGAACAAAGAATGTCATTTAAAGCACAGTAAAAATGAGAACAAAGAATGACATTTAAAGCACAGTAAAAATGAGAACAAAGAATGTCATTTAAAGCACAGTAAAAATAAGAACTTAGTAGTTCATTTAAAGCTCAATAAAGTTCAAAACAAAGTATGCCGTTTTAAGCACAATAAAGATGAGAACAAAATATAATATTCATTTAAACACAATCAGAACTTAGTAGTTCATTTAAAGCACAATAAAGATGAGAACATAGTATATCATTTAAACACAATTAGAACTTAGTAGTTCATTTTAAGCACAATAAAGATGAGAACAATGTATATAATTTAAAGCTGAATAAAGATGATAACAACGTAAATCATTTACAGCACAACAAAGTTGAAAACAAAGTATATCATTATAATAAAGACGGGAGTATGTAAACTAAGCCACAGACAGCATTAATATTAGTAATTTAATACATTTTTGTATTGTATATCAACAAGTTATATTATGAAGAGATATATGTGTAATGGTGATAAAACCACAATGTACCTTTCAATGTCGGAATATTTAACAGCATACATCATACATTGAAGTATAGATGCATGTGATGTTGCTAAAATGAAACACATAAACTCATATAAAACACATATAAAACACATAAACACAAAAAAAACACATAAACACATATAAAATACATATGAAACATATATAAAACACATTAACACATATAAAACACATAACACATATATATATAAAACACATATGAAACATATATAAAACACGCTAACACATATAAAACACATATAAAATGGATGCTCATAAACATAATACATATCAAAACGTAACAATGAAAACATTTCTTCATACAGCACAAAAAACATACATTTAAATCGAACACAAAAAATACTTTCACATGCTGTTCTGGTATTCAAACCAGTAAATTCTTGTTTATTTAGTTCAATTAACATTTGTTTACAAATCGTTTTCATTTATGCACATACAACATCTATTGTGTATTTGTCTTAACCATTTTGGTGAGGTTTTCAAAATAGGAAAGCATTTAATACAGTAACTCTAAAACTAATTGTAGTTTATGCATGTTATACTAATGCCATTAAAAGCCGGCATTTTAGACAATTATACGAAAGCAGACGATAACTTAATGTTTATAATTGAAAACATGATTAACTAATTTGCAGCCACAAATAATCTTTAATTGGGTTTTCACAGCGTATTAAATGTAATAACTTAATCACGTGTGTAATAATACGGTAAGATGGAACCTCAAACAGACAAATTTAATTGTAAGCATTTTCTCTGAGACACGTAATAAATCATTTTCTAAATCTATTTTAATTTTAATTTGTGTATTCATAAGACGTTCCATTAGTCTGTTTTCTACAACATTCAAGTAAACGATTTGAAACCATCAGCAGTCATGTATACTTGTTTAATAGTGAGACATATCTTCTGATATGTTGAAAAATGGACAGAAATCCAGAACTGATAATAACTAATAATTAATATACATGTATGAGATCAACTATCGCCAGGTCGAATTTATCCTATTATAAGCCATTATTTGACATTATATAGGAGTGACCGAATAAATGTAGTTGTAGTTTGCAGGTAACCTAATATACTTCTATTTCAGATTACTTCATTTCATTTCAAACGCCCAAGATGTTGTGACTGAAACTGACACATTGTCGGAATTACTTTCGTCCTTTATTATGATATGAAGACATTTTTTAACTTGTCAAGAACATAAATATGTTATGAAAACAAAAACAAATATTATTTTCATTTGTCTAATCATTTATTAAAACAACATACTTATAACAAATTAACAGACTTAACTGTTATAAATTAAATATCTGTTATTTTGTATTGTGGTGGCTTCATACACAGTTAACAATGTCAGATTATAGATGGTTTTGACATTCTGTGGAATGATCCACACTCAAAAAAACTGGCACTGAACATGAAATAACTGTTGATGAAGAGCTTTTAAAACAGTTTGGAATTGAAGTCAGCGACTTCAATGATGAATCGTTGACGACCACAACACCGATTCGTTAGCGGGTTTGAAAGCTGATTGCAGTATAACAGGTCCTCAGGAATATTCAGAAATGTTGTTCAAAGGCCTGGACATTGTTGTTGCGGCAGCGTTGGAAGTGAATGCAAATATTTTTAACCGGGATTTTAACACGGCGGATTATTTGACATGTCCCCAGGAACATCTTGAAAATGGAAATTCAAAATTTATAGGAATTAAGGACATATTAAAAAACACAAAAATAGGTTTAGGAAGTTAAAGGCGGCACAGGTATATGTTCTCCATCATGAACGAGAACGGTTCGTTTTTTTCCTTTACACAGAATGCCCTGAATCGAAACAAAAATAATTAAAAAATATTTGTAAAGTTATCGACCCGGAGAGGTAGCGCCACTCACAGATGAAAAAAGCCCATTAAGTATCAAACAGATGTTCTTCGTGGAAATAATCTTATAGTCCATTTTAACATAGTTTGGCTAACAAGCGAGGTCCTCTGAGATGTAAGAAAAGTGTCCCCGAAGGATCCAAACAAATTTATAATTTATATTCCAGTTAAATACCGACTTCAACGCTTTGTGCCAGTGCACCATTCTATCTTGCACCAAGAACAATTCCACGAAAATGATGATTAGTTCAATTTTTTAGAGTAACACTATCATTTATGCTGAAACATATTTCAATGAAGACAGAAATGAGTTCTAACGTTCAATTTTCATACACACAGCTGTATTTTAAGTTGTAGTCCGTATTGGTGTACTGACTGGAGAACTTACAAAAATAATACAAATAGCAAAAACGTTACTATTTGACTCGATAGTATAAATATACGGAATCTCGTCATTGTTAGAACCGTTTTACATCCCAACAAATATCAAATAAAACCCTAAGACCTAAGCGCCCGTTACAAAGTAAATAAAATTGGTGTAAGGTATCCAACTTATATGAAAATAAACTGACACTTCATTGATATTTTAAGATAAACTGTCACTTAAGCGGGAAAATAACAAGACGCGTATATAAAGGAAGGAGATTAATTTTCACCAGTCATGGCATAATAAATATATTATTACGTGAAGCTACATGTAGTTTCCGTGAAAGGTTGACGGGTTGCATACACCTATTATGAATATATTATAACGTGAAGCTACATGTAGTTTCCGTAGAAGGTTTACGGGATGCATACACCTATCATGAATATTTTATTACGTAAAGCTACATGTAGTTTCCGTGAAAGGTTGACGGGATGCATACACCTATCATGAATATATTATTACGTGAAACTACATGTAGTTTCAGTGAAAGGTTGACGGGATGCATACACCTATCATGAATATAGTGTTACTTATCAAGAATATACTATTACGTGAAGCTACATGTAGTTTCCATGAAAGGTCAGCGGGATGCATACACCTATCATGTATATATAATTACGTGAAGCTACATGTAGTTTCCGTGAAAGGTCAGCATGATGCATACACATATAATGAATATATTATTACCTGAAGCTAAATGTAGTGTCCGTGAAAGGTTGACGGGATGCATACACTTATTATGAATATATTATTACGTGAAGCTACATGTAGTTTCCGTGAAAGGTTTACGGGATGCATACACCTATTATGAATATATCATTACGTGAAGCTATATGTAGTTTCCGTGAAAGGTTGACGGGATGCATACACATATCATGAATATATTATTTCGTGAAGCTACATGTAGTTTCCGTGATAGGTTCACTGGATGCATACACCTATCATGAATATATTATTACGCGAAGCTACATATAGTTTCCATGGAAGGTTTACGGGATGCATACACCTATCATGAATATAGTATTACTTGAAGCTACATGTAGACTCCGTGAAAAGTTGACGGGTGCATTGAACGTCACCCGGAAGGATAGCATACTTTTATATAAACTTGCCCGAATATGACACACTGTGTATAAATATATGTTAAACGACTGATATAGTGTATGCATTAAGAGTCAAATCTAGCAAAAAAATGAAATGCGTCAATGAAACAAACAAGAAAATATCGGTGGAACCGATGAATGCTCCCCAAGTGAGTGTTTGACTCTGTACCGGCTACTTGGTTGAAAATACCAAACTGCATAGCAGTTAATGATGCATCCTAGCAAGTTTCACAAAATTCCAACGTGGAGTAGAAAAAATGCGCGGGCAATAATTTGGTCACAGACTCAATCAAAGGGCCATAACTCCGTGAAAAACATCGAACCGGAACACATAGACAATATGCGCATCTGCACTTGGTAATGATGCATCCTAGCAAGTTTCACAAAATTCCAACATGGGTTGTAGAGAAATAGCGCGACAATAATTTAGTCACAGACTCAATCAAAGGGCCATAACTCCGTGAAAAACATCGAACCGGAACACATAGACAATATGCGCATCTGCATTTGGTAATGATGCATCCTAGCATGTTTTACAAAATTCCAACATGGGTTGTAAAGAAATAGTGCGGACAATAATTTGGTCATAGACTCAATCAAAGGGCCATTACTCCGTGAAAAAAACATCTAACCGTGACACATAGACAATATGCGCATCTGCACTTGGTAATGATGCATCCTAGCAAGTTTCATAAAATTCCAACCAGAGGTTGTAGAGAAATAGCCCGGACAAAAACTAGAGGACGCACGGACGGACATACGCACGGACGCACGGACGAAGCGGCGACTATACGCTACCCCCCTTTGGGGGAGCATTAAAATAAATAAACCAATAAAAAATGAATATACTTATATTGAAATTGCTTACCTCTCTGTACTGGGTGTTAACTCTGAAACTATATGAATTCATTTAGCTATTGTAATAGAACCGATGATTACACAAATTACCATTAACTGCGCTGATGTAGTGGCTAGTATTGCGGAACGTTTAATGGATATTATTCTTAGGCCGCTTGCGGTTATTAAATTTAAGCAGACAAAAATTGTCGTCTCGAAATTATTAATACTCAAACTTATGTCGTTGAATGCGATTTGTATTGTTTATATACTGTACGGAACAGCTAACCCACCACCTGTAATTGTATGCACTTGACACTTTATGAATTTTCTAAAAAAATATCAAAGTGATTTCCTTGAAATTTGGTCTTAAATTAGAAACAACATTTAGGTCATGTAAAACTACACATTTATCTGTCAATTTCATATACAACTTTCAATAGCACCACTTCATATTTCGACAAAGTTATTGGAAAAAAGTGGCGGGTTACAAGATACAAGAAACTTTATTTTGTGTCGGATGTACACATATAAAAAACAAGCTGTAATTTGAATGGTTTTACATGGTTATGCAGATAGGGTGGAGATAGTTTACATAGGCATTTAAATGTTTCCAATGCAATGTTTCTGATTCTACCTAGGTGCAGCGTTGGCATATTGGCTCTACATAATAGGGTATCATAACTAGAAGAAAAATCATTAAATGTTATCCTGAGGACTCTATGCTGAAGGTTTTCTAGTTTTTCAGTGTTTGTTTTGCTACAGAAATGCTAGACAAGAGAACAGCAATTAAATCTGATAAAGGATTTGTAGATAACGGTTGTGCTTCCAGGGTTTAAACATTTACTTAGTCTTAATAAAACATTAAGTTGCCTTGCTGCTTTTTTACATATATTTGCAATTTATCGGTCAAAATTTAGTAAATAATCTTAATATTAACACCCACGAGTTAAACGTGTAAATCGCAGGAAAATCCACATTATCTATATTGAAAGTTGTTATATTATCATGCGATTTTTTACCAACAGTTTCGACTTGAAACTTATCATAGTTAGCCTTTATTTGGTTAATATTGAATCAGTTGATCAGAATATTACTCTCAAACTCTAGAACGATTTTTAAAATTGTTTTCACGGGGAAATGATAATGAATTTTCATCTGCATAGGTGTACAGTTAAGAATTTTTGACAAAGTAGAAAATATCATTAATAAAGGTATTAAATGTAAGCGGGCCTAGGATGGAACCCTGACGGACCCCCTTGATAGTTTTAAGCCATGTGCTGTGAGTTTTTATCCTATATGTCAGATAACTGTTTACAAGTTAACATGCATTTTTGCGTTACTAAACGATTGCATCTCAATATTTCAATATTTTAGATATTGGTTAATTAGGTAAGTGCTAGGAATGTGAGGACTATTGCTTTGAAAATTATTTTTTATGAATACACTATATGCAATCAAGGTTACTGTTCTCTTATCTTTAATCTTACTTCTATCCATCTATCAAATACTATTTACTCTCGACGGCATGTTTGTACAATATATTTAACATTGCTTTTAAACCTACACTTGTTTTTTGTTGTTATCGCTGTCATATATTCACACATTCCTCTGACAGTTAGATATAATGTTAATGTTTAATGATCAATCTATTTTAATAAAACGTAACACTCATAACAGTTACAATAAGGTTACCCTAAAAAATGTAGCATAACAGAGTGTGGCCACAGTGTGTATTATTGACTGCAATTCCATGATGACATGTATGTATTGCATGTACAACACACTACGCTGGAACAAACATTCCGCATGTTTACATCATGAATTACATCAATCCCATGCTTGGGCTACTAATGTATCTATTCTCTCACAAAATCAATTCTCAATGCTTGTTGTACCAAGCAAACTGATATAAAAGCTTAGTCTGCAATCGAGCTGAAATAGCTAATGACTCGTATCTATAGAAAACTATCTTGAAGGACAATGAATTAACATTGTAAGTTCTTCATCGGAACGGTTAAGGTGAATGTTAATGTCACTGCCATTAAATTCAGATTTCTTGCCACATCTTGATTGTTTTGTTACAGAAAATGATAAAACTTGTGCAAGTATGATATACTGATGCAGTTTAAATGTATAAGTAATTACAAACATGTATATTTCGTTAATATGTGCTTTAAAAGGCAAAACACTCAATCTTACAACATGACTATCAATAGTATTATAGATGAAAACTAATTTCTCAAACAAGTGAAAATGCATGTTGGCTATTGCCAAGGAAAGCTATTTTTTATTATAAAAAACAAATGTAAAATCACTATTATCTGTTTCATATGACATGCTGAAAGTTTGTGTTTTTGTGTCTTCCAAAGAGCATTCACACAATATTTCCCAGCGATTTCAACAACAATCAGTACAATAAAGATAGATATTTCTTCGTTATTATTTTGTTATTATCGCCACATGCAGCCAATGCAGTTTAACAAAGCTAAGAAATTAAGGAAGTTAATTCATACATTCATTTCAACAAAACATCTTTAAATTCATATAACTCGGCTCGTGTACTCAAAACAGCTAAATTACGTCAGTATATCACGGTAAAATGACATTATTAAGTGATAGTAATATTTTTTTTAAAACAAGTGCTATTTGTAGAATTTTGGAAACCCATTTTTATCTTATTAGAGATAAAAAATAGAATACATTGTAAATGCACAAAGTGATAAAAAGAAACTTATTTTTCATTTAACTTGTTTTCAAATAAAATGCTAATGCTCCGTAGACCCTCGGTAATTTACGTTTGCGAACTCGTTCAATAAATTCAATGATAAACGAGCACGCGGATAGAATCGTCTACTTACGTAACTAACTATTGCAATAGTATATATTTTAGGTCAATGCACTGTCAATAATAATACATTCATTAAGAACTGTATTAAAAAAAAAAACAACTCTGTGTGCAAGCTCTTATAAAAGAAAATAAGAGATGACTTATTCAGAACACTTAGTAGACAATAAAGTTTAGTGTTTATTCAAACTATTTTTATACCAAACTCTTTTTCTAATTCTCCCTACTCGTTCGTTTAAAGCAACCTTGTTTCGTGAATTATTTATATCTGATAGTTAAAATCCTCATGATATCAAGAAAAATAATTATGTTTTGCACGAACTAATATACCATTGTCTCATTTTCAACGCCATATCATAAATAAAGCTTGACAATAGCTATTATCACAGTAATGGTACCAGCACATACATATATCATCTACTACACAAAATGCTGGGTGATTAATTCATGGAATCCTTCTGAAAATAATCATTTCTTTTTCATGCGGCTACTGAATGCAGTACATTTAAATGTATTGTTAATGAAAGGTCTAGTTTAAAATGAACACAATGTTTAAAAGAAAAACATATTAGTAACATATCTTAATATTATAACTTATAATACTATATATGATAATGTATTGGCCACATTCATTTTTTTCTATTCCAGATCATATAATTTTGATCTTTCATTACTTTCGTTTAACGTCGTTATATGAGATAATGACAGAGGCAACTATTTATTTCACTGTTACAGTAACAGTTTGACAAAATCAGGTGTAAAAGATGCAAATTATGATGTAGTTTATACAAAATGTTTGATATTATATTTTCATATTTGTATATTAACCCTTTATTTCATATATACGCCTTTGGACACCTGATATAGACGCCTTTGGATACCTAATATAGACGCCTTTGGACACCTGTAATATAGAAAACTTTTGAATTACTGGGTGAATTATGTTTGAATTAACTGACAGAGTGGAAAACAGTGCAGGAAGTGTTCAGATTACTCGTTACGAGCAATCTGAACTCTTCCTGCACTGGTTTCAAAGGCCTTCTGTGATTGGTGCGAGTAAACGCGTATCTATGGAGTTAAGGGTTAAAAAGCAAACTTTCCAGGTGTAAATGTTGATACTGATTCTCAAGGAAGATCGGCAACGCAGATTAATCATATAAACAGCCTGTTCCAAGGATACACTTACATACCAAAAGCTGATTCGACCCTTTAAGACTTACAACCAGCAAGCACTAAAGTATATTTTAACGATATGTCATATGATGATAATTGATTTACGGAACGGCATTTTCTCTTTATTTCAAAATATAATGCTTCCTCTATATTGTCGTAACTGTGTCGAATCTGCAACAAAATATAAAATGAAAGGGTAAGAAAATGTGAATTGATAATCAAAGTTTATTTTCAATTTCTCTCAAATATCAGTAAAACCTATCCGTAGATAATTACAATGGCGCTCTGTTAAACAATTTGTGTTAAATTTGTTACACATTAATCTAGGGTTTCCAGTTGAATTAATATGTAATATGTTACTGTTATGTAAAAACTATCTAGAAATTGAATAATGTTGATATAACCCGCCAGCAAACATTTTATGTACCTGACATTTGATGTATTTTCTTAAAAAAGAGAACCAAAGCAATTTCCCTGAAATTTGGATTTGAATAAGACAGTACACAGCTATGTCAAATAATTGCATAAGTGTCTTTTTGTGTCGTTTACAAATGTTGATAATGCTACTCAATATTTTAACGAAAATATTAAAAATACAGAAGTGGCGGGGTAGATATTCGTTCAGTATAATTTATATGTATATAATATATAACGTAAACTCAAAGACACTACTTCTTTAGAAAACGTAAGAATAGTGTAAAACATTAAAAGAAAGGTATGCTCCCAAAAGTGACACTATTTAATATGGTTTACCCTTTCTCTTAATTATTATATGCCGGTGTTTTCTGAGAGAGTAAACATTGTTTTTTAATCAAAAATTGATACTTACAAATTCAAAATAAAAAACATTGAATCGACATAAAATTGACATATGTTTTTCGAATCAGAAATCACACAAGATTCTTGGCATTGTTATCCATTTAGAATCCAAATCCAGTGATCCCAGCAAAATGACAAGCATTACAGTGTAAACGCAATATATCTGATGTTGTAATGAGAAACGCGAAAGTGTTAATGTTTGTATTTGATACCGGGACCTATTAGCTTAGTCGATTACGCGTCTGACTATCAATCCAGGGGTCGTGAGTTCGAATCCCCCGCTAGGCAACAGTCTCCGTGATGATTGAGATACGACATTGTGTCTCATGATCATTCGTCTTTCACCATTGATTCAAGTGGGAAAGTTATCAGTTACTTGCGGAGACAGGATGTGCTCGAGTACTGGTTAATCCCAGGAAACAGCGGTTAGGTTAACTGATCGTCTGTTAGCCCTCGATAGCATAAAAATTATATATTCAATCAATCAATCAACCAATCAATCAATTGTATTTGAAGCGGTGTATGATTGTGTTCACCGTGTTTGTGCGATGTCAGTACTCTACACTAAGTAAACTACTATTGTGTATCTGCTGCATTCAAACAATCACACTCTCCTATCAATTTAATATCTATCGTGTTATCACATTTTCTTGTCATGGCGTACTTAGTTATCGTTAGAAATATCAAAACTTAGTTCGTTTTGATTTATTGAATACACATGTCTGAAACTCTTGTGAGTTGTATGACTATTTCTTTCCTTTAGTCTGAACGTATTTTGCCTTGATCCGTAACTCTTAAATCTTTGTGGAATGGATCATTGTTTCTTTTTATAAGTATTCCGAATGTTGAAAAATGTTAAGACTACATATCTATTGATTGCAAAAGTGATTAAACGTCTGTGTGAAAGACTTGAGGCTGCTATTCACATAAAAGACAAAACCATTTGATAGAGCTTTGTTCGTGCCAATGCTTAATATACAATGCGATATTGTGTTATACTGAACGTCTTGCCGGCAGTCATAATAACATTATGTATGCCTTTCTGTAGAACTATCAAACAAACCATAGTTCTAAAGTTTATATGAATATATATATATATATGGTAGATATTAATAACAAAAACATACAAAATTGTGTAGCGAAATAAGTAGAGGACCTGATACTTTTTGTAAGAATATTGCACATGTCAAAAGCCAATTTTGTTTAATAATGGCGTAATTTATTCTAGTAGATATCAGTAATTAAATGTATATGATTGATATGTAACAGTGACATATACTAACAAGTCATTTGCATATATTTACACTTATCAATCTGTAGACTGTCTCTGGGAGTCCTACTCGTTGAAAAAACTGTGTTCAATTCATGCTGAAGTCAGCAAAGTAGATTTACAAGTCTCTAGGAGTCTTACTATCCTCGAAATCGCTATAGAAATAGTGTTCACTTCAACAAAGTAGACTAACGTTCACAATGAATATTTCTTCTATTTCATTTTAATATATTGTTAAATGTTCAAGCGGGTAACATCGTTTTTACTGTAAAACGTTTATAAAAATATCGGATTTTCCCTAACATAGAAAATGACGTATGAAATATAATATTAAAAGAAATATGCGCACCAGAACACTTGGACATTCAACAAATAGATACGTAGTTTTGGTGGTCTTGCTGCTACCATTGTTGCTCTAAAACTATGATTTTGTTCGATCAATGAATTTTTGGAAACATTGGCTATTCTTATATCAATAGAATATATGTAATTTGATTATTATACTTATTATTATATTTTATAACAGCTGTAAATTTGTTGTTCCGTACAACACAAGAGTGACAATGATAATACAATAATACTGTAAAATATCGAGGTTGACAGCAAGTTTGTTTAGTACACAGTACATTTCAATCATCATCAACTTAACGTATCATTTATATGGTGGGTATAAGTTTATATAGCAATCGACTGACGCCATTGACAAAGTAACACAACACAGTGAATGTCTGGTAAAACATTTTTTTCATTATAAACTTTAATGTTATAAACTTAATATTTTTTGATAATTATAACTATTATAAAGTTAAATTCAAAATTTCAACTAAAAGGTTCGTAAAATACTGAGATAAATGGAATAAAAGTAGTTAAAAAGACACCCTGTCCAATTGGAATTCTTATATTCCGATTGGCATTAGTTTCCTTTGGGAAATTACAATAAGTATCATCATGTAACACATGAACTATTTACAGCATGACTTTAACTGATGCTCCCCTCACTCCTGCATGGCAATGCCACGCAAACAACGTTCTTCTCTGCTACTTGTTTAAAAATGATGTTCTTTAAAAGCGCAGTAAATGTAAACATGTATTTTAATTAATAAATATAACACCTTACACTAAACAATTTTAAAAAAAAGTATTATAAATCTGTATAATACAGAACGGTATCTTGTTATAAACGGTATAAATTGTAAAATACACACTTTTGATATTATTTGGAATGATTATAAGCCACTTTTATCTTGATATAACTTTGAAACAGTTTACATGTTACTCTTTCAGTTTTAATTTAGACACATTTGTTTGATTACTAATACATTTACATTTTGTAGACATTTAATTATACCAGTCTCAATCTTCTCCCTAGTGTGTTTGTATATTTTCCTTTTTTTTCTTTTCTCCAATCAATTATAATATCTGATTGCTCATTATCAAGACTATAACTGCAGAATAATAATTATTGAATGTTTATATACCTCAATGAAGCATTACTTTCTTTTCAAAAAAAAAAATAGGTTACAAAGTCAGATAAAAAATCAAAACGGAATGTTCTATAATAATTAGATAGTTTTTTATGCACTTATCTATCATCAATAAATGAAGTCCAACACTCAATTTAACATGTATTGTTGCCGTATATTTTTTTATACATTATAATAAGTGCAAAGCATTTTGATAACATAACAAGGTTGACTCTGATCAATATTTGTTAGACTGGATGAATACTTATTAAGGACTTGTATGTGAAAGTTTGCATTTTTTAAGTAGTGTAGTATTTGCTCAGGAGTTGGCAGAGCTTAAGCTTATATATTTATTTTTTCAAAATATCTTTAATACAAATGAATAACCTGCCAGATGTTTAATGATATTCAACTATATAACTAACTATTTTATGTTAAATTGTGAAAACTGATTTCAGGTATATTGTTCTGCACGTCTACAAATGCATATATGTACAAGTTATCTTAATGTTTGGCAGCCATTGAGTTGTTGACCCCGGTTTCACTAATTTAACATATTTTGATAGTTTCCTCAGCGATATTTTTAAATGCTGAGACTTCACACTTACTGATTATGTTGCAAGTTACACTTGATCATTAAGTACAGAGGTGTAATGACTGTGTGTGGTAATTTAACTGTGAAGTATTTCAAATAATAATTAAAGGAGAAACTGAATAATAAATGGTTGAGGAAAATTTCTGTTTGAGCATTTTTACTTATTACGATAAACAGGCCCTTGAGCTTTGAAATACACAAATATATTATCTGGATTTAGTTGGCACTGTTCGTTACTCATTCAATTCCAGCAGACAGTGAGACACTCAATGGCTATTAAAAATTTCTAAATGTACATATAATTGGCATGAACTTTTTGTGTATAGATATGTCTATTTTTGTACAACTAAATTGAAATAAAAGTATATATAACGCCTAAGAGTCAACGTATTGAGCATACATATCGTCTGAGACAATTAAATATGTTTCCAGACTAGTTCATCTGGTAAGGCTGTAGAAAATTAATAGATAATAACATAACAAAGGAAAGAATATCAACTAGACGATCTTTAAACACAATCATGTTTCGCCTGAAGCTATAATAAAAAAAACGGAGACCGATAAGATGGAGACAACCAAGCAGACAAGAGAATTCAATGAAGATGAAAATCAATTTCAAGTTTTCGACACAGAATTTTTGTCCGGGCGCTTGGTTCACGTAGTGTTATAATGTGAAATAGTTTATGTTTCTGAAACAAAACCAAATACAGATCTGCGAAGTGTTTTATGTTGCTGTGTCGTGTTTAAACCGACTGAGTAAACCATATTTAATAACCAATTACAGAAACAAAACATTCCGGAGTTCTATCCAAAAATTACTACTTTTCTATTAAATTTATATAATTAACAATAATGGTTAATTTTGCCACGAAATAGGTTGACGTCGTTTGATGGATTTTCATAAAAATATATTTGTCTTAAACATTTCCCCCAAATATAGCATGCATATATATTCTCACAGCCAGTCACTAACCCGACAGTGTCATAAGGATTGCTATATCAAAATAGTGTAACGAAAAGAGATTTCCTAACTTGGCATACGCATCCAAGTTAGGCTCAAATATATTTATCGCTTAAAATTACAATACCAAGTATTTAGATAAATTCCGTCATACTGCGATACATATTGCAGAATAAGTTTCATCTTAGAGAAAGGGTCCGGATGACGGTTTTAAAATGAGGATTTCGTTTCAAGTTTAGCACTCCGATTAAAGTTTTTTGTAATGTTTTGATGGATTTGACTTCAAACTATTATATTTTCTGATATCAAAAGTATGTTTTGCATCAATATTAGAAATATTTATTATGTTATTGGCATTGATAGCATTTTCTGATATTCACATGACGTAACACTGGAGTATTTAGAAACTTTTAAGAAAGTATTAATTCCATGAAATTATCATAGTTACAATGATCGAACCTATCAGATGAATATGGATCTTTGCGTTGGTAGTCGAGAGCATACTATTGTATCAATTGTTTTACGGCCAAGCTCTGACAATTTAACTATTGATTATACTACAAAACTATCTATAAGTTGTGTCTAACTTTGATATTGCTGAGATAGAGCTATTGCCATGAAAGATAAATATATATATTCTCATGAATGGCCATGACTTTAGTCTTGAGGGAGCGTGTAATTATTTACGTCTTTTTAACTTTGTCAGTAGTGTACTTTAAATGGACATTATATTCTGTTTTAAGCTTTATTAATGTATTGGCTGTAATCGACAATTTGATAATAAAGACATGGAATATTTTTGTGCAGCATTTAGTTTTATTTTTGTTTATATTTTTACCATGATGTGGATGAAAAGTAATTTTTTTTTTTCGACATAAATACAATTATATGCAAAATGATTTCTACAGAAAAATAATCAAAATCATTTAAAGCACACAGCCTAAAATTACAGCACATGTTTTTAATATAAATCATAGATAAATATAATTAGCTTTAGATACCTTTATCCTAATTGAATAACTATAAAAAACTGTAATGTAAATATAACATCTAGTAACATCTCCTAGTGTCAGTTGTCTTTTATTTCGGACCATATTGCCAATAATTATGTAAATATGTTATAGTCACAGTCTTCGAACTTACTGACTATATCACGAAAATCAGTAGTATGGACCTAGCTCTCCCGATTGGGTCCGTTAAATAGCAATATTGGTAAAGCCGCATTTGAGCTGGTCTGTTGTCTCAAACGAACGTTTTAATGACGTCACAGTTTAGTTAGCGTTCAATTGTTATGAATTGTGGGACAGGCATAGAATTCCATTCTTTTTCATTGGTGGTAAATAGACCTGATTCTGGAGATATCAGGTGCTTGGATTGACTACGTAACATATACAAAATGTGAACATGGTATTACACTACCTTTGTCCCATCCACCACCAAATAAAGTGTCCTTTTTACTTAAAACAATATATAATTTTTGTATTTGTGATACAATAATTGCTTTTACAGTCACTAAACCTCCTTGTGGTCATTCTCATGTTTTTATTTCGAACATGCATAATACACCGAACAATGAACGATACGACCATTATACACTTGAAAATGAGAGGTTTAAAAAGTGTTAATTGATTTAAACTTTATCCATGGTACTGCTCAATGATCTTTAACACAATGATACTAATTATATAAATCAATCTATTGTTTATGGTTTATATAATATATATCTGGAGGTGGAGTCCAACGCATTTTATTACTAGAAAATGGGTTGGAAAGAGGTACTAGTCAAATAAATATATTCGGAAATCTCTGGATCTGACATTTAACATGTGTAACCACTGGGACCATCATTGTATTAAATAATGTCTAACAAAGGCATGGTGAAAATTGAATATGAAAGAAGACACTAACTTAATGCATAATATTGTTTATCTTAATGCAGAATCAATTTTCCATTAAAATTAATGTGAATTCACCCATTATCTTGTAATCCACCTTTTCAGAATATTAATATCAATTAATCTGTTTACATTTGTAACAAAACAATGCTAAACACACATGCTAATCTGATTAAAAACGGCAAGATAATAAAATCTCCCCATGGAGACGGTTCCCATCAGTTTGTTCATAGCCAATTTACAAGCTTTATGTCAACATTAGTAATATTAAAGTTGCGTCACCTTGCGTTATAACTTTCTGTTTAGTAAAACAAGGAAATTTTATTGAAGAACAAAGAGGAGTGTCTTATTCGAATATATATTCATTTTGATTCACTTGTAATTTACCTTATTCATGAGAAATTTGTTAATACTTATCCGTTTTATTCATCAAATCCATTACTGGCCAATGAGTAACTATATCGCGGGCCGCGATGAAGTATTCGGTCAACAAAAGTAAAGCCTCATTCAGATAGGGTAAGGGGCTCGTAGGGGTCTCGTAGGATATTTTTTTGGCTACAAAGCGTGGGCAGGCAACATTGCACGTTGTACTTTCTGCCGATTGTTGCGGCCACATTGTCTAGGAGGTGCACGTGAGTTCACATTTTGAAATAACGGCCTACAATCGGAACAGAAACGCAGGATAATCGTGCGAGCATCGTAGGATTATCGGATTCTCGAACGAGTCTCGTAGGCAGCCGGTGCAATTCACGTGCTATTCTCAATCGGAGTCTCATCTTTTTCATCTTCCTGTTCTTTTGGTACAACTAGCTGTGCCCTGTGGAGAGAAGAGTATATATAGTAGAGGCAATTACTCACACGATACCTGCACGACACGCATGCGAGGACATAGGAACACGAATGTTTTTAGAACAGGCTCGCACGGCATACGCACGTATCGTACTATACCGCACGCACCTCACAGGATTATCATTCGTTCTGGCACGATATCTTACGACAATCATACGACAATCGTATGATTTTATGCACCCCCCACAAAGGTCCATTATGGACCGACGAGTGTCGTACGATTATCGGATAAATCCTGCGACTGTCACATAAGCATCACACGATGCTCGTGCGAGGGGTCTACGGTGCTTCCCAGGCCCGCGATGCTACGATTTCAAGAAAATAAAGAACTCCATCGCATTAAAACCATCGCAGCACTCCACGAGGCAAACAGAAAAATGTACGGGGCTCGGAAGAATCATCCGACACACGCAAGATTTTGCCAATTTTGGGCAGTTACTAGCCTCGGGAACACATCGGGAGGGCTAACAGACTTAGGCGTAAAGAATTTTACACTACAGAGACCAATTACAATATAAATTATTGAACAGAAAATCCATAATATATTATGTTTGTTAACATGAAGTATTACTGCTAAGATCGAAAACATATCGACGATACAGCTGAAGCTGCTTTAAAAACATTTAAATCATTTACAGACTAAAAGTTCAACTGTGTCTGGGACATATTATAGTTTACTATATGACTAACAGGTAGCAACTTACACATACAATTGCAAATGGATACTTTCATTAAATTTCTCTTTTAAATAATGTCCGGAGTCAGTAAAAGGCAGGAAAGTATACAAATAAAACAGTGGTAAATCTATATTCGATTTTCTATCACGTATTAGGTCTATTTGTCGGAAGTACTTTATCCTAAGCGTGTCTTGAAAATATTCCATACCATGATAATACACTAAAGCGTAACGTATACATATTTGCTGATCATATACACGTGGTACCAACTTTTACCTTAAGTTCAGGTGCGGTGAGAAATATTGATGCCTTTGTTAATTTCAATAGAGGTATTGCTGATAATGCGTATTGAAATAGTTTAAAACAGAAAAGGTTTTTAATATACATATATGTGATATATACATCAAAATTTATCAGTAGAATATAGTAGTACCGATAGAGAAAATATCAGTGCGATAGAATATAGTAGTACTGATAAAGAAAATATCAGTGTAGTAGAATATAGTAACACTGACTGAGAAAATATCACTACAGTAGAATATAGCAGTACTGATAGAGAAAATATCAGTGTAGTAGAATATAGTAGTTCTGATAGAGAAAATATCAGTGCAATAGAATATAGTAGTACTGATAAGGAAAATATCAGTGTAGTAGAATATAGTAATACTGACTGAGAAAATATCACTACAGTAGAATATAATAGTACTGATACAGAAAATATCAGTGTAGTAGAATATAGTAATACTGACTGAGAAAATATCAGTGCAGTAGAATATAGAAGTACTGATAGAGGAAATATCAGTGCAGTAGAATATAGTAGTACTGATAGAGAAAATATCAGTGCAATAGGATATAGTAGTACTGATAAACAAAATATAAGTGCAGTAGAATATAGTAGTACTGATAGAAAGCATACGACAAAATGGACACATGATATAAATTCTCAAAATAAGGACAACTACGCCCCGGTACCCTTCTAATTGCAACCGAGTTAGGTCGGTTTATCAATTTACCAACAGACAAACGATTTTGCAAGCGGTGTTATTTGAATTTTGTTGAAGATGAAATGCTTTTATATTTCGTTGTCCGAAATTTGATAATTTACGTGAACATTTGAACGCAAATTTGGTGAATTATGTTATACAAATGATTCATATAGAGGTAAAATTGACATACTGTTACAATATAAAAGTGAAATAATATCACTCTCAAAGTATAAAACAAGGCAAATTTAAACACATTTTTCTTTTATCATTTCATTGATTGGTAAATATTATAATAATTAATTTATTTTTATTTGTTTTGTTTTGGTTTTCTTATTTTTGTCTTCAATGTTAAATATGTCATGAACGATTTTTTATATTTGTGTTAAAGTAATTGCAGTTCTGATAAAATAGTGACTGATTAACCTTATTAGGCTGGGTATTTCGTAACATTTATTAACATTTTTGCTAATGTTGTAAATCTAACATGTATTTTACCTGTCAGTTTGATAAATAAATAATATATATATATATATCACAGTGTGTACGTAACCTACAAGGAGAGAAATCTATGTAAGCGGTTCGGTTAGCTCAGTTGGTAAAACATTCGCCCTGTAAGCGAAGGGTCCCGGGTTCGAGTTTCGGACTGGCTGCATATTTTCTCGTCCTGTTACATATAATGTACATTTGGCGCCAAACAGTGACTTATATATATTTCGAGAAACATTCACATGATTATCTGGATATATATATATATATATATATATATATATATATATATATATATATATATATATATATATATATATAATTAAATTCACAACAAAGGAATTTACTATTTTTGGGATCTTTTCACAATGCATTCTATATACAATTGTATGTGAAGATATTTATTTGTGAATAACCACGACATAAATGTACAGACCAGACTACGACAAATGCGCCTAGCTACAATGCAAACCATAAACACAATACCAAGGTATCTGCCAAACCAATACATTTGGTGTCGACCATGCCTTATATACTATGTAATTACATATAACACATCTGGACTGGGAGGACAAATTTTTATATATATATATATATATTGGTACACCACTGTATCACATACCGTTGAAGTAAATGTTAATTAAAATTCCTGCTTGTAATTAAGTTTAACTAAATAAATTGTCTTTTAGAAGCTTCATTATATAGTATAATTGCATATGTTACGCGACTAATTGAGTTTAATATTCTTAAATGCCACTGACATACTATTTGCAGCTGAAACGTAGATGATTAGGAAGAAAATGGTGCTCTCTTGTGAAATTGATAACTTTTTCTAAATTATGTTACTGCCTGCTTTTTTAACTAATTGTTTTTACTGGGAAAGATTTAACAAAATAATTATTTTTGATTATGCCCGAAGATACTGATAAAAAAATAAAACGCATTTAAGAATTGTCGTCACATGTGAACACGCATGTGTAAAAAAGATGCCTCGTAACAGAGTTGAAATTGTCTTTGTTTTATATAAAATATAGTCTAGGATTACCATATAGAAAACGTGTTTGAAATATATCCTTTTAATAGCAGGTCTGTATCTGCACTTAAAATTCACAATAACTTGTGGGTTGACCAACTTTTCTTTTAAAAGACATTGCACTGGCACCCCTATGTTACGTTTAATAAGGAAGACCTCAAATAACCAAACATATATTTAATTGCTATTTACCTATAGCAGTCACTTTTAACACCAGTGATGTCTTATTGCAATATACGATTTGTCAGCCTTTGCTCTGCTCATCTGCAACCAGAAATAACAGCGACTATGAACCATTTAAAACAATACTCATATTACCGTTACTAACAAAGGGATGCAACTCAGTTGTTAAAGCTTCCCTTCTATTGAAATTGTTATTTTTAAATTAAAACATTTGCCAGTGTCAATATAGACTAGGGATTTACTTCGTACTCAAAAGAACTAAAAAAAAAACGGGGATTATATTGACCCGGTGAACTTAAAGTGGGTGAGGTACATTTCAATGGTCAATATAATAGAAAATGTTTGAATTTGTGTCATAGAATATATGTGCCAGGCACTATCAACACTAAGCATAGTGTGGACATGTTCACAAAATGAGCGTGCAATTTCAGCTATTGTATGAAGTCAGACGTTGATTCTATGCTAGGGTATATTACAAGACTTTAGTGTAAACATAAACACCTACTGTTGTCAACCCTCCTGACAACATCTAGCAATTTGTATACTGCTTTGTTTGCAGAAACATTAAATTGAGTTCCAATTGCGTGTTGTCATACACTAATGAGTAATTATTTTCGCAACATCACTGCTTGATAAGCAAAACTACCGATTGATACTAAATGCAATTTATATTACTTACTGTGTTATCAATATGTGACCATAATATTGTCAAATACTTATAAAAAATCCTTTGATTTCTCATAACGCGGTATCTTAAAACTCCTCAATTCGCTAAGTTAACGACATCTGAGAATATTCTGAAAAATACGATCTGTGTCAGCTTAGTAGCTTTAAGCATTTGATGATATTTTCCTTCTCACTACACAGATGAATGTTTTTCTTTGTTTTAAGTACAATAATATCTAAGAATTCCACTATTTAAAAGAAATTTCAATCGGAAATGTTTTGGATATGTTGCTCTTCCATAGAAGGAATATATCCACATACAAAATGCACAACAACTGATGGGTTGACTAGTACACGTGTTAAAGACAGTGCAGTGACATCTCTAGGTGTATTTTAAAAAGTCCTCGGTTGTAGAAAGAAATCACATCCCTTATGGACCATTTCAGAAATTATTCGAACCAAATTACACGTGACTCCTTTGTAGCGCATGTATACCCACTTCTCTCGTATATCTGTCTCGGGTAATACTTTCTTACTTCTTCCGCCATCCACTGTTTACTGTAGAACATAAATGCCCTTTCGCATTATGACAAATCAGAACCAACACTAGTTATTTTGTATGCGTATGAACATGCACTTAACAAGTCGCAACGTTGCAGCACATATTAATTCCTTTTAAGTATTTTTCAGATCGTTTCGTGGTTGGGCATCGGAGTCTTGAGTGTAGATGTTTACCTTTGTCTGGTATAGGCATAGCACCACAATTGGAAAAAGGAAGTGATTCTGTTGGGTAGTCGCATAATGGCTGTTATAAATTATCTTCGTTTTTTTCTTCTTTAAAAATGCATTTTCTTTATTTTAATGCTCATTTATTTATTTGAATGGCATAATTGATGTATTTCGAACATTTTGACAGCATTTTAATGTTTAAATTGTGACATGAGAAAAAAAATGATGCTTGGAAATTGGGGTATAAATGCATGATTTCGGAAGTCTACTTTCACTTTGTGAACAGTGTACAAACCGAGCAGAACAAATCTCTTATATGACACATGTCCCCTACTTTTCCCATCATATTTTGATAGTGTAGAGGTTGACAAACAGTAAAATGTAAGTTTCACTTGTTTCATTTTGGTCTCTCTATGACACGCCTTCAAAATTTTATTATTTACTATAGAACAAAGAACAAAACATCAATGGTGGGTTTACACCTATAAAAAGATCACTCTTAGTGGTTCAAAATGTTTAATAATGCGTTTCCTTAAAAAATGGAATTCGTTTCAATAGTTTGCTATCGTATGTCTTTTAGCATCGCTTTCAACAATGTTTCATTTATATCGCGACAGTGTCCATATTAGAAAGTATTCTAAGTGCTACCACACGAAAGTAGCATGTCGCAGAGTGCGGAAGATTCTAGAACCATTATTAAGTCTTTGGTATATCCCGGTCTGGGATCGAACCCTCCAAATTGTGCATGCTAGACGGATGCTCTATCCCTCGACCAAGGCTACGGTCCGTTCCAATAGCAATAACAAACGTATTTTATATGATACTGCATCTGTATCTCTACTCCTCTCTTCTTCATTGAATGATACCAAACTATTTAAATTTGAAAACTAATATTTGCAAGCTATCATATAGTAACTAAATAAAGAACATAACATATGCATGATATTGATACCCGAAGGAAATCATTTTGTGAATGAAAGAGTAACTTATGTTTCCGCTTTATCTTCAATAGTTGTATATTAGACCACCTTGCATATTTTATATATTCCATTGGGTAATGTAAAACAATAACATAAGCTAATTTAGGACCGCCAATGTTAATAATGGATATTTGTATTGAAATATTGGCAATGTTATTCAAATGTAAGAATTGTTTATATTCAAACATCTGATATGGAAAATAATATAAATTTTGTATGAAGTTTTGAGTGCTTTGTATTTTATGCCATAACATTATTCTTCAAAGAATATGACCAGAAATGAATTACTGATAACAGCTAAAGTGTTCTCAATACAATAGTTTAACTAACAGTTTGAAAATCATATAAATAAAGATGCCAATATTGATAAGCAAGAAGCTCAAATTTGTATAACTGACCTACCTTGTTTTACGTGTCACTTCTTTTGATGTAATGAATGACTAAAAAATACTCCAGAATCCAATCTGATAAAAACAGTCCATGACTTGACCTGACGCAAGAACGACCACCGTCCCACCAATCTGCCAAATGTCTTTGTTTGTCCAAGTAAATATAATGAAGTGTTTACCAAGACATCTTCAGCTTGTCTACGAAAAATGGAATCAACATCGATCGCTGATTGGATTATCGACGTCTATTATTTCGGAAATATTAGTCAACATTCGTCTAATATAACGATTGTATTCAGTTGTTTGTTTTTATAAAGCAACTGGTTGTATTATGTACTGCCTGAGCTACCATACTGTCGTGAACTTTGATAAACATATACTTATGGCAGAGTACTGTTTGACATATATTTGTGTTTGTTTCAAGTAACGTACATATCTTAAATCTGTGTCAGTGTTAATCAGTAAGGACAGTGATGGAAGCGATAATATCATCGCGTTTTTCAAATTGTATATCAATTTGTTGACAGTGATCAGATTCTAGAGATTTCCTGATAGTACATGCAGATGAATTCTTATAACAATCTCACACTTAGATTCAGCCGGGCTCGATTAGCTGAGGCGAGAACGCGTCTGACTATCAATCCAGGGATCGTGAGTTCGAATCCCTGTCCGGCATCTGACTGTCATGATGATGATTGATATACGATATTGTGTCTCATTAGCATTCGTCTCTCACCGCTGAATCAAGTTGGAAAGTTATCAGTTACTTTCGGAGATGGGGTGGGCTGAAGTACTGGTTAACCTTTCAAGATCCCAGGAAACAGTGGTAAGTAACTGATCGTCTGTTAGTCCACGGTGGCATAAAATGACGCTTAATACTCAATACACTCAGATTCAATTTGCATATTTTGATATATTTCTTCGAATGTTTGTCTTAAGCATTTACTTACTTCAATAAAGTATCGTATTGACGTCCTTAATAACTAATTTAACATTTTTATTTGCTTTATAATCATACAATTACATTACAATATATATATATTTACCAGCACTTATACATGTAAAGCAAGTGAGCAGGTTCTGACGTCATTCGTTACCGCCCCTTCCTCGTGCAAATGAAGTACAAAAATAAGGGCAGTCATATCAAAAAACGGTTAATCCAATCAAAGCTGACAATAGAAAACACAAGGATTGCAATAAATATGTTCTTAAAATAGGATTCGGATTGAATGAAAGACAATACATTGTAAACTTAGAGTATATATTTGATAATAAAATATTAAACCGTAATAGCTATGGAGTCTAATTCATTAATTATATAATTGTAATTGATACAATATTGAAAATTAAATAATTAAAAATTTGTATTCTTATAATTTATCAATTATTATAAGGCATACATACTTTGATGCTTTTACTATTGTCTTACACGGTAACATACTGCATTGTGTTACAAAAATGCAGAACGGTGGTAAACTAGTTGATGAAACTACTTGCCTGATTGTTAAATTAAGTACAAAAAGACAAAGTAATGGAAATTACGCAGTGGATTTCCTTTGATTAAACAGAATGCTCCAGGGAGGTGACTGTAATTTAATCGGCATTGACGTATTAAGCTGCAAGAAATATAAATACGGGATACAATATCATGAGCAATATTGTGTGTGTTAATAAAAATGATGAGTTGTTTGCATTGCTATTTTTAGTTTGCAATTCTATACCTGTCCCACAATTCATAGCAATTAATTGCTTACTAAACGGTGACGTCATTCAAACTTTCGCTGAAGCAACTAACACATCAACATGCTCAAATGTGGTTTTCCAATTATTGCTATTTAATGGCCGCAATTGGGTGATCTGGGCCCATTCTACAAACGTGTCATATTTTATTAAATTACTCCAACAATTTATTTATAATAAAACAATAACTTTCTAGTGAACCATATGTTTATTTATACCTTAACTAGTAAATGCTAAACTAATGCAATCCCTTAATGGCTACCATCAACACATTACATTGGACCCGTGTGCTGCAAATAATTTAATCAGCACAGCTAAGACGATCAAGTTCGCCAAGATTAGATATGGCATCTCTAAAACTGATTGATATCGCATAAAGCTTAACACTTCAATGACGATTAATTCGTATTCATCTCGCATGAGTATTCGTTCTAATTAAAACAACGACAAGGAAGAGTTTCGTTACTTTGTAGTCTGTCAATATGGAGACGACATGAAGAGAAACAGAAAATTAAGTTGCCACACTTGCATTCCTGTTATACAACTTAACAATTTATCTAAGTTCTTCGTTATTTGAACGATGTTTAACGCCATTTCAAAACACATTTCATGTTATATATGGCAAATCCAGTTTTATAGTGGTGGGAGATCTCAGAATGACTCTAAATAACTGGCAAACTTTCTCACATAAAGATTTTGGAGCGAGTGGAACCATTTCTACGACCTTAGCGGTGAGAGTATACTAAGTGGTATTGAGACGGCGCTTTAGACCACACGGCCACGGAGGACCGTTTACCTTTCAACAAAAAATTCAAAATATGGATTAGAATCACACTAAGTTGAAGCCTTCAGCGAGAGGTTGAAGCAAATATAATAATTGGAAAATCGGCACAATATCAATATTTAATGTTATAACTTAAATAACTGCATTTTTGAATACGAGCTATAATACTGAAACACTTTTGTACATGGTCACACTTTCTTGTTACAATGAAAGTACAATAGCTAAAATAAACTATTTGATAATTTCATAAAGAACGAACAAAAAAAAACAACAAAAAACAACAACAAACAAATAACAACAAAAACACAACAAAGCCAACGTATTTTTGTAACAAAACTGGGTTTGATTGTGAGCTGAATGAATCAAATAGTCTATAAATAGTGATATGATGCAGAATTAATTGATCTTTCTATTCAACATGTACGAATTACATATCAAGTTCGTCTTTTGGCATGAATTAATTTATAATCACTTATCTTTCCAAAAAGACTTAAAGGTTATAAGCAATTAAATCAATCGATTGTTTCAGTCATAAAATAAAAACTATAATTAGTTTTGTTTTTTTCTAATATATGCAAATTGGTTGTTTATTTCTGTCCGAATTGCTAATAATTGCAGACAAAAGGTAACATCGTGCCAAACGAAATTGTCTCGCTTATCTCCCTTAATTATTAAAAAAAGCAACGACGACGTTTCGCCATTTGTTGTAAAGATTGTTACAAACAAATGATGCAGGGTCTATAGTGCACATAACATCAATTAACGGACGGACACTTGATGGACAGAACACTCGTCGGCTCTTATGTGCTAAATCTACAACTGCTCTTCCCCACTCCCTACAGATAATACTGTGGTCGCTTATCATTTGTCTCTGGTAAGTAGATAACACAATCTTAAAATATTTTCGATGTCGTTACCGTCTCCAACATTTTACACTGTAACTAATATCTTGTAAAAAGATCACGTGGAAGCCCAAGACGTGTTTTGAAAATAGATAAGAATATCTCAATTTTTTCCAGGGAAATATATTTCTACCTCACCCTGTGGCCGAGATAAGCTTCTCGCGCTGTGACGTAGAATACCATTATATATCATTGCTATATATCATTGCATCATATAAATTTACTTCTTACAAACTATATAATGCATTAAAAACGAATTTTCATAGCGTTTTCGGTTCGGATTGAAAAATCCGTTCCTAAGGATAACTGTTTTCGCAGAAACTCGGCATAGCGTGGTTGCTGCCTGAACAGTTATCCCTCTGGACGGAGTTTTCCTTACGAGTTTCAAAGTCATGCAATATTCTATATGATAACTGTCTCGGATATATTGTATGTTCATGAGGGATTATAAAATTTACATAACACGTATAGCCACTTAACAGTTATATTGGTATTCTACAGAAGCATACACGGTAAGTACAGAACATAATTTTTTTAGCCATTCTACACTGTAGTGGCCCATTTATTTTCCAATTAACAACATGGATAATTATATGTTTGAGCGAGAAATAACAAATCTGAGCAATATCAATACAAGTATTCCATATTTCCATAAAAACACTTTCTCGATCATACTCTTTCACTCATTTTTCAGCTGTCAATCTTATGTTTTTTGCATTTAGTTTAAATAATGGACCTCATACAGAACATAATTCACATAAGACGTAAAGCCACTTTACAGTTATATTGTATTTCTACAGAAGCATCCATTGTAAGTACAGAACATAATTGACATAAGACGTAAATCCACTTAAGAGTTATATTGGTGCTCTACAGAAACATACACTGTAAGTACATAACATAATTGACATAACACGTAAAGCCACTTTACAGTTATATTGGTGTTCTACAGAAGCATATATTGTAAGTACAGAAAATAATTGACATAACACGTATAGCCACTTAACAGTTATATTGGTGTTCTACAGAAGCATACATGGTGAGTACAGAACATAATTGTGTTCTACAGAAGCATACATTGTAAGTACAGAACATAATTGACATACCACGTAAAGCCACTTAACAGTTATATTGGCGTTCTACAGAAGTATACATAGCAAGTACGAACATAATTGACATAACACGTAAAGCCACTTAACAGTTATATTGGCGTTCTACAATAGCATACATTGGAAGTACGAACATAATTGACATAACACGTATAGCCACTTAACAGTTATATTGATGTTCTACAGAGGCATACATTGTAAGTACAGAACATAATTGACATAACACCTATAGCCACTTATCATTTATATTGATGTTCTACAGGAGTATACATTGTAAGTACAGAACATAATTGACATAACACGTAAAGCCACTTAACAGTTATATTGGCGTTCTACAGAAGTATACATAGCAAGTTCGAACATAATTGACATAACACGTAAAGCCACTTAACAGTTATATTGGCGTTCTACAGAAGCATACATTGCAAGTACGAACATAATTGACTAGACGTAAAGCCACTTAACAGTTATATTGGCGTTCTACAGAAGCATACATTGTAAGTACAGAACATAATTGACATAAGACGTAAAGCCACTTTACAGTTATATTGGTCTTATACAGAAGCATATATTGTAAGTACAGAACAAAATTGACATAAGACGTAAAGCCACTTAAGAGTTATATTGGTGTTCTACAGAAGCATACATTGTAAGTAAAGAACATAATTGACATAACACGTATAGCCACTTTACAGTTATATTGGTGTTCTACAGAGGCATACATTGTAAATACAGAACATAATTGACATAACATGTATAGCCACTGAACAGTTATACTGGTGTTCTACAGAGGCATACATTGTAAGTACAGAACATAATTGACATAACACGTATAGCCACTCAACAGTTATATTGATGTTCTACAGAGGCATACATTGTAAGTACAGAACATAATTGACATAACACCTATAGCCACTTATCATTTATATTGATGTTCTACCGGAGCATACATTGTAAGTATAGAACAAAATTGACAAAACACGTAAAACCACTTAACAATTATATTGGCGTTCTACAGAAGTATACATTGCAAGTACAGAACATAATTGACATAACACGTAAAGCCACTTAACAGTTATATTGGCGTTCTACAGAAGCATACATTGCAAGTACGAACATAATTGACATCACACGTAAAGCCACTTAACAGTTTTATTGGCGTTCTACAGAAGCATAAAATGCAAGTACAGAACATAACTGAAATAATACGTATAGCCACTTAACAGTTATATTGGTGTTCTACAGAAGAATACATTGTAATTACAGAACATAACTGACATAACATGTATAGCCACTTAACAGTTATATTGGTGTTCTACAGAAGCATACATTGTAAGTACAGAACATAATTGGCATAACACGTATAGCCACTTAACAGTTATATTGGTGTTCTACAGAAGAATACATTGTAATTACAGAACATCATTGACATAACACGTATATCCACTTAACAGTTATATTGGTGTTCTACAGAAGCATACATTGTAAGTACAGAACATAATTGACATAACACGTATAGCCACTTAAAAGTTATATTGGTGTTCTACTGAAGCATATTTGGTAAGTACAGAACATATTTGACATAACATGTATAGCCTCTTAACAGTTATATTGCTGTTCTACAGAAGCATACATTGAAAGTACAGAACATATTTGACATAACAAGTATAGCCACTTAACAAGTATATGGATGTTCTACAGAAGCATACATTGTAAGTACAGAACATAATTGACATAACACGTATAGTCACTTAACAGTTATATTGATGTTCTACAGAAGCATACATTGTAAATACAGAACATAATTGACATAACACGTATAGACACTTAACAGTAATATTGATGTTCTACAGAAACGTACATTGCAAGTACGAACATAATTGACATAACACGTATAGCCACTTAACAGTTACAATGATGTTATACAGAAGCGTACATTGTAAGTACAGAACATAATTGACAAAACACGTATAGCCACTTAACAGTTATATTGATGTTCTACAGAAGCGTACATTGTAAGTACAGAACATAATTGACATAACACGTATAGCCACTTAACAGTTATATTGGTGTTCTTCAGAAGCGTACATTGTAAGTACAGAACATAATTGACTTAACACGTATAGCCACTTAACAGTTATATTGGTGTTCTACAGAAGCATACATTGTAAGTACAGAAAATAATTGCAATAACACGTATAGCCACTTAACAGTTATATTGGTGTTCTAGAGAAGCATACATTGTAAGTACAGAACATAATTGTGTTCTACAGAAGCATACATTGTAAGTACAAAACATAATTGACATAACACGTATAGCCACTTTACAGTTATATTGGTGGTCTACAGAGGCATATATTGTAAGTACAGAACATAATTGACATAACAAGTATAGCCACTGAACAGTTATACTGGTGTTCTACAGAGTCATACATTGTAAGTGCAGAATATAATTGGCATAACACGTATAGCCACTCGACAGTTATATTGATGTTCTACAAAGGCATACATTGTAAGTACAGAACATAATTGACATAACACTCATAGCCACTTATCATTTATATTGATGTTCTACAGGAGCATACATTGTAAGTACAGAACATAATTGACATAACACGTAAAGCCACTTAACAGTTATATTGGCGTTCTACAGAAGCATACATTGGAAGAACGAACATAATTGACATAACACGTAAAGCCACTTAACAGTTATATTGGTGTTCTACAGAAGCATACATTGCAAGTACGAACATAATTGACATAACATGTAAAGCCACTTAACAGTTATATTGGCGTTCTACAGAAGCATACATTGCAAGTGCAGAACATAATTGACATAACACGTATAGCCACTTAACAGTTATATTGGTGTTCTACAGAAGCATACATTGTAAGTACAGAACATAATTGACATAACACGTATAGCCACTTAACAGTTATATTGTGTTCTACAAAAGCATACATTGTAAGCACAGACCATAATTGACATAACACGTATAGCCACTTAACAGTTATATACGTGTTCTACTGAAGCATATATGGTAAGTATAGAACATATTTGACATAACATGTATAGCCACTTAACAGTTATATTGGTGTTCTACAGAAGCATACATTGTAAGTACAGAACATAATTGACATAACACGTATAGCCACTTAACAGTTATATTGATGTTCTACAGAAGCATATATTGTAAGTACAGAACAAAATTGACCTAACACGTATAGCCACTTAACAGTTATATTGATGTTCTACAGAAACGTACATTGCAAGTACGAACATAATTGACATAACACTTATAGCCACTTAACAGTTATATTGATGTTCTACAGAAGCATACATTGTAAGTAAAGAACATAATTAACATAACACGTGTAGCCACTTAACAGTTATATTGGTGTTCTACAAAAGCATACATTGTAAGTACAGAACATAATTGACATAACACGTATAGCCATTTAACACTTATATTGGTGTTGTACAGAAGCATACATTGTTAGTACAGAACATAATTGACATAACACGTATAGCCACTTAACAGTTATACTGGTGTTCTACAGAAGCGTACATTGTAAGTAAAGAACATAATTGACATAACACGTATAGCCACTTAACAGTTATATTGGTGTTATACAAAAGCATACATTGTAAGTACAGAACATAATTGACATAACACGTATAGCCATTTAACAGTTATATTGGTGTTGTACAGAAGCATACATTGTTAGTACAGAACATAATTGACATAACACGTATAGCCACTTAACAGTTATTTTGGTGTTCTACATAAGCAAACATTGTAAGTAAAGAACATATTTGTCATAACACGTATAGCAACTTAACAGTTATATTGGTGTTCTACAGAAGCATACATTGTAAGTACAGAACATAATTGACATAACACGTGCAGCCACTTAACAGTTATATTGGTGTTCTACAGAAGTATATATTGTAAGTACAGAACATAATTGACATAACATGTATAGCAACCTAACAGTTATATTGGTGTTCTACAGAAGAATACATTGTAAGTAAAAACGTAATTGATAAAACACGTATAGCCACTTAAAAGTTATATTGATGTTCTACAGAAGCAAACATTGTAAGTACAGAACATAATTGACATAACACGTATAGCCAGCTAACAGTTCTATTGGTTTTCTACAGAAGCATACATTGTAAGTACAGAACATAATTGACATAACACGTGCAGCCACTTAATAGTTATATTGGTGTTCTACAGAAGCATACATTGTAAGTACAGAACATAATTGACATAACACCTATAGCAACCTAACAGTTATATTGGTGTTCTACAGAAGAATACATTGTAAGTAAAGAACATAATTGACATAACACGTATAGCCACTTAACAGTTATATTGGTGTTCTACAGAAGAATACATGGTAAGTACAGAACATAATTGACATAACAGGTATAGCCACTTAACACTTATATATGTTTCCTATAGAAGCATACATTGTAATTACAGAACATAATTGACATAACACGTATAGCGACTTAACAGTTATATTGATGTACTACAGAAGCATACATTGTATGTACAGAACATAATTGACATAACACGTAAAGCCACTTAACAGTTATATTGGTGTTCTACAGAAGCATACATTGTAAGTACAGAATATAATTGACATAACACGTATAGCCACTTAACAGTTATATTGGTGTTCTACAGAAGCATACATTGTAATTACAGAACATAATTGACATAACACGTACAGCCACTTAACAGTAAATTATATTGATGTTCTACAGAATCATACATTTAAAGTACAGAACATAATTGACATAACACGTATAGCCACTTAACAGTTATATTGATGTACTACAGAAGCATACATGGTAAGAACAGAACATAATTGACATAACAAGTATAGCCACTTAACAGTAAATTATATTGATGTTCTACAGAATCATACATTTAAAGTACAGAACATAATTGACATAACACGTATAGCCACTTAACAGTTATATTGATGTTCTACAGAAGTATACATTGTAAGCACGGACATAATTGACAAAAGTACGAACATAATTGAATTTACACGTATAGCCACTTAACAGTTATATTGGTGTTTTACAGAAGCATACATTGTAAGTACAGAACATAATTGACATAACACGTAAAGCCACTTAACAGTTATATTGGTGTTCTACAGAAGCATACATTGTAAGTACAGAATATAATTGACATAACACGTATAGCCACTTAACAGTTATATTGATGTTCTACAGAAGCATACATTGAAAGTACAGAACAAAATTGACATAACACGTATAGCCACTTAACAATTATATTGATGTTCTACTGAAGCATACATTGTAAGTAGAGAACATAATTGTCATAACGCGTATAGCCACTTAACAGTTATATTGATGTTCTACAGAAAAATACATCGCAAGTACGAACATAATTGACATAACACGTATAGCCACTTAACAGTTATATTGGTGTTCTACAGAAGCATACATTGTATGTACAGAACATAATTGACATAACACGTAGAGCCACTTAACAGTTATTTTGGTGTTCTACAGAAGTATACATGGTAAGTACAGAACATAATTGATATAACATGTACAGCCACTTAACAGTTATACTGGTGTTCTACAGAAGCATACATTGTAAGTAAAGAACATAATTGACATAACACGTTTAGCCACTTAACAGTTATATTGGTGATCTGCAGAAGTATACATTGTAAGTACAGAACATAAATAACTTAACACGTATAGCCACTTAACAGTTATATAGGTGCTCTACAGAAGCATACATGATAAGTACGAACATAATTGACATAACACGTATATCCACTTAACAGTTATATTGATGTTCTACAGAAGCATACATTGTAAGTACAGAACATAATTGACATAACACGTATAGCCACTTAACAGTTATATTGATGTTCTACACAAGCATACATTGCCAGTACAAACATAATTGACATAACACGTATAGCCACTTAACAGTTATATTGGTGTTCTACAGAAGCAAACATTGTAAGTACAGAACATAATTGACATAACACGTATAGCGACTTAACAGTTATATTGGTGTTCTACAGAAGCACACATTGTAAGTACAGAACATAACTGACATAACACGTATAGCCACTTAACAGTTATATTGATGTTCTACAGAAGCATACATTGTATGTACAGAACATAATTGAATCAGGGTTCTTTTTTTTAGTAATCTTAGTAAGAACACTGAAACACGCTTGAACTAACAAACTATATACTTAAATTCTTAATTGGTACTGATAAACACTTACATGTACTGTATAACACATACCTATAAGTAAAGTATATTGTCATTACTTCAAAAATTATTACAATACCATTTTTAAGCGCGTCACAGTACAGTTAAAAAATACAGGTAAAGGATTCCAGACCAGTCATTTTTCGCCTATATTTTTCAACTGAAATTCTATAATTTTGGAGGTCAGTCACAAGTTGAAATAAACGTTGCCACACATACAGCATAAGTTAATTCATGCAAGATACCTTTTTAGCAGCATTTCTGTTCCATTGTAAGTTTATCATCACCATCTCGTTATTTTACTATATGCATTTGTCTCTTTACCCAATCCAAACTGTCATGAAAATGCTGGTGGCCTAGTTACATTCAAGTTGTCTCTATCATCCTACACTCTGACAAAATAGTACCCGAACAAAACAAAATGATCCTGTACGTTAGTCAATAAAGAATTAAACTTTCACATGGGGTGAATAATATAGGAAGAATTACAGCCATTATTCAAATAAATACAAATGAAATGTTAAGTCTATATTTGAATCAGACAAATTTAGCACACTACGGCCTGTTGAATAAGAGGTTATCGGTCTCCTCCAAACAACGTAGTTCAGAGCACTAGCGGTTCTATCGTACCAGTACCTTAAACTGTAGAGTCACCTTGCGACATGTTATTATCTGATAAAATAAAATACTGCTTTAGGTCAGCTACCACCATTACGTTTTCCATAGACTTACATTATAACGTTTGACATAATGTTCACTATTTCTAACATTCGCGGACCAAAAAGTTCTATATTAATTAAAGTACTATTCTAGACTCAAAATAAGGTAAAAAACATCACGTTTTACCACTTTGAACCCCCTGAAGCTGAATACTCACACTTTCAGCATCAAATAAAAAAAAATCAATTTATTTTACTTTCTATACACTTTCCTTAATGATATGAATTTAGTCAGTCACTGAAACATCATTTCTTTTTTTATTGACAAAAACATGATAAACTTCCCAATGGTGGTAGCTAACCTTTATGGAAGTTATGTCATATCGGTAAATGTAATCATTGATAATAAGGAAATGATAATTAGTTTATTATTGTTTATCTGTAATTAAAATTAGAATCATAATTCTACGGTGAGTAGAAATAGAAAATCATACTATTCTTTGCTCTGGTAAATTTCATTTCTGGAAAATCTCAAAATACTAACATGGAACGATTAAGTATGCTTTTGTCTTTATTTCATACTCGGTAATGGCAATGTCAGTAATTGACTTTTAAAGTTTGGTAAGCTTTATATTTATAATTATGACATGTGTTAGTTTGCATATGTACATGTGTGGTATGGTATGATGTTGAACAATACTTAGCTCGAACATCCCTTAACTCGAACTACTTTGACCAATCCCGTCAGGATCGAGCCATCGATGTTCTACTGTATTTTGTAGAACGACAGTGGTTCTATCCAGATATATGTATAATCTTAACAATAGCATGGGTTCGACCCTCCGCCACGGATATTTGTGGTTTCATTGTGAATTTCGCTTCGCTAAGTACCGGTTAAACCCACGAAGAACTTCAACCGGGATTTGTAATATCTTGTAAAATAAATAGGTTTTAATTAAATTTCTTTAACCAATTAATTGAATGTACTAAAAATGGAGTGCAACCCCAAACCTATTTTAGGACCATTTGATTATTTATCTCATAATATAGCTGGTTTTGCAATCTCGGCTACAACAATTCGCATGCTATAATACAATTTCTTTTAATCTTGAAATATTGACACGTAGTATTATACCGGAAGAAAATCGAATTGGTACGAACTATTCGATAAAATGACTAATGAAATATCATTTTTGTCTGGCCAGAAGCAAATGTCAAATACTATAACTTATACTGTGTCTGCATATAAATTGGCTGGGACACTTAACAGATAAATTGTTTTGACATTCTTCAGCATCTTCATTTGACGTAGTGTTACATTGATCGTGTATCCTTTATAATCTGTTAAGCGAACCATTTAACGACGTTTTGCAGAAGATAACAAGGTTTCACCGCACTGTTGCGCCTTTTTATGGTCACGATAGCAAGACTCTTATACTTAAAAAAGTCCTACGCAATTTTGTTTATCCCCCCCCCCCCCAATGGTTCATAGGAGCTATGTTACGGATAAGTAATTTTAAAAGTAAAAGCTGACATAGTTTAATCTACAATAAGACATCAATGGTGTTAAAACGTGACTTTTATAGGTATTTAACAGATGAATGTATTCATGAGCATTTAAGGACTTCTTTTTTTAAAACAAAAACTTAGAGTGTGTCTGCACTGTCTTAAAAAAAAGCAAGCTGGCCAATCTACCAGTTATCGTACATGTGCGGATACATTCCTGATATGACAAAAATACTTTAGAAAAGATTCTTTACAAAATATGTTGTCACCGTGGGAATCCTAGTCCTTATTTTTTATAGAACGAAGAACACAATTCAACTTCTTAGTGAGACCTGAAAAACTTAACGTTTTTTTTGTGTGTGTTGATATGACAAAAAACTATGTTTAAAGCAAATGCATATTCTTCTTTAGTTTAAACAATATTTTATTCACATAAGTACATATATTTTGCATACATTTAACAATAAAGTCATACGTTTAACGAATTATGTGGAAAGGATACAGAAAAAAGCTTTAGAAGCTTGTGTAAATCTGCTTCCATAACAGTTATTTTACATTTCTTATAAACTTTATCATATTGTTCCGAAATAATTTCAATTTGGCCAAATGTGCGAAAATTGGTTAAAGAAATAATGGTTTATTCAGAATATTTCAAAAACTAAAAAAGAGAGTATTGGTTGAAGAGAAGGAAAGAAAGAAAGAAAGAGACTCCACTGATTTTATTTTCTTTATCGGTTCATTCCGATACAGGGGATAGGTATTTTCCAAGTTTATGTTTATCAATCCAATCCATTCATTAGCCATTGTTTCTTACTATCCAAGATCAAATAGAGGCTTGTTGTTATAATTAAGTAGGTAAAAAACATAACAAGTCATTATCTATTTAACTGTGTGCGATATTCAAAACGTTTGGTCTTTGTAATATAATTTTGAACTGTCATGAAAATCGAGTTGTTGTCAGTTAATGAAAGATTTTCATTACCATACAGAAGATCGTTCAAGGAAGGATCATGTGGATAAGCTAATTTTATTTCAGTCATCATTCTTTGTCTATATTGGTGAAATAGTCTGCACCTAAATAAATAATGATATGTGTCCTCAATTTCACCACAAAGACAATTTGGACTTGCAACTATGTTTTTATTGAATAAATGTTGATTCAAGTTACTGCAATTTGTACGAAGTCGTGTATGATATATTTGGGCAGTTCGGTTTCCTGTATAATAATGATTTGGAACCTTTTGTTTATTAGCATTGATATTTGATTTGAATATATTAAGGGAAGGCGACTCTCTTATGAGGTGAGGAAGAGAATTCCATTCACGCACAGATGACGGTAAGAATGAGTTAAAATATAATTGAGTATTACATGAAAACGTCCTAAGGTCTTGTGCATTTCGAATGTTATAGCCAACAAGATTCCCAACATTTTCAGGTAAGAGTGAACATAGGTACGAAGGAGATAGTCCATTATGCATTTTGTAATAAAGTATAAGTTTGTGTTTTTGTCTTCTTGTTTTTAAGGATTCCCAACAGGTCTCTTTGTACAGAGCTGATATAGAAACAAGTTTTGTTGCTCCCGTTACTATTCTTGCTGCTTCCAACTGAATCTTTTCTATTTCATTAACTTCATACAAAGTGCAATTATCTTCTATATTTATCTGTAGAATATTTCTTTTTAGGTCTTTTGATTTTTGGTGTATTATGTTTCCTGTCTTAGAGACATCTAAACATATTTACAGTCCATTTAAACCTAAAACTATAAATAATATGGTGGGAAATGGAAAAAAAAACACACAGTTTTTTTATTTGGTCGACCTTGACATTTTCAACAGTGAGTGTATACGTGGATAATTAACTGTCTCAAAGATGACAAATCCACTATTTTCAACTTTTACAATGTTAAAAATAAACGTGGAACCAGTTAAGAAAGTATTAATATTATCCCTCATTACTTGGGATTTTATTTTTACAGATGTCGGAAACGGAGTAAATTACTAAAGAACACGTGGAGAATATGGTCAATTATACTCTACCCCCCCCCCCCCTCCCCCCCACCCCAATGTGTACGCAAGGTCAGATAAAAGCCTTTATTTTGAGCAGCACGATAATATCACAAGTATCTTTTATTGGTTTGAGGTGCAGATGGAAAACTGCAGCCCAAGGGATGACAGCTATATCGGGGGACAGAACTTTCAATCTGCGCTGAAAGATGAAAGATACATTTTCTTGTATACAACCCTAACTGTGTGCTATTTAAAACTTTTATTCCGGTTAAATTTTTCAATGGCGCAAGGATACCATAGTATTTATGAACGAATACGTCGTAGCACGAGGACTTTTACGAATAGCGATACGTCTTATCGCGAGGAATTTGTCAAAGCATGAGGATTTTATAATGGCGTTACGTCACAACTCGATAATTTTATCCCGAACCTAGGGTGAAATAGACATATCTGACCCTGGTAAAAATGCAAAGATACTTATTCGGTTTTGAAAAATAGTATTCCAAATCCTTCACACATATTGATTAACTCATCTTAATAAACAGCGACCATGACCGTACGTACAATCAATAAAAACTTGATCATATAAAAATTGACTATGGATGGTTAATATAATTTATGACGGTATGTATGGTGTTATACTTTTTTATACATACGTGATTCTTAATAATGTTATAGTTGTTAAACAAGCGAAATGATTAAATAATAAAACATTATTTTATCCAAGTAAATGTGTCTATGTAAATTTCTAGATACAAAAATAATATGCTTTTATATGACATACTTCTCAACTATCTAGGGACAGAACAGAACGTTGAATCATTCTAGAGACTAGTATGTCCTGAGGAGAGATAAGATCTAATTTCTCTATCTCTCTATAATACAATTCAGCAGGCGCAAATTAAAGCTAATACGATTATGCGTCATTTCACAGATTTACATAATATTTAAATAAAGATTGCATTTTCTGTCAAAACGGAAAATATGTGCACATTACTGAAGGAATGGGAAGTTATTGATCGTATTGATAATATGAAGATAAGACCACAAAACTAACGTCTTTTGTTTGGTATGTAATAAATGAATGTATTGTTTGATACGTTGATGACAAAAATTAGAATTCTTAGCAGTAGACGCAATAGCAAAATGACACAACTACCACATTACCAGAAACACAATCAATACATTGGCAAATCCTCATTACTGAACGTACATTACGAACAAATAGAGGGAGCGACGATATGACTTCAGGACTCATACCACTATTACCTCCCTTGAGTACTCCGGACCTGGTGAAGGAGGTAGAAATAAATCTTTAGTTCTCTTTTTCTTCTTTTTTTCAGGGCGTTGTACTGCAATGATTTATTTTTTCCTAGCTTGAGTTGAATGGTCAGTATTTTAGAAATCAGCACTGGAAATTTGATGCTGATACCAGCTTTCTGTACAATTCTGTGTCATTTCAGAATTGTTGGTTCGAACCGCATCGTTGGCGAATAGTTGACATATTATTACTCTGCCAATTGATAGGTCTCACAAAAAGCATTGAATTAAAAAAAAAAAAAAAACCTGGTCAAGGTATGATACGTTGATGACAAAAATTAGAATTCTTAGCAGTAGACGCAATAGCCAAATGACACAGCTACTACATTATCAGAAACACAATCAATAAATTGGCAAATCCTCATCACTGAACGTACATTACGAACAAATAGAGGGAGCGACGATATGACTTAAGGATTCATACCACACTTATCTCCCTTGAGTACTCTGGACTCCGACAGATGAAGGAGGTAGAAATAAAACTTTAGTTCTCTTTTTCTTCTTTTTTCAGGGCTTTGTACTGCATTGATTTATTTTTTCCTAGCATGAGTTGAATGGTCAGTATTTTAGAAATCACCACTGAAAATTTGATGCTGATACCAGCTTTCTGGACAATTCTGTGTCATTTCAGAATTGTTGGTTCGAACCGCATCGTTGGCGAAAAGTTGAAATATTATTACTCTGCAAATTGATAGGTCTCACAAAAAGCATTGAATTAAAAAAAAATACCTGGTCAAGGTATGCTTTTTGCCTTTATAATTGCATATCTTGAACCAGTGAAGAATTTGAGCCCAAACACATGCTGCAAAGTTTTATTTTTCACTGTGTTTGGACATTAATGTTACAATGGAGTCCTATGGGAAATATAATAGTGGTGTGAGTCGAAAATTGCTTGGACCTTTCAATAGATAAGCGCTACTAGGAACCATACGGCCTGTATACCTGTTAGTCCAACGTCGATCCCCATCTAGTCTAAAGTCGCATCATAAATATAATCAAAGTTAATAAAATAGCCTAACTAGTTGAATGCAGCAGTCGGTCAAATAAGTACATATAATTTCCTCAAATAAATTAGAAATTAAAAAAAACCCCCAAAAAACAACAACAAATAATGCAATATGTATATTCATGTATAATGGGCACAAAGTCAGAGATATACTAATCTTTTTGCAAGAGTTACGTTTACGTTCAAAAGTCAGTCGGAAGACGCATATTGGTGAAAGATCACACAATATTTTCATGTACACAACCTGAATTTAAAATGAACACATTTTCTTTGTGCTTTTGTATTTTTAATGAGGTTTAACGGCATTTTCAAAATATTTCAGGTTATGTTATATGCAGTTTTATTGGTTGAGGAAGTACTTAGAATGAATCAGAGTTGGAATCACTTTCTCCTGCATGTAACTGGCAAACTTTCTCACAAAAAGTTTTTGGATTAAGTGGGACTTGAACCTATCACCTTAGCGCTGACAGGTAAATGATCTTGAGACGCCACTACGCGATTACGGAGGATTATATTGGTTTTGTATTTCCAATTGATATCGATATAAAATGTGCGATTATTTGTTTCAGAAGCGTCTATTCATCATTTTGTCACAGTTCTTTATTCTACGTAACTAATAACACGTTTATCTGATAAAATCTGACACAGAAAATCTAATAAATATTGGATATTCACCAAGAGTGTCTAGAGTATAAGCTTTATCATTAATATGGATATATTGTGTCGCTTTGGGAAGTCTTCACGTTTAGTCGCGCTTAGATTATATTATATATGCGAGTTTTAACCTATTTCACAATGAGTTCGTCCAGAACGCGCAATTAAGACGCCGCGGTCATCTTATGTATTTAGATAAAATAATGAACAGAGGAATAAGTTTTGACACACATAGACGGCGCTTGCTATCATCAAAAATGTGTACGTTGAGTATAAATGAAGAGTGCTTCTAATTTACCCAGCTCTCTACAAACACGTCTGCATCTGCATATGCCATCGGTGAAACTATAACTTGTAATGAATCGTTACTATACCAACACTGGATATGTAAACCGTGCAAACAAGGTAATACAATGAACACCTGATGTTGATTAGGCCATATCAAATTAACACGTTAATACAATAACAAACGTGAGGGAGATGAAATGCATTGCGAATCATTATATACCTGTAAATGTTTACACACAATTGATAGTTTTACAATGTGTTTTCGGAGGATTTAATAATTGGTTTTAAAAGTTAAAATACCTAATTAAATATAATCCATCCATTTTGTAAAATAAAAATACATTTATTTGACTACTGGAGCATTTCATTACATTTGTTAATCTGTTGTGTAAATGCTACTGCTACGTTAGATTTCAAACATATATATGTAGATACTTATTTGTGAATAATCACACAAAAATGTACATACCAGATTACGGTGAGCGCGCCTAGCTACAATGCAAACCATAGATACAATATCAAAACACTTGCCAAATTAATACATTTGGTGTCAACCATGACTTTTATACTTTGGATTTACAGGACGGACAATTTAAATTACATGAACTGATAGCTTTATATGAGTAGGATCCAGTGAAGAATTCATGCTACTCACATGCTATATAAAGGACAGATTTAAAAACTCGTCGGATCTTGAAGATACGGTGAATTCTTATGTATTTTATTTCATATCTCCCTTTATGAATTCATATGTATTTTATTTCATATCTCCCTTTATAGATATATATTGACAGAACACTTTTGACTATTTGATTAATTGAAATTGACGCAGAGATTATATTCACAATTGCGAATAGTTTAATAGTATACCTGCGTTTTTTGATAAGTATTTGCATTGTTATACTGTACCACTACACATCTTGACAATGTATTTCAGATCGCATGCACAAGTTCCAATCTTGTAGAACGAATCGTGATCAAATTAAGCATATTAATATAATATACACATCGTTAATGTGTCTGACGTTACACTATTCCCATTATAAGCCTCTTCAATCCCCCGCTTAACACAGCTATGAAGCATATCTTCATACTGAAAATACTAGCTTCGTATAGGAGATAAGTTTCTTTCATTTTAATGAAAATATTAGATAATCATTTGCCTTACGTTATTATATTTGTATCAATAATTTCTTTGGTGAAGGTACAATTTGTAAAAATTATAAGAAAAATGTAAATATAATAGGTGTGTATCTATCAAGCAACTTTTATATACCAATCACCAACACTACCGCGAGTCGGATTCGAACGAGCGACCTCAGGATGTCTAGACGGATAAAACAGTCTGCTGCTTTACCAATTGTCCTATCACGGTGTTTATTTTTAAAATAAATAACAACGGTTACAGGTTCGGCAATCACCAGTACGCAATTCTCTCATTGTGTTACAAAGAATGAAAGAATGGTGTAGAAACACAGTGTAGGTTATTCGACACTAACAAGAAGGACATTTTCAGGTTCATTCTACATGTACAAGAACAGTGTTTTAACGTAAAGCTTATAAAAGTGTTTCTTTCTATATAAAATAAATATCTGCAGATACTGGGTATGCTGCTTTAATGTTACCAAAATACTCCAAATGATTATACGTGTTGTACTTGCTGCCATTGTTATGTGCGAGACTGTTTGTTTATGAGCGGACTAATATAGGTTGGTTACAGGCAGTTTCTACTTCTAAATCAATAATTGAATTGTCTGTACGTTATGTTTTGGTCATCAATTGCATTTGCAGATAATAAAAATGGTTTGTTGACTAGGAAATGAGACATTACTTGCAGAAAGCACAAAAAAATTGTCTGGCACGTAAGATTACATTATATATAATATGAGCATGACCGTACATCTTTGTAAGTATCGCCCAACACTTAACGATGTAGTATTTCGTGTTCAATATAATTACATGATATTACTTAAATATGCAGCATGTCTGATTTATATAAATAATATTATGAAATATGTAGAATGAATTATTTACAATAATTCATATCATAAAATATGTATTATGACTGATTTATAAACATTCATATCATAAACAGTGCAGCAAAACTGTTTTTTATAATTATAATAAATATCATAAAATAAGCATATATATAATAATAAATATCATTAGATATACAACATAACTGATTTATAATATTCAATTAATAATTAATATTATTAAATATGCTGCATGATTGATTTAGTATAATTCATATCATTAAAATATGGAGCATGATGGAAAATTTATATTATTAGTTTTGCAGCATGACCGGTGTATGATAATAAATATTATTAAATATGCAGCATAGCAGATTTATGATAATTGATATAATCAAATATGCAGCTAGACTGATTTATAATAATTCATATCATTAAATATGAAGCATGGCCAATTTACCATAACTGATATCATTAAAGATGCAGCATGACTGAATTATTAAAATTTGCGTCAATAAATATGCAGCATGCTGCATATTTATTGACGCAACTTTTAATAAATCAGTCATGACTGATTTATAACAACAAACGTACAATTTTATATAAAAGCATTCTTAGCTGGCTACCTACCTATCTGTCATGTTAAGTGAAAAGTGTTGTTCTATCAATGATTATTACCTAAGATATATCCTTAAAATACTCATATATATCTATATATTTTCATGATTAACTGTTGGAATTGTCCGTTTCTCTATTTATCTATCAATTGGAAATATTTAATACAAACGTTAACTGAAGTGCGGTTCCATATAAAAAGTAGATACTGTTATAATCTATTGCGTATTATACAATATCATTATTATACAAGTTAATTTAACGCTTAAGGACTGCCAACACTAACCATGTAAGCTGATCTCTCTTCTTTTGATTTGGTTGAACTGTATTTTATTATACTATAAATACACATTAAATAAATTATAAATAAATATTAAATAAATGATGTAAAAGAATATAGCCTTATTACATGTGTCTCTGGAACGGTATATCTACCAGCCAGTCTCTTTCTATTTATCACACCATTTCTATTAACATTCATTTTACGTTTCCATAACAAATAAGGAACAGCAGTTGTTCATTTTTCGAAGATAACAAATACATCATTTCCGGTTCCAAATCATTAAGCATTAAATCATTAAATCTATAAACGCACAACTGAATGGAAATATTACTGTTACGTATTTCAAACATCATATACATTACAAAGAGTGATCAGAAATCATTAAAGTGGCAATAGCATAAAAGTTATGTTCTTGAAATCGTTTCTTTAACACTGTTTATTACGTTTATATAAACTATAGTAGGTAGGTTTATAGAGGTATGTAGGTAGTAGGTGGGCAAGTTAGTAGGTGGGTAGGTGGCAGGCAGGCAGGCAGGTTGGTAAATTGATGGGTGCTTGAGTGGGTGGGCAGGCAGCTAGATTGGAAGGAAAGTATAAAGAAAAGTGTTAACAGTGTATCATAAAAGTATTATCTATAATGCAATCAATCTAAAGATATTACTACGTGTTTTCAAAATTTAAACCCTAAAATAATCATGCATTATAGGTTGTGTAGATATCTAGCTGATTTTGAGGTGGAGCATCGACTCAGGATGTCGGTGGTTCCATTCCCCCACCGTGCGCTGTGCTAAACCGATAATACTGATTCCGCACAGGAAAATATTGAACGTGATGTATTTGTGTAAGGAATAATCATCCGTTTTTAAATATAATATGACAAATAAAATGCTTTAGTGTGCACACAACATTTTTCCACATAAATATTGTTTTAACACTTTATTTAGACAGAGAGTGTTTATAAATTTTGGTGATGTAAGTTTGGCATTTTAAATCTGCGAATATATACTTTTAAGAACATATAGAATATATAGAAATTTATATTTTCTATAATATTAAACAATAAGGCTTCATTGGTGATTACACCAATTACTTTATTAAAATATTACACGCAGTACATCAACTGTATTTAGGGTAATATTACGCCTTTATCCGTTTCCGAACGTAAATATTGATGTTGCGGTTGATAAATCATTACATTATTAAATCGGCACTTTATCGCATTGAAGAATTTCTGTACGGACCTATCGTCGAAGATTAACGAGTGACATGTAAAAACCTCACGCACAATGTGTGTAGATCGTGGCACAGCCAACAAGCACACAATGCATTTATTAATCAATACGCACTGCGTAAAATCAGAATGATAGTTTATATTCGTAATAAAACAATTCGATGCCTAATTTTCATTATGATATATTCGCTCCACATCATTTTTACATAAACACTGTTATCTGAAATGGAAAACAAGGATAATTTATAAAACTAAACAATACAACTAAGAGTAAAACACATGCCTATAGCTACTTTTAACGTTTTCAATGTCCTATCAATACTTCTAGACTACATTGACTTATTATGCTATTTCGGAAAAGAACTCCATAAGAATTGTATTCTTCTGTTCAAATCCTTTTTCATTTTGGATATTGAACTTATTTATTTAAAAAAATCACTGAAAATCAATTATGTTTAAACCAATACTTCTAGTCATGAATTTAAGATTCGATTTACTCTACGTTACGTTAGTATCACACACATCCTTAGCTAAAAATACCATCGCTATCAAATGTAACTTTGTACCGTACGTGTATAATTTGAAATCTTGAGGGTAGCATACGGGTCATAGATACGTCATTGCACGAGGACTTTTACGAATAGCGATACGTCTTATCGCGAGGAATTTGTCAAAGCATGAGGATTTTATGAATGGCGTTACGTCACAACGCGATAATTTTATCTCGGACCTAGGGTGAAATAGACATATCTGATCCCAGTAAAAATGCAAAGATATTTATTCGGTTTTGAAAAATAGTATTCCAAACCCTTCACACATATTGATTAACTTTTCTTTATAAACAGCGACCATGACCGTACGTCAAATAAATCAATAAAAAGTTGCTCATATCAAAATTGAGTATGGATGGTTAATATAATTTATGACGGTATGTATGGTGTTATAATTTTTTGTACATACGTGATTCTTAATAATGTTATAATTATTAAACAAGCGAAATGATTAAATAAAACATTATTTTATCCGAGTAAATGTGTCTATGTAAATTTCTAGATACAAAAATAATATGCTTTTATATGACATACTTTTCAACTATCTTGGGACAGAACAGAACGTTGAATCATTCTACAGACTAGTATGTCCTGAGGAGAGATAAGATCTAATTTCTCTATCTCTCTATAATACAATTCAGCAGGCGCAAATTAGAGCTAATACGATTATGCGTCATTTCACAGATTTACATAATATTTAAATAAAGATTGCATTTTCTGTCAAAACGGAAAATATGTGCACATTACTGAAGGAATGGGAAGTTATTGATCGTATTGATAATATGAAGATAAGACCACAAAACTAACGTCTTTTGTTTGGTATGTAATAAATGAATGTATTGTTTGATACGTTGATGACAAAAATTAGAATTCTTAGCAGTAGACGCAATAGCCAAATGACACAGCTACCACATTACCAGAAACACAATCAATACATTGGCAAATCCTCATCACTGAACGTACATTACGAACAAATAGAGGGAGCGACGTTATGACTTCATGACTCATACCACTATTACCTCAATTGAGTAATCCGGACCTACTGGTGAAGTAGGTAGAAATAAAACTTTAGTTCTCTTTTTCTTCTTTTTTCAGGGCTTTGTACTGCAATGATTTATTTTTTCCTAGCATGAGTTGAATGATTAGTATTTTAGAAATCACTACTGAAAATTTGATGCTGATACCGGCTTTCTGGACAATTCTGTGTCATTTCAGAATTGTTGGTTCGAACCGCATTACTCTGCAAATTGATAGGTCTCAAAAAAAGCAGTGAATTTAAAAAAAACAACCTGGTCAAGGTATGCTTTTTGCCTTTATAATTGCATATCTTGAACCAGTGAAGAATTTGAACCCAGACACATGCTGCAAAGTTTTATTTTTCACTGTGTTTTGGACATAAATGTTACAATGGAGTCCTATGGGAAATGTAATAATGGTGTGAGACGTAAATTGCTTGGACCTTTCAATAGATAAGCGCTACTAGGAACCTTACAGCCTGTATAGCTGTTAGTCCAACATCGATCCACATCTAGTCTAAAGTCGCATCATTAATATAATCAAAGTTAATAAAATAGCCTAACTAGTTGAATGCAGCGGTCGGTCAAATAAGTACATATAATTTCCTCAAATAAATAAGAAATTACCCCCCACCACACCCCCAAAAAAAACAAAAGAAAACAAAAAAACAACAAAAAAAACAACAACAAATAATGCAATATTTATATTCATGTATAATGGGCACAGAAGTCAGAGATATACTAATCTTTTTGCAAGAGTTACGTTTACGTTCAAAAGTCAGTCGGTAGACGCATATTGGTGAAATGAACACATTTTCTTTGTGCTTTTGTATTTTTAATGAGGTTTAACGGCATTTTCAAAATATTTCAGGTTATGTTATATGCAGTTTTATTGGTTGAGGAAGTACTTAGAATGAATCAGAGTTGGAATCACTTTCTCCTGTATGTAACTGGCAAACTTTCTCACATAAAGTTTTTGGATTAAGTGGGACTTGAACCTATCACCTTAGCGCTGACAGGTAAATGATCTTGAGACGCCACTACGCGATCACGGAGGATTATATTGGTTTTGTATTTCCAATTGATATCGATATAAAATGTGCGATTATTTGTTTCAGAAGCTTCTATTCATCATTTTGTCACAGTTCTTTATTCTACGTAACTAATAACACGTTTATCTGATAAAATCTGACACAGAAAATCTAATAAATATTGGATATTCACCAAGAGTGTCTAGAGTATAAGCTTTATCATTAATATGGATATATTGTGTCGCTTTGGGAAGTCTTCACGTTTAGTCGCGCTTAGATTATATTATATATGCGAGTTTTAACCTATTTCACAATGAGTTCGTCCAGAACGCGCAATTATGACGCCGCGGTCATCTAATGTATTTAGATAAAATAATGAACAGAGGAATAAGTTTTGACACACATAGTCGGCGCTTGCTATCATCAAAAATGTGTACGTTGAGTATAAATGAAGAGTGCTTCTAATTTACCCAGCTCTCTACAAACACGTCTGCATCTGCATATGCCATCGGTGAAACTATAACTTGTAATGAATCGTTACTATACCAACACTGGATATGTAAACCGTGCAAACAAGGTAATACAATGAACACCTGATGTTGATTAGGCCATATCAAATTAACAAGTTAATACAATAACAAACTGAGAGAGATGAAATGCATTGCGAATCATTATATACTTGTAAATGTTTACACACAATTGATAGTTTTACAATGTGTTTTCGGAGGATTTAATAATTGGTTTTAAAAGTTAAAAGACCTAATTAAATATAATCCATCCATTTTGTAAAATAAAAATACATTTATTTGACTACTGGAGCATTTCATTACATTTGTTAATCTGTTGTGTAAATGCTACTGCTACGTTAGATTTCAAACATATATATGTAGATACTTATTTGTGAATAATCACACAGAAATGCACATACCAGATTACGGTGAGCGCGCCTAGCTACAATGCAAACCATAGATACAATATCAAAACACTTGCCAAATCAATAAATTTGGTGTCAACCATGACTTTTATACTTTGGATTTACATGCAACACATCTGGACTGGACGGACAATTTAAATTACATGAACTGAAAGCTTTATATGAGTAGGATCCAGTGAAGAATTCATGCTACTCACATGCTATATAAAGGACAGATTTAAAAACTCGTTGGATCTTGAAGATACGGTGAATTCTTATGTATTTTATTTCATATCTCCCTTTATGAATTCATATGTATTTTATTTCATATCTCCCTTTATAGATATATATTGACAGAACACTTTTGACTATTTGATTAATTGAAATTGACGCAGAGATTATATTCACAATTGCGAATAGTTTAATGGTATACCTGCGTTTTTTGATAAGTATTTGCATTGTTATACTGCACCACTACACATCTTGACAATGTCTTTCAGATCGCATGCATATCTTGTAGAACAAATCGTGATCAAATTAAGCATACTAATATAATTTACACATCGTTAATGTGTCTGACGTTACACTATTCCCATTATAAACCTCTTCAATCCCCCGCTTAACACAGCTATGAAGCATATCTTCATACTGGAAATACGAGCTACGTATAGGAGATAAGTTTCTTTCATTTTAATGAAAATATTAGATAATCTTTTACCTAACGTTATTATATTTGTATCAATTAGTTCTTTGTTGAAGGTACAATTTATTAAAAATATAAGAAAAATGTAAATATAATAGGTGTGTATCTATCAAGCAAACTTTATATACGAATCACCAACATTACCGCGAGTCGGATTCGAACGAGCGACCTCATGATGTCTAGACAAATAAAACAGTCTGCCGCTTTACCGATTGTCCTATCACGGTGTTTATTTTTAAAATAAATAACAACGGTTACAGGTTCGGCAATCACCAGTACGCAATTCTCTCATTGTGTTACAAAGAATGAAAGAATGGTGTAGAAACACAGTGTAGGTTATTCGACACTAACAAGAAGGACATTTTCAGGTTCATTCTACATGTACAAGAACAGTGTTTTAACGTAAAGCTTATAAAAGTGTTTCTTTCTATATAAAATAAATATCTGCAGATACTGGGTATGCTGCTTTAATGTTACCAAAATACTCCAAATGAGTATACGTGTTGTACTTGCTGCCATTGTTATGTGCGAGACTGTTTGTTTATGAGCGGACTAATATAGGTTGGTTACAGGCAGTTTCTACTTCTAAATCAATAATTGAATTGTCTGTACGTTATGTTTTGGTCATCAATTGCATTTGCAGATAATAAAAATGGTTTGTTGACTAGGAAATGAGACATTACTTGCAGAAAGCACAAAAAAATTGTCTGGCACGTAAGATTACATTATATATAATATGAGCATGACCGTACATCTTTGTAAGTATCGCCCAACACTTAACGATGTAGTATTTCGTGTTCAATATAATTACATGATATTACTTAAATATGCAGCATGTCTGATTTATATAAATAATATTATGAAATATGTAGAATGAATTATTTACAATAATTCATATCATAAAATATGTATTATGACTGATTTATAAACATTCATATCATAAACAGTGCAGCAAAACTGTTTTTTATAATTATAATAAATATCATAAAATAAGCATATATATAATAATAAATATCATTAGATATACAACATAACTGATTTATAATATTCAATTAATAATTAATATTATTAAATATGCTGCATGATTGATTTAGTATAATTCATATCATTAAAATATGGAGCATGATGGAAAATTTATATTATTAGTTTTGCAGCATGACCGGTGTATGATAATAAATATTATTAAATATGCAGCATAGCAGATTTATGATAATTGATATAATCAAATATGCAGCTAGACTGATTTATAATAATTCATATCATTAAATATGAAGCATGGCCAATTTACCATAACTGATATCATTAAAGATGCAGCATGACTGAATTATTAAAATTTGCGTCAATAAATATGCAGCATGACTGATTTATTAAAAGTTGCGTCAATAAATATGCAGCATGACTGATTTATAACAACAAACGTACAATTTTATATAAAAGCATTCTTAGCTGGCTACCTACCTATCTGTCATGTTAAGTGAAAAGTGTTGTTCTATCAATGATTATTACCTGTGATATATCCCTAAAATACTCTTATATATCTATATATTTTCATGATTAACTGTTGGAATTGTGCGTTTCTCTATTTATCTATCAATTGGAAGTATTTAATACAAACGTTAACTGAAGTGCGGTTCCATATAAAAAGTAGATACTGTTATATTCTATAGCGTATTATAAAATATCATTATTATACAAGTTAATTTAACCTTAATGACTTACCATGTAAGCTGATCTCTCTTCTTTTGATTTGGTTGAACTGTATTTTATTATACTATAAATACACATTAAATAAATTATAAATAAATATTAAATAAATGATGTAAAAGAATATAACCTTATTACATGTGTCTCTGGAACGGTATATCTGCCAGCCAGTCTCTCTTTATTTATCACACTATTTCTTTTAACATTCATTTTACGTTTCCATAACAAATAAGGAACAGCAGTTGTACATTTTTCGAAGATAACACATACATCATTTCCGGTTCCAAATCATTAAGCATAAAATCATTAAATTCTATAAACGCACAACTGAATGGAACTATTACTGTTACGTATTTCAAACATCATATACATTACAAAGAGTGATCAGAAGTCATTAAAATGGCAATAGCATAAAAGTTATGTTCTTGAAATCGTTTCTTTAACACTGTATATTACGTTTATATAAACTATATTCAACACTTTTAGTAAATAGTAGGTAAGTATATAGAGGTATGTAGGTAGTAGGTGGGCAAGTTAGTAGGTGGCAGGCAGGCAGGCAGGTTGGTAAATTGATGGGTGCTTGAGTGGGTGGTGGGCAGGTAGGCAGGCAGGCTGGCAAACAGGCGGACTGGTGGGCGGGCAGTTAGGCAGGCAGGTAAGTTGGTAGGTAGGTAGGTAGGTTGGTGGGTAGGTAGGCAGGCAGGCTGGCAAACAGGCGGACTGGTGGGCGGTCAGTTAGGCAGGCAGGCAAGTAGGTAGGTAGGTAGGTAGGTAGGTAGGCAGGCTGGCATACAGGCGGACTGATGGGCGGGCAATTAGGTAGGCAGGCAGGTAGGTAGGTAGGTGGGTAGGTGGATGGGTGCTTGAGTGAGTGGGCAGGCAGCTAGATTGGAAGGAAAGTATAAAGAAAAGTGTTAACAGTGTATCATAAAAGTATTATCTATAATGCAATCAATCTAAAGATATTACTACGTGTTTTCAAAATTTAAACCCTAAAATAATCATGCATTATAGGTTGTGTAGATATCTAGCTGGTCTTGAGGTGGAGCATCGACTCAGGATGTCGGTGGTTCCATTCCCCCATCGTGCGCTGTGCTAAACTGATAATACTGATTCTGCACAGGAAAATATTGAACGTGATGTATTTGTGTAAGGAGTAATCATCCGTTTTTAAAAATAATATGACAAATAAAATGCTTTAGTGTACACACAACATTTTTCCACATAAATATTGTTTTAACATTTTATTTAGACAGAGAGTGTTTATAAAATTTGGTGATGTAAGTTTGGCATTTTAAATCTGCGAATATATACTTTTAAGAACATATAGAATATATAGAAATTTATATTTTCTATAATATTAAACAATAAGGCTTCATTGGTGATTACACCAATTACTTTATTAAAATATTACACGCAGTACATCAACTGTATTTAGGGTAATATTACGCCTTTATCCGTGTCCGAACGTAAATATTGATGTAACTGTTGATAAACCAATACATTATTAAATCGGCACTTTATCGCATTGAAGAATTACTGTACGGACCTATCGTCGAAGATTAACGAGTGACATGTAAAAACCTCACGCACAATGTGTGTAGATCGTGGCACAGCCAACAAGCACACAATGCATTTATTAATCAATACGCACTGCGTAAAATCAGAATGATAGTTTATATTCGTAATAAAAAAATTCGATGCCTAATTTTCATTATGATATATTCGTTCCACATCATTTTTACATAAACACTGTTATTGGAAATGGTAAAGAAGGATAATTTATAAAAATAAACAATACAAATAAGAGTTAAACACATGCCTATAGCTACTTTTAACGTTTTCAATGTCCTATCAATACTTCTAGACTACACTGTACTTATTATGCTATTTCGGAGAAGAACTCTATAAGAATTGTATTCTTCTGTTCAAATCCTTTTTCATTTTGGATATTGAACTTATTTATTTAAAAAAATCACTGAAAATTAATTATGTTTAAACCAATACTTCTAGTCATGAATTTAAGATTCGATTTACTCTACGTTACGTTAGTATCACACACATCCTTAGCTAAAAATACCATCGCTATCAAATGTAACTTTGTACCGTACGTGTTTAATTTGAAATCTTGAGGGTAGTATACGGGTCATAGATACATTTTTGCAATAACCCTCCCCCCCCCATTTCAGTCTTAGTATATGTTACAATTCATTGAAAAGCCAATTACGTGTATAATGCTGTTAAAACTTTCTGTATAATTTTAAATTGAGCATGTATATATAAATCTAAACAGATAAGGGTGATAAGAAACCACAGCTGTAACAACTGCTGCGTTTCTGTTAATTGGAAACAATAGACAGAGTAGTGATAAACTCGTATCGATTTTCTTTAAATTAATTACAATGAACGCTCATGGGAGTTGATTATGAATTAACCGACAATTAACTGGTATGCTGTATGCCACATCAATTAGATTACATGACTCATTATTAAATCTGAGTGAAACGAATCAATTTGTTCTTGTTGAGTACAGTATTGGCCCAAGTTTCACTAAACATCTCAACTTGAGATTTTCCGCAACTCAGATATATTAAATGCTATATAACTTGATTTACATTGGCCATGTGTCTCTTATTACTTTTCTACTTAAATGTGTACCACAAGGTATTTTCTATGTGTATTAACAAATACTTGCTCAGTACTAGTAGAGTTCGTGAAAACCAATGCAAAGTATTTGTTAATTTAAATGTTTGACTTTGGTGAAATTCTATTTTCAGCCCATTTCTCTCACACCACTACTTTTTTATTAGGTTAATATTGATAATTGATACCTTAAAAAGCGCATGTTATTCATAAACTTGATAATTAATACTTTGAAAAGCGCATGTAATTCATAAACTTTGTTTCACATTTCATCAATATAATCCTTAAATTAAAGAATTGTTTCAAGAAACTATACCCTATAAAACCTTAAAAAATATCTTGTTTAACCCGAAAATTAGAAGCGGTCCATTAACATATTCTCAAGTAAGGGTATCAAACAAATGTCTCCGCTTATAGTGCTGTTTAGATGTGTATACTTCTAAAACCAATTGAGATGCTATAGATATTACGTTTTCATATAATGCACATATTTGTCGTACATAGTATTCTTCGGGTCCCTATGGGACAGGTCTGAATATGTACAAATGTTTTATTTACGATATGTTGTCCTTTTTTACTGTTAAATTAAATTAAATAATTGAAACCGGATACTATAATGTGTAATGGAGAGAAAGCATTATATCTCAATTACACAAGAAGTTGTATGTAAATGATTCAAACAATTACATAATAATAACATTGATTAACTGTATTTTTAATATGGAATAACGTTAATCAATTGTTAAAATCTATCTGTCAAAAGTATCTGTCGTCTGAGGATTTTATTATTACAGTATATTTACAGATTTTAATATAAGCCATGTTATAGATTTCTATATAACGTGTTTTAATTTCTTTTCGGCAATGTTTTTATTGTGGCGTTATTATTAGTAGAACAACGTGAACCATTACATCCGCTGGAAACAAACTTACTTTTTGTTGTTGTAATCGTCGGCTTCATTTTATGATTATGGTATGTATAAACGGTTCTGAAATATTTTATTATAATTACATATGAGTGTTAAGTATCACTTGTTTGATTTCTATATATTGTATGCATATATATTATCGGCCATCGGCCTAATGTATTGCATACACGTTTTTATTTTACTTTTAGTCAATAATTTACTGTATAGGGATTTATGTACGTTAAGATCCAATGACACTCGGTACTATTATTATAGATGCTTTATTATGCAAAACTAGTTGATAACACTTAATGAACTACGTACATGCAGGTATATACGCAGTTTATTGATAAAAATCAAACACGGGCATAGATATTGTATCAAAGTTACTTTTCGTTTCCAGAAATGCATGTTGTTATATTACAACTAACGCAACAATTGAAAGTGTAAATCCGTTTTGACGAAAGGTAGTAAGTATGTATTTTTGTAAAACTCTTTTTTGACGATAAGAATACACTCAATGATATCGACATGATACGTGTTTGTTTTATTCAGCTTCTAACATATTCGCTTATCAGTTATTGTTAAAAATGAAGTTTAGGAAAATCATTTTTTTTGTAATGTTTAATGTTAGCCTGAAGTAATTGAACAACACCGATAGCTTCCTTATCGTATCAGTATTAATTGAAATTGATGTAAATGATGCAGTTTTCTGAATCAACAGACAAATCGCATTACTCTCGTCCACATTTTACTGATAAGAAATGCAATCGACTTATGTTTGTCGAATGATGTTTTTACGTAGATAGCGATATATTTCACTACATAGATATATTTCTGAGGTTTGACATAGTGCACGGCTATCATGTCACGCAATAGATATTTTCACTGATCGAATATGTCTGCAATGGCAAAATAAGACTTACATTAGAAGATATATATGAAATGATAATATGGCATGCGCATTGTCGTGAGCAATTTTTTTTTGTGAATGCATTTAAACAACTGCCCTTTAAAGATGCATTACTTATAACTTTCTTTCCAGTGAATGGTGGAAAGTTAATCGAATCACAAAGAGGAAGGTCTAATTCGAAGAATATGGTTGATTCCGTTTTTGTGAGTTATCTTAGTTATGAGAAATTCGTTAATACACAGGTCGGATTTACATAGACGGATTTACCAACGAGCTCATACAGATTTAAAGACAGATAAAAGAAATTTTGTTTTTATAATGAAAATGCATTTTATTCAAATATGGATATATTCTGATTTTTAGTTTGTGATCACATAAATGTACACTGTTTTTTATTTTCTTTTTATTGTTTGCCTTTTTGATATCATAAACCAACACAGTCATGAATGTGTTACAAAATTGTACTATTGACCGCACGATCACTATAGAAGGCACTTGCTACGCTCGCCTTCCAAAAATAGTAAGCCATTACAATATGACAATACATATTATATAAAACACACATGTGATGAGTAAATGTCTTGTTGAAAGCGACACTAAACAACGACAAAATATGCAAGCAGAAAGTGTTTCTGTTACTTATCAAAGGGTCGACCACCAGGCTACTGACGAGTGTATAGAATAGTTTAAATAATGACATTTAGAATATTGTATATGATAAAACAGTTTTAAAACAAATGGATGTGTTCCTGGTTCAAATATTGTGCCTAAGAAGAAACATTTTTGATTGTGTGTATTCTTTTACATTATTATAAGCTACTATTTATGTGATATATTATAAATGTCATAAAAACAAAACTTTATGAAACCGTTATTACTAAGTTAGTAATATACATGTGTCTAAGTGGTAAAACATTATAAATTATTATCTGTTTTAGAAACATCACAATATTTCCAGTACAACCTAAAGCAGATCATCGACAAATTGTTAAAACACACAAGCCAATGAATTTACTTTATTGTCCGTAAACAGTGTAGATAAAAACATGCGAGTATTTATCAAACACATATTTGCCCATCGTCATGAAAAACAATTCTGTGACGTTATGAAATATTCATTGCTTGCGTGAGAACAGGGAAGACTAAAATAATGAGAATGACTACATAACGCATTACATTTTGGTATTGAAACGTCCATATATTATAACATAGCGTTTAATATACAGCTGGTGACCTTTGCGTACGACTGTGAGAAAATAATTCCATTGGTAAAGTTTCTGGGTGTAGCATCGGATGAATGTCTCTTCTTTGATATTTATTTGGCGTGTTTAAAAAAAAACAACAAAAGTCACTAAACATTGAGCATAGTCAAATTAACTTTACGTATATGCATTAAAGTATGACCCTTCACTATAACTTAGAAATCTATGTTATACAATGAATGAACCAATGGCATAATATTATATAGTTTAAACATATTTTATTACTTATGTTACAGATATTTAACATCATATGATAATACTTATTTATATATAAAAAACGCAAATGGATTGAATTATATGTTATAACAACATTAGTTACAGTTCTCTCCATAAACGTAGTCGTCATTTTTGACCTTGTAATTATATTCCATCATTACAAAATGGTCATTATATTGCTAAAGATCTTATGGATATAATAACATAGGCCCATACCAATAAGTATACATTAATACTAGTACGTACAGACTGTATTCGTACGAAAAAAATGTATTGTATACGCGCCATAGTCGTCAGCAACTATATCTGTTTTGAAAAAAAACTGTGTATGAAAGATGGAATCCGTTCCTTAGAATAGAATCCAAATTTTATCCTTTTCAACATTAACATCAGCTACTGAATGAATAAGCACAAACGTTTTGTTGATGATATTTGAAAATTTGAAAAAAAAAAGATAAATTTCTAATTAACATATTTTTCATTATGTATTTTTATAGTGCCCGCTCGTTTTTGAATATGGCTCATAGTACAAATTTTATTACAAAATATGGGGATATTAAATCCAGAGTCGTATCGCAGTACCGATGTTTTCACTTTCAAGGAATTGAAGTTTGTTAACCATTTTCATTTCTCAAATTGTAATCGACCGTATTTCAGTGCATACACTGAATCCTCATTTGTTAAATGATTATAATAAGATTTGATCGTTTAAAGATTAATAAATTCATTAAAGAAACTATTCATTACTCAATTTTAAAAAACAAAAGAATATAGAAACTATTCACTACCCAACTTCCTTTTCATCTCTGATAAGCACATCGTGGGAAGTAAAATTGTTGCTCCGCTTAAAATTGAAAATTAAAAGAACATTTAGTTATGTTGCGGACTTTACAGATTGTCACCAGTGCCATAAACAGTTTAACCAAAACAAACATGTTTTAAATGTAATTTATGATTTATGTTAGGATTTAGCAATATCCGTTTTGTAAATTCAGTTCAAGCTGATTGGATGATCGTCTGTACCCAGAGTTCACTCGATTAATTTATTTTAGTTTCAATTGATGTTACTACATTTCACTGCAAATAGAAAATTTAAATAGTTTAATTATATTGATACATGTCTGTATTATTGTTTATCTGATAAATATTTGTATTATTATTCTCATAAACTTATTGAAGCCATGGCCTAGATCCGCCAATAAAAGTAACCAAAGCTTATATTTAACCTCTGTAGTTTTCTTTTATATAGTAATTGTACTGGGATTGATTGATATAAAGTTATGAATGGAAAGAGAAATGCAACTACAACTGTATTAAAAACGACGTCAACCCGAACCAAACTTAATTGACATTGGAATCCATTTATAAACTCTCTGATACCTCGGATCTTCATCAAGACGGTTTAGATTATAAGATCAATACTAACAGTTGACGCATCCTGTCAGTTTAAGAGCATTTAAAACATTCGCGTCAATATTGTGCTATACAAAACATTCAGTTGACACACATTGTAACAATCTATGTAATTCGTATTCGTTATCAGTATGTATGTGTTGAATAGTTTGGACGAGTTACGTACCTTGATATAGCCGTCGTCATTAATAATGTAAAAATCGTATACTGTAAAATACTTTTTATTAGCAAGATAGTTCTGAACCTCGTGAATTGAAATATTTCGGTAAAAATACAATTATGTTCATTATCCAAATGGTTACAATATCCGAATAAATATAGTATTTCCGGTGATTTCACTTTTCCATCGTCGCGATTTCAACATTTAGCGAATAAGTAAAAAAGTACAAATCAGAGCTAATTCACGAAATAACATTGTGTTTTACAGTAGTCAGAAGACTGAATGAAATCAATTAAAATACAGTAACTTCGTTGGCATATCCTCACCATGAGTATACGGACATTGTATTAAAATTAGTTTAATTAGAAACTCCCTTCTACTGTTGCAATCCGATTCACATCCATTATATTTACATTTATGAAGTAAATTGAATCTAAAATGAATTATTTCCCTTTAACAGATACCCGTGACCGGCCATTTAAAGATTCTGACACCGACAAGCTTTGGCTTTATTACACTACAATAAATGATGAAATCGATAAAGTCAAAATTATATGCGATTGTTTGAAGACAACCGAAGTAACACCAGTACAAAGAAAAAGCATGGTCGAATTGTTTAATAAAATATTTAGTTAATCAAGTTGTCAACCACGCATTCGCCCTCGACATTTAATGGTTTAGTTAGTTTGTCGAAAAAATAGTAACGATTTAAACCAGCAGTGTAAATGAACTATTGAAATCATTGTTGTAGCCAAGCAGGAAACTCTTTCAAAGAAAACGCATAAAAATACAAAACATGTGTAGCAAGTGGGTGATTATTCTCAAACGATCGCAATGAAAACCATTATAAAAATAAGAATGTGATTGAAATGAAGCCGAAGATTTCGAGTTTGGAATTAACACTTTTAGTGCTCAAGTCAAACATAAAAATCAGAATCGTGCAAACCAATTATATTAACTATTTCATAATATCAAACTAATGAAAACAACTAATTTATAATTAGTAATTTTTGGTTTTGGTACTGTAAGCATAAGGTTCTTTGGATAATGTATGCATTTATTAAAGAAATAGAATTATAGTCAATCCTAAGTATGATAAGCATGTATACCATTGATTCGTTGTTAAATGGACTAACTTATAGGTACAGTAGCACAAGTGAAGAATTGATTTTGATGTCTGATAATTGATGCAGGTTTAGGGTGTGTAATTAACAGAAATATGCATGAAGTCTTTACTTATTGAACATTCATGAGATATAATTTTATACACATTGAACAAGATTTATATTAACGAACTCCTTGGTGTCAAATTACTTTGATTTCTTTTTCGAATGGAAATTAACGCCATTTTCAACACATTTTGTGTTGTATATGGCTTATCCAGTTTTATTGGTGGAGGAAGACCTGAGGATAAACCTTAGTAAAGCCAACACCCTTTTGTAAGTAACTGGAAACTTTCTAACATAACGTTTTTCGAGCGAGCGAGCAGGACTCGAATCTACAACCATAAACAAGCAGTGAGAGGTTCTTGAGGCTGCGCCTTAGACTACTCAGCCACGTCAGTTACTTTGATATCGATGAATGTAAGATTGTATCTTGTGAACAGACAACAAATAGAATTCAGTCCTTCAAAAACGTCTAATGAAGTGATTGCGATTAATAAAGCATTCTGAACTACTAATAAAAACTCTTCAGATATATAATTTAGGATTTGCTCCATAAATTAAGTTTACAAATCTTCTGCTGAAACGAGCGAATCAAACAATATAGACACATTTGAGTAAATATCTACGTATTAGTTTATTAGAATTGTCAGACCTTGTGAGAACAAAATTGCAAATCAAACAATTTTTAAATTAGAAAGAATGAATAACTCCACGTGTACCATTATTTAGAGATTGCTGAGCAGAGAATAGTTTATGAGACGATATGAAAACGGGGATAACCTAGTATATATCTGCTATTAATCTTTACGACAATCTGGTGTAAAAACTGATAAAAAAGATGCCGAACAGCGCAAACATTTTAAAGAAGTGACGAGTGAATATTTATGGCGACAGACACAATCTTATAGTAATATATTATTATGTTAATAGATTGACCGATACTCTATTAAACACAAATGCACCCATTATAATAAAGTATTGCAATCGCATGATCTAATTATAGAAGAAGACGAATCGTCAATATCGATTTATTGATAACAGTTATTTCATTTCTTCAATATAATATTATATACGACTCATGTGAAAACAAAATACGAGGAGAGATTCGCCAGTTGTCGTGGAAAATTTCACTTGTGACTTCAATTAGCATACTCACCACAGCACAACTGTTGCGTCGTTAATAGCAAAACTGAAATTAAGCTGACCGTCGAGAACAATCATTCATAGAAATAAGTCAATGTTAAAGATAATAGCGTATGTCGTCTTTATATAATGTCAAGTCACTAATTAGGGTAAGATATACGCATTTTAAACGCGGCATGTTCTACAGAACTCAGTAAAGTAATTACCTTTACATTCCATAGTAGTTTGCTTATATCAGAAATAGTCCTGCTCTGTACAACATTTTTAAGCATTTAACGTCTCACTACACAGTTACGCCGCGATCCCCAACGGTAACATGATTCTTACGCTTAAAGAAAAGGTCTATGTAAGAAGTTGGTTTTGAAATATTGTCAAAATGGTTCATAGTGGTTGTGATTTCTTTTGCAGATGAGTAGAGCAAAAGTTGACATAGCATATACTGCAATAAGACATTACTGGTGTTAAAAACGTGACTTTTATAGGATTTCAACATAAGCATATATTTATGAGCATTTGAAGACTTCTTTTTTTCAAAATAATACCAGGGTGTCACTGCACTCTGTTTTGAAAATAACCAACCTGGTCAACTTAACAGTAATTGTGCATTTTATGTAGGTATACATTCCTGCTATGAAAAAATAATATTTAAACCAATTTATATGAGGAATTCTTTTTTTAACACGAAAACCCTAGACCTTATTTTGTACAGAACAAAGACTAAAATTCAACTGTGTAGTGAGACATTAACAGAGACACATTAAGAGCTCGACCAAGTCACATTAAACTGACATAGAACTCTCTTATTAATATAATTTGAAAATTGAACTCTTAATCAAATGATGGGTTTTATGTAGTATGGGTACACATTATGACTAGTACGTTGATCAACTTCTTATCTATATCATGAGAGTCAGACGTTTTACCACTGGGGCGGTAGCGAAAGAGTGTTGACAGCTCACGCCAGAGGATGAAGATTCGATCCACATTTCGACCCGATGCCTTTAAACACACTCTCAGTAATGGTTCTTCCCAGTACGCGGACTCGATAGTAGTTTCTTGTTTAAACTTTGAACTTTCACCGCAATCCAGCTAAAATAAATTAGAATAAACTACCACTATGACACGGTTGTGGTATACCAATTAAGGTGTATTTGAAATCTACGTCATTAGTGTAGTAAATTAAACAACTCGCACACGTGGTCACATAAGTGTTGTTAATATGCTCATTGTTAAGTATGTACTATCCGACTTACAGTTGATGTCCCTGTATCATTAGACTTATAACATTGGTGTTGTATTATTAAACTATTTTTAAACGGTTTTAGGATATTAAGTTGAATTAATTAAAGCAACGCTGTGCAGGACTATACCTGTATTTACCGAATGTTATATATTTGTTTCGTATTCTTTACACCGATAGCTAAATTCTTAAAACATATACACAACAGAATACAGTAGATATACTGCTGGGTAGAACCGGTCCTAAGGAAAGACATACGACAAACAGAACTAAACACTTGGTAATGGACGCACACAATCCACTAGACCGTGTCCCGATTTCAATTTTACGCTGCAACCTAGTACAAGTTTTCGCGTAATAGTGTTTGTTTCGTTCTCACTGATTTCATATAATGTCATCGCCAATGAAATGAGATATTTATCAATCTGGCTAGCGTTTACAGAAAATGGATATTTTGCACTGTTAAATTCACTGTTCAGAATTGATAATACAACGTAAGCAATTTTGTCGCAAAAGAAAATCAAATAAATAAAGTATAAGTAAATAGTCACCAACGATAACAGTTATGTATACAGTTTAAACTTATTTATTTTACTTCGATTGTGAAACAAGTTCTTACAACTTAAACAAATCACGCTCGAAGTCTTCCTGGGTAAAACCAGTACAAAGCATATGCGGAAAAAGTTTCTTGTTCAAAGACACCACACATAGCCGTGGTGGAGGATCGAACCCACGACCCTCCGATCATGATCTCCGTGCTCTACCATATGAAATAGAATATTTACGTACACACATATATTTACATGCACATTTGCAAAGCAAGAAACGTTTAAATACGGGTAATCCCGAAATAATGAGATTAATGACAAGTTAGATTAATTTATACATCTATCTCAGCGTTTAACTATTTAAAGGTAAGTGAATAACCCTAGTTGCGCCTGAATCAGTGGAACACTGCTGAGTAGTGTCCCTTGTTAACAAAGGGCACTGCAGTTTACTTTCTCCTACCCGATCCAAATCGGATGACGGTGACAAAAGACTAAGTAACTTAAAAGTTCAATAACATAAATTATTGAATCGCTATACATATAAACCCCGCCACCCCATCTGTCATGTATTGAAAACTACATTACTTTAGTTATTTTCCTTTCTGGTAATTTTGTATGATTGTGTTAGTAAGACTCTTCACTGTATGAAAACAATATAATAAAATGTCGGCTCCAATATTCGTTTGGTCGTATTTGACATGGTGTCAGAAAATCGATGATTAAAGACAATCCAGCCCCAAATAAACCAAAGGACCACTTCGATTGTACAAAGTAAGCATCCAAATTACTGAAATGGAAGAGTTACACGGCAACGTTCCTGTTATGAACTGGGAATCCAGGGATTTAGTTGCGGCGTGGAAAAACTTTTACACGCACGTACAATTTATGTTCAGCGGCCCATTGAAGGAGAAATCGGATGAGGAAAAAAGCTCCTATCTGATGATCTGGGTAGGTCCACAGGGAAAAGAGGTGTACGGTACATGGGACTTAACCGACGACCAGAAGAAGGATCCTGAAGAAATCGGCGAACGTTTCAAAACGTATGTAGAACCGAAATCAAACACTGTGTTTAACCGGTACAAATTTCAATGCAGAGTACAAATAGAAACAGAATCATGCGATCAGTTCATCACAGATTTAAAAATACTGGCAGCTGATTGTGCTTATGGAACTGAAAAGGACAATATGATACGAGATCGGATCGTTTTCGGGGTAATTTCCAAAAAGGTACGGGAAAAGCTGATCAATGAGGGATCGGGTTTGTCACTGGAAAAAGCCACAGAAGTGTGCAGAACATTCGAATTGTCACAAAAACAGCTCAAAACGATGAATGTAGGGGAAGATCCAAATGTAAATGAACTTAGAAAAGTGTCAAGTCAAAAATCTAAACCAAAGCCGAAAAAGAACTTCAAACCTAAATACTCAAAAAAGCCACATACAGAAAAAGACAAAACGTGTGGTAGGTGTGGCAAAAGCCATGAAGACAAAAAGTGCCCTGCATATGGTAAAACATGCCTTAAATGTAAAAAGAAGGACCATTTTGCAAGTGTATGTCATACAAAAAGTGACAGAAGGGTTCATGAATTAAATGAGGATACAGAATCTGATGAAGACCTGTTTGTGGGATCAATTACAAATACAAATACAAATAAAAAAAAAACTGATAAATTCAGAGAAACACTGAACATTGATAACAAAAACATTGAGTTTCAAATAGACACAGGTGCCAAATGCAATGTTATATCCCAAAAAGACTTCAAAAAGCTTGGAAAGAACATTAATCAGGTACTCAAAAAGCCACATGTTGCATTGAGATCATTTTCGGGACACAAGATAATTCCCAAAGGCGTGGTTACTTTAAAGGTGTCATACAAAGATGTCAGTTTTGATGTTGATTTTTACATGGTAGAAACCAATTCTAATTCCATAATAAGTGATGAAACCGCAGAAGAAATTGGACTGATCAAAAGAATTTATCAGGTGGAAACTGACTATAATGAACTATTTGAAGGGTTAGGAAGCCTACCGGGAAAACACAAGATAAAAATAGACAAAAGTATTAAGCCAGTTGTGCACCCGCCAAGACGAGTACCAATAGCCTTGAAATCCAAAGTGAAAGCAGAATTACAAAGGATGGAACACTTGGGAGTCATTGTAAAACAGACAGAACCTACCCCATGGGTTAATAGTATGGTAACTGTGACAAAACCAGATGGATCAGTAAGAATTTGTATAGATCCTAAAGACCTCAATAAGGCAATTCATAGAGAACATTACCCAATGAAGACAATAGAAGAAGTTGTAGCAGAAATGCCAGAGGCAGAAGTTTTTAGTAAATTAGACGCCACATCAGGTTTCTGGCAACTTAGTCTAGATGAAGAAAGCTCCAAATTGACTACTTTCAACACTCCATTTGGGAGATACAGATTCAAAAGAGCTCCATTTGGAATAAAATCAATTCCAGAGATATTTCAACGCACAATGAGTGAAATGATCGAGGGTTTGGACGGAACAGACGTGATAGTAGACGATTTGATAGTTTGGGGTAAAAACATGAAAGAGCATGATGAACGACTGAAAAAGTTACTGGAAAGAGCAAAGTCGTGGAATCTAAAACTCAGTGTAAAAAAGTGCCAATTTCGCAAAGACGAAATAAACTATGTAGGTCATAAAATTACAAAAGACGGGTTAAAAGCTGACCCTGAGAAGATTAGGGCAGTAGTAAATATGAAAGTGCCAGAAAATAAGAAAGAAGTACAAACATTCTTAGGGTTTATCACATACTTGATAAAATTCATGCCAGACATGTCAGAAATAAGTAGTCCCTTAAGGATACTCTTGAAAAAGGACACTGAATGGCACTGGGACAAACAACAAGCAGAAAGTTTTTAAAAAAATTCAAACAAATGGCTTCAGAAACACCAGTATTGACATTTTACAATAAAGATAAAGAACTGACTTTAAATGTTGATGCAAGTTCGTGTGGGTTGGGAGCAGTATTACTTCAAGAAGGTAAACCGATAGCGTATGCTTCCAGAGCATTGAATGAAACCCAAAGAAAATATGCTCAAATAGAGAAAGAGACTCTAGCCATAGTGTTCGGATGTCAAAAGTTTCACTTTTACCTGTATGGGAGACATTTCAATGTGGAAAGTGATCATAAACCACTAGAGAACATTTTCAGTAAATCCATCATTAGTGGACCAACCAGAATCCAAAGATTTGCCATGACATTACAAAAGTATGATTTCACTGTGAAGTACAAGCCAGGAAAAACAATGGTGATCTCGGACGCGTTATCTAGATTATACCTACCAGAGAGTAATGAGAGTATAATTCCAGAACTGGACGTACATGAGATGCACTTAAATGCACACTTACCAATAAGCCCTGCAAAATATGAAAGTCTGAAACTAGAAACAAGGAATGACACAGAAATGAAATCATTAATGACAATGTTAGAGCATGGTTGGCCTGAATACAAAAAACAAATACCAGACAATATTCACCAGTATTGGCCATTTAAAAGTGAAATAACAAACATTGATGGAATAATGTTTAAACGCCACAAAGTAATAATTCCACACTCAAAAAGGAAAGAAATGTTGAAAATTGTTCATGAAACACACATGGGAATTGTGAAATGTAAGGAGAGAGCAAGACAGTTTATGTACTGGCCTGGAATGATGTCACAAATACAAACAGAGGTAGAAAGGTGTGAAATCTGTGCAAAACACTATACAAAAACAAATACCAAAGAAACCATGATTTCAAGTAGTATACCAGATAGACCATCAGCCAAGATTGGAGCAGACCTTTTTGAATATAAAGGAAACCATTACCTGCTTACAGTTGATTACCACTCGAAATGGCCTGAAATTAACAAATTTGACAGTCTAACAGCAGCAAATGTAATTTCATATATGAGAAAGTTATTTGCGCGTTTCGGATACCCGGATGAAATAGTAAGTGACAATGGACCACAATTTGCGTGTAAAGAGTTCAAAGAATTTGCAGAAGAGTGCAATTTCATACACACCACTAGCAGTCCGCATTACAGTCAAAGTAATGGTCAAACAGAGCGTTATGTTCAAACTGTAAAAAATCTAATTAAAAAGAGTGTAGATCCAAGTAAGGCACTGCTAGATTACAGAAATACTCCACTTAATGGTATTGGACTATCACCAGCCCAGCTTCACATAGGACGTAGGCTAAAATCAAGCATTCCGACAACAAAGACATTACTAAAGCCTAACTATGAGGGTACGGAAAACCTTCAAAATCAACATGAGAAGCGACAAGAGAAACAAAGGTTTTTCTACAACAAACATTGTGGTAAAAAGCCATTACCACAGTTAAACGATGGACAACAAGTGATCATTGAACACAACAAACAAGTCGTTCCAGGAAAAGTGATCACAAAACATCACACTCCACGTTCATACATTGTTGAAACAAACGAAGGGAGGAAACTGCGTAGGAATCGCAAACATCTAAAACCAACACAAGCCAAGTTTACACCAGCAGACCAACGGGATGAAGAAGATTTGTTTCCAGGTGAAGCAGATTCTCAGCATAACCATCATCAGTGTGAAAAAGTGTTAAATCAAAAACAGTCTAATAGTGAAGAAAATCATGTGTCAATCAATCATAAATCTAGTCAAAATAATGAAAATCCAGTGAGCCAAACAACCAAATCAGGCAGAGTTGTGAAAGTACCAACAAAATATGAAGATTTTGTGTGTAATTCAGTGAATGAAGTATTTGTGTGAAATCTTAAGTTTAAGATCATTCTGTTAAACAAGAAAAGTGAAAGTATTTTGTGTTACAAGTAAAACCCAAATCATGTGTTGGAGAGAAAACCAAACCAATAAGTACCAAGTAGAACACAAAAGACTATTCCAATCAAAAGAACAGAAAAGACTTTCCAATCAGAGGAACACAAAAGACTTTCCAATCAGAAGATTTATAGCTGATTTAAGTTGTATTTGATATTATGTTTTAAATGCAAAAGTTTTGCTATAGGTAATAGTAATAATCAAAGACAGAAAACAATATAGAACGCTACTGTTCCTTTGATCCCCACTAGGCGTTGTGGTCGTTTTGAATTGAACATTGAATACTACTGTATGCCTGTTGGGGCATGTGAATAAATATTGGCCTGTGGGGGTGGGCAATTGAATAACAGCATGCCTTTAGGGGCATGTGAATGCTAATTATACTGCTGTTTAGGGGAAGTGATACTTAGTGCATGCATGTAGTTGAATAATTGTTGGGCCGTTGGGACATTTGATTAATAATCATTGCCGCCAACAATAAATGTACACAATCGTTATAAAGCTGTTACTTTATTTGTATGTGCTTAACAAATAGAAATTGGTGTCACTAGGTCATTTGTCAATTTGCGATTAAGCAAACAGCCCTGGGAGAATTCAATCAGCTGTCTTGCTACAACCTGTCATTTATCCTACGTAAATTATAGGTCTGAGATAATTAACATTAAGAATCTCATAAGGTTATATAAACAGATTACCATATCATGTAAACAACATGCAGTAACACGTGTGACAGTCCTTTATAACTTTTGTCAAATAAAATTTATATCCGTGAATGTATTCATTTGTCTTTATTCCTTCATTTTAATTGGATAAGGGTGCTTCGCTCACCTCGTACTGGTATAAATACACTGTCTTAATAAAAAAGTACGCGATAGTGTACGCAAACAGTACGAGGGACGTTCAATATGTATTTGTCCCATAAATTACGAACCGTGAGCATGTCAATCGTGAAATGTCACAGTCAGGTATACTTATTTGTGCATCCGATCATACCAACAAACAATGCGTGCCAGTAGACTTTTCAACTGAGTTTTGACCATTAACAGTCGTACCCACTGCAGTCAATTATATTGGAAAAAGAGCTGCTAAATATGCTAATACGGAGATGTATGAATGCATTTTGCACAAGTGGAGTACGTGCATCACCTTTATATATCATGTATTTAGTAATACAAAGAAAATTCAACATTAGTTCACAGTTTCAAGCAGAATATGGCCACAACAAATAAAGAAAGGTCTTGCACCGCCAATACAAATGTGATATTTAAGCGTATACAGTGTAAATGACAAAACGGACTACGAGGACGTAATCTGGAAGTTATTGGAAGACTGAACAAGTACATTTCTATTAAAGAAGATTACTAAGAAGATATAAACCAAATATTATCAAAATATTATTTGTTGTTTGCATTTTATTAACAATATATCATTTCTTATTGAACTTCCCTTGTAACATGAATTAGGTGTATCCATTTTTCAGACTGCATCTTTCAAAGTTAATTACATGTTCTGATCGATCCTCTAAAACCTTACTTTAACTGCCGAGTCACTGTTTGACTGTCGAGAGTCACTGTTAATACCTATTTCATTGTCTGTTGTTAGTAGAAGTTCCCTTTTAATATTGTCTTTGTGTTTATAAAAAGCATAATGATATGATCTAGACTGTACTTGTTTTATTTATATTTCTCTTATATTCATTTTTTAAACTTCTTGAGTTTCTTTTATTTGGTAATTTATTTATGCTTCTACGTGTTTCATAAATCTTAACTCAATTGACCTTTAATGCCTTTTATTACTGACATGTTGACACATTAACTGAAGGCGCTAGTCTAAATTTCAGTTTGCACCTTTGGTGTTTTCTTAAACTAATCTTGTAAGCACCTACTCCTCCTAACCAACAAACAAGTTTTCGTAATTTTGGTTTTAAAAGAAGGGGATTGAAATTGTTAAATTTTCCGTTCATTGTTAACCCGTAATAATTTAAATTCAATTGGAAAGTATTAAATAATTGATAATTGAAAATAAGCGGAACATATGCAAACTATTTCAATTTGTTAAAATATAATATATACACAAATGTAATTTAGCTTTTAGCAATTCGTTTCATATTCTTTGTTACACAAGATGAAATGGGTTTGTATTGCAAAGATAAAACAGAACTTTTATTTGAATCAAAACGAATGAAAATAATAAATCCATGTACTTTGAGCACATTAAACTGCAATGCGCACTTTCTATACGTTGTAAGATCGTCATCCGCGCAAGTCCGCATCAACAAAGTCCATAATGCGCACTGTCCGGGCTGTAAAGTGCATGTTCATATCATTGGATTTCAAATTGAACGAGTAACTTGTTTATTTCGTAAGAACGTTATACGTTGTCTGATGACGTCAGAATTGTTCAGTATGTTACCCGTTAAAACGTTCAGGTGACTTCGTTTTTTCTTTGGTATTTACACAGTTATAAAATGATCTGAACTGTGCCTTTAATATTAAATTCAGAGTGCTCAACGCGTCATGAGTACTGTAACCATAGCTACAGTTTGTATAATATCCATGTAAATATTTTATATCAAGAAAATGACGGATTTTGTTTAGGAATGATTTATGAACCAAATTATACAGTTTTATTTCATTTATACCAGAAACCATCACTTTAAAAGGTCAGTCTACAAGCATTAAGAACACATCTAGTACAGAATGTTTAGAGACGGAAACAATTGTATCATATTAAAATATTATATAATAATTTTACATTATAAAGCGGGGGTAAAATAAAATGTGGCTATATCGTCAGGAAATGTATGTATTGCAGTAACACAACCCACTGCGGTACAAGGTTTGTTTGTTGTGTTGGGTGTTTTATTCTTGTAGTATACATACTACATAATATCATTGTTTATCATTGACTTTTTGAAATTCTATAACTCCAATTATATTGAACATCGTGTGTTCTAAGTAAAATTGGCCCCTGCTGTATAATGATTGCTTTTGCATTTTCTCAATTCTTTCAATATATTAATTACTAGTCTGAAACTGAAGTTCGTTTCATGTGAAGATTAAAAATTATACCATCGGGCATATGCAGTATCAGAATGATTTAAACGTTTGTTTACCGTTTATTGGATACTTATACTAAGTAGGCGATTTCTCTCCTTCTCTTTGATGTTTGGCTGAGTTTACTTCACATGAAACCGAGCTAAAATATATAAAATACATTCTCATTAACAATCCCTCACGTTCTTTCGCTGTTAGCCGTTCTCTCTACAAATTATCGATATACTTCTGTGTTTCTGAACCGTTTCTATTGTATCTTCACTGCAATATTATCAATATAACGTTATATTCCAGGATATCAGGAACCTCAATGGTTCATAGCAGGAAGAGAAAGAACTTACATAAAGTTATCTAGTTTTAATGCCATATCGTTTATATTGCTACAGTATAGCTTTTGTACGGAAGCGTATATGGACCCCCGCCCTGATAATTTTGTATCACGATATGTCAGGCAAATTTATTACAAGAAAGGGTAATAATTAAACATGTTAAAATATGCCGTTGAAATGCGATGTTTAATTTTGATGACGATATAAAAATGACACGAATTTTCAAACTTTCTATGGTTTGTTGCGATAGTTTTCTTACGCTATTTTTATGTCGCCATTAAAGTTACACGAACTATCCTTTTTTTTGTATTGTTAGTTATGATAGTTTTCTCGGGATCCTTGAATAAATATGCAATACCCCGGAAAATTCAATATTATACACGTCGTTGGAGAAATCAGACACGTGGATGCTTCAAGAAACGTAGGTCATTATCTTAAATTTAAATTGTTGTTATTATCAGGAATAGAAATAGTTAATATAAGCATTTGAGGAAATGTAGTACAATTTTCTTTTCATTTATAGATTTCCTTTTTAAAAAATCAAATCAGTATTTCCCCGTTAATGCATTTGCTGGCATCCATTTTCGTGCGCCGACTACGCCGTAAATTGAACTTGGTAAAATTTTTGGTATCAGTGCTGAAGTTAAAATTCAAACTGATTGATGGAAATTGCACGCCCTATGTGGAATCGAACTAATGGTTGTCAAATCAGTCCCATCACTGGCTATTATTCTATCCGCACGTTTAGAACTACCTTAAAGAATACGTTGCGGCGTATTACCTCCTCTGAACCAGAGGTTCAAGATGAGCTTTCGTGGTCGAGTTTTGTTCGGCGCTGGTCTGTCTGTCGTCAGTCAACGATTGACTTGTAATCACCTAAGATCATTTTTCATCAGCGCTATACGAAACTTGGTCAGAATGGTAATCTTTATCAAAAGGAAGATAAGTTAAAGAATGGATCATTCTTTTCAGAAAACTGGGTCATCAGGTCAAATAAAAGGATAAAATCTTGTTATCATGTTAGAAGCCAAAATTTGGAGTAGACATATTGTTTTTGGTCTGGTCGGTCTGTCACAAAAATCTTATTTGCACTGTCTCTAATCTCTGACAGGATTTTCAAATAACATGGTGCTAACGTTTACCATAATTTGCATAGCGCAACTCCATTCACCATTCCGTTGAAATCGAGCAATCGTTAGTTTGAAAAGCAATGGTCTATAAAGTATTGAAATAGATATTGCTTTCTATAAAAATCAACATGTCTCCCCTTACCGCTTCATTTAAATAGAAATTGATATGTAATATTTGGCAATTGCACAAAGAGATGTGTTCAGAGATGGACAGACTAGAATGTAAAAGAATACAAAGTTTGTGATACAAATGTTTTTTTTTAAAATTGAACGGGATATCACCAATATTTAATAAGATAATTTTTATTAAGCTTGTCCGGAACATAACTTCAAAACTATTCAAGTAATTTAATAAGGTAATCGTTCATGTTCATTAAGTAAAAATCTAACTGGGATATCTTAATTGTTATTTTTTTACTTAATGGAAACTAACTGTATTAGTGTTAAACGTCATTTGACCGACAGTTTATGTAAATGGACGGTGCTAAGATTAAAGCTGAGATAATTGATGTTTTAAAGATCATCAGTCGCACGGACTTTATAGTTTGTGCATGCCTCGTTCAGAATTGAATCAAAGGTGGAGTCTGTACAATGCCATTCAAGCATACGTAGTGATAACCGACTTCTTAATGATTAAGAATGCACTTAGTAATTAAATTATTCTGTAGGCTGTTTTAAAAAATAAGAGCGACAACATTTTGAAAATTGAAGCAATTCCACTGGATGTCAAATGAGGTGTTAGGCACTAACCATATATAAAAAAGCTTACATTGTAATCTTTTTATAACAGAAACATTAATATAATTTATAGATTGTATAAATGTATCCTTTAGTCTGGGTAAAATTGAACACCTATTGACGTTTAAAGTTTCTATGGTTAACTGAACATTGTTAAAATGAGTATGTAACAATACCCATTATGTGACTACACTTATTGCACATGAGCAGACTATTCACGGAATCGCATAAAGGTGACGCAAATTAATCGTCGCTGATTAACATTCAGGTAAAATTAAACTTTATCTATCAATGTATAAACCAAGATTATTGTAAACGGCCTCTATTAGTATTTTTAATTGGTTTAAAATAACTCGTCTCCTAACTTGCCAGTTTTAGCAATTTCAGGTAGATTATTTGTGTTTAATAGATATTCAAAGTTTCCTAAAAACATTAAATATTTTATAAAATATAAGTGAAAGTGTCCGTCTCACACCATTTAGATTTATATAAATGTGCAGATGAGACTACGGCGAACGCCTAGCTACAATGCAAACCATAGACACAATGTATCGTAACTTAAAAACTATGGTTTAAAACAAAACATATCTGCACGGACAATTTACATACATGAACTGATAGCTTTATATGAGTAGGATCCAATCAAGGATTCATGACTACTCACATGCTATATAAAAACAGACAAAGATACCCGTTGAATCATGAAAATACAGTGAAATCATTTGTATTTATTACATAAAGGGAGATAATTGAAATCAAAACAACAATTAAACGAGTTATACAGTAAAGCTTTATGTGAAACAATATTGGCACGTGTTGTTTCTGAGTGACCTGTATAATGTAAACAGGGCTTGAGCCCTCGACCTTTGGATCTACACTTTACCTACACTTAGTTAATGTCGACAGTTTGGGATTCAGTCAACAAACACGAAATAACAGCTACACATATAAGAGTCAGAACAACAAAACATTTATACACAAACTATAAATGGTAAATAAGATTACAATATAATATTCCATTAGCAAAAATCTATGGCATGCTAATCCAATGAGATACATTTAAATGTTATACCACTCTGTAAATATGTGAAAGCTGCGCCAATAACACATTTGAATTGACAGCTTATAGGGCACAAATGATTGATAATAAAATATAAGTAAACACCATTAATGTTTGTTTTGGCGATCGCTCAAGTTAAAAGTCGCATCAATTCCGTGGAAACCGAAGTTCTACTATTTTAAGAAAGTCCTCACTACAACCAAATTCTCTAAATCAACTCTTTGCATAAATACTAAAGCTGCATGACTGCATGGTGATTCAGAAAAATAGTTTCGGGTATCATACGCTTCTGGCTGATTAAATAAAACATCAGGTGTGACACTTAACATCTGTGGGCGAATACGATGAAAATTTCATATACTAGTGAATGTTTCCAACTATTCCTGAATTATAGGAAGAAAACAAAACCGTAGGCATTCGACATGCTCTGGATATTGTGCATTATTAATACAAGTAGATCTATATCATGTTAAAAATGAGTGAATTCAGCCTTCAAACTGCCTCTGAATCTTTCTATGCACTGATTTCCTGAAGACTTTCCTGAAATGAAGGTTCTGGTTCAGAAATGTGGTCAATACGGCAACTAGAGCACTTCGTTTAATATACCTATAACTTTCTGTTCAGTATATTATGGAAAGTTTATTGAATCACAAAGAGGAAAGTCTCATTTGAATATAATTAGTTGATTCCGTCCTTGTAGATTGTCGTAATTATAAGAAATTCGTTCATACACAGATCTGCATTTTTCGTTTTGTTCGTCAATGTTTGATCAACACATTTAAAGAGTTTTACGCTACAGAGACAAAATACAATAACTGTTATTAAACAGAATATCCATAATGTATGATATTTGATATTAATATGCATGTTTTACTGCTAAGATCGAAAAAACTCAGCGATATAATTGAGACCTCTATAAAAGCCAAGACCCTTGCTACGTTATTACACCGCCAAGGTACTTTAGTTTCTCTACTTTTCTAATAATAAATAGCTAATAAGCAAGTTCTGGTAGTAGATCCAATTGAAACATTTTAGTAATACATAACCAGCCTTTGCGTGAAGTTATAAGTTTAAAACCGTTCTTCTATAAGTTATTTCTTGAATATTGTTCTTCTTAAAATGATAGTAAAATAACTTAATCACATATTTTTTATTTATCAAACGGACAATAACTTACAGTTACAATGTCCATCAACACCATTTTAGTTCTGGCTTCCAGCACTGCCGTGTAATTTAAAAGGATAAATGACATTTTCATGAAATGGTTGCTATTTGTCGAAAATCACGGAATAATTCGAGCACGTAATATACATATTATTATACTTTTGTAATCTAACATGTCTAACAATATATACCAAAATTTCCTATTTGGCAGCATTTTAAATGACGAATATTTCGAATAGAACATTCAGTAAGAGATGATTTCGATACAAATATTTCAGTTAACGTTCTAACGAAATCAGTATGACGTAAACAAATACAAGCAGTCGCATTTCAAGAAGATATTTATAACGAAATTTTCAATTATTATTACTTTTTACGCAATTAATTTGCCTGAAATATCGTGATACAAAAATTATTATGCTAATGGTATCTGCAAATAGGTTTATTATACAAAATACATTAGTTACTACTTACTATTCTTTGTCGGATCAATATTTCAGAAAACCTTTCTATATAAACCATTCTTTTGTTCTGGAGTCAAGGAATACAATGCATTTACATGGAAGTCTTCAAACAAAAAGGCTTAGGTTGTAGGTTCGAGTCCCGCTTACTCAAAAAACATTATATGAGAAAGTTTGAGGTCTTCCTCCGCCATTAAAACTGGATATTCCATATATAAATGTCATATATAACATGAAATGTGTTGAAAATAGCGTTAAACCGAATTAAAATTTTTCAAACAAATGGACCACTGCGGTGATCTCAGCGTAGAGCTTCCTCCTTGTGTACGGAAGATCGTGGGTTCGATATCTGGTTCGGTCACACCAAAGGTTTAGAAATTGTTGCTAAAAGTCACATGACTTTGTACTCAGCATTTGGAGGATAATTCTAGGTCTTGGCGCCCCACAGTCGGTATAATGTGGTTGGGTGGAGTATCATACCATGTGTCTGCGGCATGTGTCTGTGGCATAATGCGTTAATGTGGCATTGCTTAGAATAATGTCTCAAGTAGGCGCCGTCGCGATATAACTGAACGATTGTTAAAAAGGAAGGCCATACTGCAACAACATCAAACAAACGGATTAGTGTTAATAATTATTTAATGAAGAATCAATTACTGTGTTACACATGTTGTTTCATTGCAAATGAATATATTATATCCTCATTTTTTTTTTGGGTCATAATCAAAAGATAACAAGGCTAAGGATCTGGAATTAGAGGGTTTAAACCTCACCAGTACTTCGTACTGTGTCCTAATCATAAAACAATATCCACATGTATTTAGAAATGGTTCTACCAGGGAGGACATCGAGGAAGATTTGCATTAGTTTTAAATATGTTTCCTTAAAAAACTGTTGATAAATACGTTTAAAACTAATGCTTAAGATTATTTTAACAACAATTTTAAATGAAGTATGACGTATCCTCCATGGCCGAGCTGTCTAAGGCTCCGTCTCAAGATGACTTAACTCAGTATCGCTAAGGTCGTAGGTTTGAGTCCCGCTCGCTCAAAAAATAGTTACTTGCAGAAGGACGATGGTTTTGCTAAGATTAATTCTGAGGTCTTCCTCCACCAATAAAATTGGATATGCCATATATGACCTGATGTGTGTTGAAAACGGCCTTATAATTAAGGGAGATAATTGAAATCACAACACCGGAATTTCCGATTTTCGAGATATTTCCAGATGCACACTCATGTATATATATATATATGAGCTTATTATTTGTGAATAATCAGACATGAGTACAGACTACGGCAAGCGCCTAGCTACAATGCAAACAATAGACCCAATATCAAGGCATCTGGCAAAACCAAATAAATGTGGTGCCAACCATGACTTATATACTATGGTTTTACATGCAACACATCTGGACTGAACGGACAGTACACATGAATTGATAGCTTTATATGAGTATGATTAAGTTAAGGATTCATGACTACTCGCACTATAAAAAGGATAAGTACAAACCCGTTGAATCTTGAAGATAAAGTGAAAGCATATGTATTTTATTTCATAAAGGGAGATAACTGAAATTACAACGACGGAATATCCGATTTTTGGGATCTTTTTAAATGCACATTCACAATATCGAGCGCGCCTAGCTACAATGCAGACCATAGAGATAATGGTACAATATCAAGGCCAAACCAAATAAACTGATATCTTTGACGCTAAATTTATTTGATTTGGCAGATGACTTGACAGTTTGTACATGATTTGTATTGTAGCTAGGCGTTATATAAGCAGTGTTAGCTAATTGTCTGTGGCTGGCAGTTTTAACTCAATAAATATTACTGAGAATGATAAAGCAACGTATATCAATTGCATTCTAAAATTGGAGTTACTATTTTTGATACTTACTGTAGGATCTATGTGTCTGGTATATTGTTTGCAATTGATTTTTCTTAATACTTATCAAATATTTAAAGATATGCCTATCTGCTCGACGTGTATACGCTATTAAATATGCATCACATTTCACGTTATGTTTAGTAAATTATGGGACGTTTATTGAATCAAAAAGAGGAAGGTATGTGGCAACACTTAGTGTAACAAACAATATAAGCGCAAGCTGTTTATTTTTATTACACTAAGGATTGCTGTGTCAACCCTTAGTGTAACAATTGTAACACTAAGCGTATGGTACATGTATTGACACTTGATTATAAAACGGGTTCGCTTAGTGAAACTTTTTTATTCAACTAGAAATGTATTCATCCCTGCTATGAAATGGGGGCATATAGTGTAACCCATGTCCGACCGTCCATCCGTCCGTCCATCTATTCTATTATATAGAGCTTTAAATATACTTCCATATCGAATCTACACGCAAACTTTTATCTAAATGATATAAAAATATAGAAGAAAACATGCTGGTGGATTTTTTAATACTGCAATTTATATTATATCAAGATCATTGATACTACAAATAAAATAAGTTTATCTTGGTAACAGCGTTAGCTTGAGTTATGCTTGTCAGAAAAGGAATACTCATTTTGTTTGGCAGATGGGGGTCGAGGATGAGGGAGAAATTGATCATGATCATTTTTACCAAATTTAAAACAATGCATTAACACTGTTATTTGTCACGCACCAATTGTTCTCTCTTTTTCTCAGATTTTCAACACTTGAAAGTGACATAGCCCGCTCTTGTTTTATTTTGGTTCTAGAAATTGCTTCATTGTATTACCATATTCTTAAAAGAATTATTTTAAAGGTATGCCGACGTCGCAATATATTACTAAGATTACTGAGTTTTATCTTGAACATTTTGTAATTATGGAATATTAACAACAAAACTATCACTTAGAGTTCGGAAAAGTAACAATATTGGAAGCTCGTCTTTAAATTTAGTTTTTTCCACTTCATATTTAAATAAAAACTATTTACCAGAGGTTATGAAAAACGTCCAACATCTCTGACAAAGTATTTTTGTTACATTAAGGGTTATTGATAACTGCAACCCTTAGTGTAACAAAATGAATTTGATGTGGATATGATTGTGTGAAGAAAATCTTATTCCGGGGATAGGTATATTTTTGTTACACCAAGCGTTATCAATAACCGCAACCTTTAATGTAACAAAAATAAGTAACAATGCCATACTTATACTGTACGTTGAAACACATTCTAAAGTAAATCCAGTGGTAACAAGAAAGCATGCACCGCTGTAATTGTTTTTACTGACATGCTGTGTGTGTTGGAATGTGATGAAACTTAAGAACACAAAGAGTGTATATATAAACAGGTCTAAATCGTTGTTTATCTATCATGCAATATTTATTACTGTAGTCAATATCTTTTCAATGCAACATATGAAATGATACACCATTAGGACCATTCCTGTATATTCATTCCTGTTATTCCCTTGCCAGTTAACAGTACTGAAACGGATCTTACCAACATTAACTTTACTTACTGTGAACTTACTTTCTCACAGCACTATTTCCCAATTGATTGTCTGAATAATAAACACATTAATAACACTTTATTATTAAAATATAATTTATTATAAAAGCTAAAGTCTTCATATAACTAACATCAAAAAAACATATACTCCTTCAAACCGTGTCCAATGAATTCCTTACACAATCTGTCAGAATGTTCCATTTTATAAATGAGAGCTTTCATAATGGAATGATCGGAGTCCGCCGAAACAACTTTATCAAGGAATGGCTCTAATGTTGCAAGACCCTTCAGTCCAATGTTCACGTCCAAACCTGTAAATGTAATTGGAAATATAGCATTGTGAAAAATGCTTTTAAACTACGACGAAATTAGGTACGTACTATCTTAGAGTTCATTATTTTCAATTTTGATATACTTTTAATGTGTAGATATTTCTCTAAATAAACAAAGGTGTTAATACAGTTGAACTTCGATGGCTCGAACCCGACGAGACTGGACAAATTAGGAATTCGGCCGAGGTCAGATAAGTGGTGTTTCAGCCATCCGTGTTCGAGCCAACGAGGTTCTGCTGTAACATGTGTCATGTTAGTTGCTAGATATATCTTGAAAAATGAATCGAAAACAGCAGTAATAGGATCATAAGTGAGTTTGTTTTTGGTATAAAAGACTTTGGAATTCTCGAAACTAAACACAAAGATGTTTGTATGTTCATGTGTCATGTTAATTGCTAGATGTATATTGAATAACTGGAAAGTAAACTTAACATAAAAATGTTTATATGTTCATGTGCCATGTTAGTTGCTAGATATATCTTGCAAAGAGAATCGAACACAGCAGTAATACGTTAAACAAGTGAATTTGCTTTTGGTACAAAAGACTTTTGCATTTTCGAAACTAAACACAAAGATGTTAATATGTTCATTTGCAATGTTAGTTGCTAGATGTATCGTGAAAAGAAAATTGAACACAGCTATAATACGTCATTAATGTGCTTGTTTTTGGTACAAAACTTTTACATCCTTAACTACGATTGACATAAATTATAATTTAAAAATCTCAATTCAAGTGTAATCAATAAAAGGTTTGAAAACA